>CM062859.1:29443206-30043206 GCA_031772225.1 Eubasilissa splendida
TATTTGGTCGTGTTGGGTGTGTGTGGGACAGTTTAAAGTAATTTGTTCTAATAAATAGGGCGAGTCAACTAAGTTACTTAAAATTTTAAGAGGTAGGATAAATCTTGTGTGTTTTTTCTATTCTATGAGGGGGGGGATTTTATGGAAACACTCACTTTCTGAATGAGATTTAATGTCTAAGCGGGCACTTCAAGTCGGTCGCTGCAGATGGAATAATGTGTGTTCCAAACTACCGATCCGAATTCAAGTTGACTGCGTACAAATAAGAAATTATTATAAAAACTCGTGAAAAACGGATGAAATTTACAACTATTCACATGTTTGTGAATATGTCAAATATTTCGACCCAAGAAATTGGCCATATTTAAATATAATAAACTTAAAATTTAGATAGTTACGAAAGATAACATTGATTTTTAGCATTTCCATAGATAAATAAAAGTGGATGAATTTGTTTATTAAATTTCTTTATTTATACATATTATTATTCAAACACAGTAAACTCTGCATGGCAAATTTATATTATGCTCGTTTATGTATAATAATAATAATACAGAATGAAAAAAACACATTTTAGATAGTATTTTATTATTAAACCATAAAAAGAAATGAATTATATTGGGTATTAAGATTACATTAAACCCAACCATTTCTAATTCAATAATGCATACTTATATTATTTCTAACAACTAATTTCTATCGGGTTTGTGTTTGTCGTAGCCGACGTTTCGGGTCACGTTTCAGCGGTCATCATCAGCTGTGATGAATAACCAAGCAGAAATTTAATGTTAATTTGAAATATGTCTAATTATTTTCCTAGAACAGGAAGATGTTTCCTTGTACAATATTAACTGCTCGCGATGTTAATAATTTTAATATTGTAATAGTGAAAATAAATATTGTTCCTTTTCAAATAACACTGGTCAGCATTAAAATCCTCCCGTTGAAAAAATATCGAGAGTTCAAAATACAATTTTTAGCAACAAAAAAAAAGTTTATTTTATTTCTGAATAGTTATTCAATATTTAAACTTCTTCGTTACCTTTTAATTCATCACATTATTACAATTAGAATCCTCGAATTAATGTAATCGCTTCTCTGCTGTCGCCAGCGCGCCTGGCGCGTTCAAGTCCAAATGAAACGATCTGATTCGTGACTTGGACGTTCCGAAAACAAAAACTGAGCGCCTTCAAAAATGAAACCAAACTCGAAAAAGGGGTATAAATGTATCTTACAGAAGAAGGGAGGAATTTTAAATTAATTTTCAATGAACGATGATTTAGTTTGTCACGGCAACACACCATGTTTATTAGAAGACCTTAAGCTGCTGTGGCAAATTCAGCACAGTGGAGATTCTTTATTGACTTGTTGAAGTTCAATTTAGTCGTTCGTGCAATCTATATTATACACATCAAATATGAAAGAAACATATGTCTTACAGGTTTAACATATGTCTAACAAATTTTCAAAATTAAAAATCAATTAAATTTTAGAAGCGAATCTACAAGATATAGAGATCAAATTGATATCCCAAAACTAAAATATACCGCAACTCAAAATCAATATATTTATCAAGGTATCAAATTTTTTAACAATCTCCCCATCATAATTAGAAAAATTACGGACTATCATAAATTTGTAACTGAAGTTAAAAAAATATGTACACAGACTAACTGAAACATTAATTAACTCGAATATACTCCTTCTCTATACACGAGTCTCAGTTAAAATATATATATATATCCACTGATTATTGAAATTGTATTATATTTTTAATATTAATAATAAAAAAAAAGGTCTTTTCAGAGGGTAAACTAAATTTTAGCTTCTTACGTGAATGGGAATAGCAAAGCGCAGCAAAAATTGGTTATTTTCTCTTCTCTCCAATACGAGGAAAAATCTATAGTCACATTTAGAACTAGCACCCTTGAATTTATAGAGCGAAAAAAAAATTGTCGACTGGTGGAAACGACTCCAGAAGATACAATGTAATCAAATTTTACATATTGAATAAAATTATACAGGTATCATTAAGACAGTAGTAAAAGAATCCGCAAAGTCGTAAACTAAGAGAGATCCGACCCAAAAATGTCGGTGTTTGATGAGGACATTTAAAAGAAACACCAAATGAAGGGCTCGAGCCACCCACACAAGCGCACCTAGAACTGATCGTATATGTTTTCAATAATGTCCCGGTATCAGATAAAATGATAATCTCTCGCCGATGCACTAACAAAACAAAACACTTAACATGAGTGGGCATTCAATAACCCGCTTTCCTCATCGTGTCATCATATCAAATAATGATAAAAATAACAATGGTGCCGACAGACTGTTCTCTCGTGAATCTTACAATACAGAAGTTTCTCGATAATTTCTTACAAGCTAGAAAAGCTCTCTAAAGAGACGGGCAGATGTTCGACCGTGAACCAGGCTGACTATTATTTCGGCTATCAATTCAAGAGCCGGTTTTATATGTGATAAATAGTAAAAGAAAAAAATACTCACGTGTGTTACGGATTGAATGTACAATATTTATAGGAAAGTAATCTAGCTGTGCAAGTTGAGTTGTATTTTTGACGCGATCGTAATTTCGAGAAGGGCAGTCCCTCTCGTGACAGCACGTGTGTCTATTTAAAATTTAGAGTATTCAAAATTTTGTCTATTTAAAATTTATAATAATCATATATTGCACACAAAGTAAATGCCGTGTCAATCAATGATACTGGATATTAATACATTTTACGACATCAGCTTCATGGTAGAGCTCTAAAAATTTAAATTTATAAGGCGATGCCAAATATGCTCATCCCTCGATTTACGCGGTAGATACGTTCCAGGAAATTCCGCGTAAATTGAAGCATACAACGCATACAAAAATGGAAGATAGGTTCGATAAAATTAAAATCCACGTAAATTGAAGCGATTTCTTAAAATCAATCTTAAAACGCACAAAACAAGTACATAACATAGACATATGTATATAAACATAAGAGAAAAAAAAAATTTTTATAAAATATGTAGTTTTATTAACGTACATAATTTAAAACAGAATTATAATTTTTATTATTCTTCCTCCTCGCTGCTACATTCTAATAAAATCATTGTTTTTTTTTCAGGTTGGCTCGAAATTATCACTATCATCAGATTCATATCTAGCAGCATGTTATTCTGTATTAATCCTGATTAAATAGTCTGTAACTAATATTTAAGTTTTATTTTTTAATACAAATTAAATGTATTAATTAGAAAGATATACGTATAAAATCAATTTTATCAAAAAATATTGCTGTTGCTACCGGGATGTGTTCTCCTTAATAATTTTTATTTTGATTGAATCCTTGTATATTTCTTGATACACGACATGCAAAACGGATACCGCGTAAATCGAGGGATGAGTGGATTATCTTTGCAAATAGTGCCTGCAATTTTAGAGAAGTCAGAGTTCGGAGTCCTGATTTCTGATCCGTATATCGACACTGGTCTAATGTGTGTATATACGACTTTAATCACACATTTAAATCTTTGAAACAGTCGAAATTAATTGATCAAAATATTGATGCCCACATCCCGCAGCTACTATTTCCACAGTGCCTCAGGGATAGTTTTTAAAAAAGCAACAAAAATTAATTGCTAGCATGACGTCATATCAGCACACCTTAAAAAAAAGAATTATGTATTATGTACTAGGCGAATTCTATTCTAAAATTGGACTGACAAAAGTAACGATCGGGCCAAAAGTGCCCGCGTCTCGGAAATTTGGCAGCGTCAACTAATAAACATCCAAAACTCTAACAGTTCCAAACGCCGGACTCATTTCTGTGTACCATCTCGCGGTTTCTGTTTACCATCTACTTTATAGGAAACGGGTCAGGTAGACGCCATGAGGAAAACTACGCCATTGGCAATCATAGTTAAGCCAATGGGTGCACGTGTACACTCCCGGTCGTATATAAGACAACGACAATCAAAATACACGTATTTAACCTTTTAAATGCCGTGAGCGAGTTTGCAAATTAGCGCGACCTTGAAACACGATTTTCAATCTCATTTATCTAAAATCATTCTGCCTTAGGTCAATGTCCTTGATCCTTACCTAATAGAGCGCATAGGTGTTGCCCCATGTCAAATATGGTCGGCAGTTAAAAGGTTCAACTACAATACACCACATTTTTTAAATGTATACATTACGTGTTTTATTTTTGTCCTGTGAGAGGGGAGTTAAACCTGTATCCTAGAATGCGCTACGAGTGTGGGATCCCGTGCTACAGCCGAGATACAAGACTCACATTGATAGTAATAATTATCGCCGCTAAGGCGGTGAAACCTGAAATTACAATCCGTCGCCAGATGGCACGCGTATCGCGAGAATTTTAAATTACGTAAATAAGTATATTTTTGATTGAATATTTGTTTGCGTCAATTGGTTAAGTTCACTTCCTTTTTTTGTAATAAATTATATTTTCAAACAGTCCGTGGCTGCGCAGCGGTCAACATTTGCCGCGAAGCGACCATTAATCTAGTAAAAGTAATGGGCGAAACCGTTTGCTTTCTGCTAATAAAAGTTGATTTATTAAAGGAAAAAAACTCGCAAAAATTCTAGTCATAACCATTCATAATAGTCATAACACACACTACGACACGGCGATCGCACTGAGCGAGTCGAAATACATATACATTCTCAACTTTCGAACATCTATGAATCGCGCAAATACACAGATACCAGAAACAGTGGATTCTATCATTCGTTCCGTATCCACAAAGTTTGAAAGTATTTGATTTTCGCGCGTGCGCATTCAGCCCGCCTGTCAAGGTCTTCGAATACTGTATACGCACGCGATCATTAACAGCATCCAACGTACAAACAACTATTTGAATGATGCACAGAATGGTATTGTATAACACATGTTACGAAGCAGCGAGCGGATTGTTTTGGCCCATTTTTGACAGTTTGGCTAAAATACTTGAAGCCGAATTATTGAATATCCTTCGATTATATGTTATATTTGTTTATTTGATAATAGGTAATATTAACTCATCATCCAGCATCCCTTCAACAAAAAATTACCGACCGCCACTGATACATACCTATTTTAAATATACTATAAATAAAACATTAATAACTTGACATGCACAAAATGATTAAATTCAAAATTGATGTCAATTGAACTCAACCTTTAAAAGTTTAATATTAATGTGAGGGGTTTTCCCCATTTTTGGGAACAGATTTTGGGTCATATTAGATAATGAATTTAGAATTATATACAAATTATTCAAAAATACAATTTGGTACCTAAAATTGGCTGTATTATAATAATTAATTTCCGGTAGATATTACGATAAAATAATCAAGTACATCCAATCTGACTGCCAATTAACTACTAATAATGAAAAGAGTAGTTTACAAATACTAGTTAAATAACTGTAAAAATAATTTAATATATATTAGCAATAAACTCAATTGTTTCGATTAATGTTATTTTAAATAAATACTAAAGTATATATGTATTAGCATAATAAGTACAATATTGTAGAATTGAATCTATAAATCAATAGACTATGAAAGTCTTCACACATTGTGGACCCGCAAGTGTATTACGGAGAAACAAAAAACAAATACGATGACATTTTGTTTACACAGTGGTGTATCGTAAACAAAACACTGTTTCCAAGGTTTTCACAGCTTTTAAATACGAATTGTAAGTACCTCCGGAAACGATCAACACTAAACATTCTCGATATTTAATAGATTGACTTACTTATACGCAAATTTTTAAATCCACTTTTTTATATTTGCCATAAACTTTATTTTCTACTTTACCTACAAAATTAATAAACATTCTCGTCCTATATTCTTGAATCCAGAATATACTCATAGTTTGTTACTCATGTGCATGCGCACTACTTAGTATGTTTGTCGGTTATTTTTTAATACAGTGTTCAATTGCCCCATCTGTTCGTGTAAGTCATTACATGAGTGTGGCTATTCAATTTTTGTTCATGTCGAATTTATGCGGTAGCTATTTCAAATATTCAGGCCTATTCTCAAAATTGCAATATTGAAATGAAGGTGATTGTTACACCAACCCCTCAAAAATAGACAGTATGTAAATTAACGTCCGTGTTATACTTGAATGAGAGAGAGGGAGAGAGAGTGAGGGATTTGTGCAACCCGATGGAAATTCCAAATGGGCAATTTTTACAACTATACCGCCTTGATAAGGTACAACTATACCGCACAAATCACGCAAACGACGTCTTTCCATTCTCGAGTTTCGACTAAAAATATAAGTTTTTGGTTAAAATAAGTACTAATTCAAAGTTCACAGAAAAAGGTTTGTTCATAAATTACCTATTGATTTTCTCATCCGCAGCGTCGTAGTGAAGAATCACGGCCAATCCTGTTGCCATTTTTATGTTTTGACAGATTATGGTATGTTTTTTCTCCCTCACTCCCTCACTCTCTCTCCCTCTCTCTCATTCAAATATAACACGGACGTTAATTTACACACTGTCTATTTTTGAGGGTTGGTGTAACAATCACCTTCATTTCAATATTGCAATTTTGAGAATAGGCCTGATTATCAATCATGTGTATAAGTTTTAGTGTTTAAGCTCTGTTATGTTATGTAGCTTTCCAATTTCTTTTCACAACCTTGATAGCCGGGTTCAATTTCATATTTTTTATGTTACAGAACTATTTGTTTTTCTTGTCTTCATTACTGAGGATCTTGATTCTCGGTTGTGATCTGTTGATGGCCTTGACGATTCTCCTCCACCTTCTTCTCCTCTGCAGCCGACATTTTGACGAGTCCAAAAAATTGGAGGACGCGTCTCAGACAGATCGCGGACAATCTGTCATGGATCCTCAATTCTTATTAAATTGAGGGACCAGTGCTCATTGCCATCCAATCAAATGCGCCAAGTTTATAATGTTATTCCACGTTTCTTCTCCTTAGAGGTATCCGGAAAATACTTGGCTTTTTTGTGATTTTGGATCAATTTTTTTCAAATTACATCCAGTTTTGATGTCGCATTTTCCGCCATTTTTTGTACATAAAACGAATAATTCGTTTATGGTAGATTAAAGAATGGATTTATTTGCATTCTATTACAGCTGACATAATACACCCAATGTCACAGATGGTCAACATGTAATAAAAATAATAATTTAACAACATATTCAAAGAAATCTATACCTGCAAAATAAATTTATCATCTTCACTAAATAGGCACCTGTTTATTTTTACGCATTTAATTTTATTATACATGCAAATCAAAAATACCAGAATTAAGAGACATATGAGATAATATGCAGTTTCAAATGATTAAACGATTCCAGGCAAAGCTAAGCATCCTCTATTTGTAACACCGGGTGTCGTAGAAAATGGCCTCCCATCAGCGTGTTATGTCTTACAAGAAACCAAAGATGAAGCGTCACAATTTCCATGCAAATAGACAACAAAATGACTTGTACAGGTAAACGGTGCGACGGTGTCAGTAACCTATCGAGTGAAGGACAGCAGCAGAGCCGGTCGGCTCGGGAATCAGACGACATCTTGTATAATACATTCATTCATTTATAATAATAATAAATTTGTAATAATAAACAGGATGCGAGGTAGTTCAAGAGGCAATTTATTAGGCGTGCTAATCACACTGGTGACAGTGGACAAAAATTCGAAGACGCATCTAAAATACATAGCTAAAGTTGCTTTGAAACAACTAACGAGAATATGGATAAAGCAGACTTGTCTTTCAAGACTTCTCGGTATGAAGTAGAGACTTGGACAGTCAGCAACAATGACGAGTGTAAAATAGACGCCTTCGAAATATACAGCTGAAGAAGGTTGCTACGTATCCCGAGGACAGCAAGACGCACGAGCGTCTCAATCCTGCAATAAATCAACCATGGCAAGCATCCACAGCAGTAAACAAGAGATTCCTCCATTGTTTCGAACACATTATGTGACGATGGATTAACCTGAAGAACCTGGAGTCGTGTCTCATGAGAATGAGGCCACTATACATCAATACTGACATGGAGGAACAAAGAAGAATCTCGAAGATATACCCTATATGTTACCTTTTTTGATATTAATACATTTAATCGTTCCATCATTCGACAGAGCCATCTACCTTATTTTTACAGAATCTCTAATACCTTTGAGTAAACTGATAGCAGACGCCAGAATTATCAATTCATTTTAATTTTCAAGGTAACATATAGGGTCGAAAATTGTCGCTAAAAATAATGTCGCTGTAGCTTAGTTGGATAAAGCATCTTCCTCGGTTAGGAAAGAGATCCAGATTCGAACCCCGGTGGCGCAACAACAATATTTTTCGATAAAATTGATTTTATATGTATATCTTTCTAATTAATATATTTAATTCATATTTAAAATATCACAGACCTATGTTCTGAATAATTACAACGTCACAATAAGAATGTGTTCTCCTAAAAAAAAAAAAAAAAATTTTTAATTTTATAATTCCATTTCTTGTTGAAGATTACTATTAACGCTGTAAAAGATAACTATACTAGCAAAAATTTTAGGGACCGAATTTTTGGGCCTCTCTCTGACGGGGGCCCCAATGCGTCGCATTGGCATAGTTACACCACTACCCGTAGCCCTTATACACACCAGGGTGGATCGTTTAGAACATTGTGGAAACAGATCCCTTACTCGGCCGAGATATTGATTTGACCTAGGTCAGGAGTGGCGAACCCATGACACGGAACACTGCAGACACGCCGACAATGTTTGAATTTCGTTTCCAACACGATGTAATGCCCCAATGTCATTTTGCGTGTCACGCGTATAATACAACGCTAATAGCCAAAGACAAAGATGGAATGGCTGAGCTACTCCATAGAGAAGTAGAAAGCAGACAATAAACAAAAGACCTCATCGTCGATCGATTTGAAACTCTTACACGAAAAAATTTCTTAAGAATTGTCTCCCGCGAGATAGACCAAATGGATATACCAAATAAATGAGTCAACGGGGTCCTCTTTAAACACTGCCATCAACGCGGCTCAAGACCGGGAGGAATGGAGACGTATTGTGTACCAAGTTCCAAACCCTTCGAGGGATCACGACGCACAGTACCAATCGTACGATAAAGAAGAAGTGACCTTATCAGTGTGTATTGTCAGAAAACCGTTTCATTTCATAGAACACATACATTACACAGGTAGGTAATTTCATTTAATAATTACCTATCATTATTTTTAGAAGTGTTCGTAATGGTCGTGATCTGAAGATGTCAATGTGATATTTTTAAAACAACAAAATATGTTGCCCAAATATGGTGCTCACATCGTGGATGCTTTATCCGCTTACAAATATTACGAAATATATTATTACATCGTACGACAGTTCGTTCATTTTAAAAAAAATTGTTCCACCTAGAAAAAATTTGAATAAATTAGAATATTTAAACTCTTTTTCGTCGTATTGAAGAGTATGATGTATATATTTTTAATTAATGGAATACTGAATAAAAAATCGTTGTATTTGACATGTATACATTTAAGTATGATTGCCGTCGATGAATTTGACATGTATACATTTACGTACGATTGCCGTCGATGAATTTGACATGTATACATTTACGTACGATTGCCGTCGATGAATTTGACATGTATACATTTACGTACGATTGAATTTGATTTAATCAACAGTAAGAAGTCTCGATAAAGATTGCGCTATTCTTAGAACAGTGTCCAGGTTGATTTTTTACTCACGGCACTGTACTACTGTACAGTCGCCCACTGACGAATCTGTTGCTGGTATAATCATTTTTATTACTACATAGATTTGTTTAATGTTTAATTATTTTATGGATAGAGAATGAAATAATATCTATCTTCACATCTTATTAATAATAATGAATCTGCCAATGCCCTTCATCAGCTGAAACCAGTAGATGAAGAAAATAAAGTTTGGTTAAGTGAACGGTATATTAATATAACGGATAACCACAAAGAAATTTCGGAAAGTTTTTTAAAAATGGTTTAATAATTATTATTATCAATGTGTTAAATTTACTTTTATTCTGTAAATATTAAAGATAATATTCGCTGCGCGTAATGTACAAAATCGGTACCATGCATCAACTGACGTTAAGTACGTTGTTGCATTACTGTCTAGCGTGAAGCGGTCATATAACTTTGTCTCTTTCTCGCTTAGATAGCGCTCACGCACGCATTGGCGTGTATCGGTACAAAACACATTATTGAAGTGCCGTGACCAAAAAATCGACCTGTACATAGAATACAAACACAATAAAAAAATTAGCATTAAAAATACAATAACAAATGTGTAATTGAATTGCAACAATGCATTACTAGCAATTAGCACCCGGCGTTGCACGAGATTCAAATATAATTATAATTTAAAATAGGAACCTTTGTTTTACACAAGCCCTAATATCTAATAATGAAAAAACTAAACTAAATTTAGATGTTGGTCTATATAAAACACATTTAACGGGGGGGAAGGGAGTGGGGTGTCCAGGGGAAGGGGTGAGAATGTGAGTCCTAAAGAATAACTATGCAAAATTTCATTCAGATTCAATGTTCAAGGTCTCAGAACAGATACTTTATATGTACCTAGGTATAGGTAGGAAACGGCCAACAGGCTTGCTTATAAATAAAATGTAATATTTAATACTTATTGTATATATTATGTAAAAAATGTTTATATTGATGCAAGCTTCAAAAGAATATTATTTTGCTAATAATCAAATTATGTAATCAAATGTACGGCACGTTTTACGGCAGACAGTGGTTTGTATATTCGGTCCTGTAAGAGACGGGCATGGCTGCAGTTCAACGCGCTGTATAATGTTTTACGATCTCTAGTGAATAGTTCATATTTACAACATAATACTTTTTAACGAATGCCGTCACGCGAATGATCAATGCATTTACATAAAAAAATAGATGCTTATTATAGCGAAGTTTCAATCCGGATAAAAGTATCGGGAACAGTGCACGATATTAATTATCACAGACGGCGTGTTTGTAAATATATTCTTATTATTTTCAAAACAACCCGACGTATTACATTGAGACGACCTCAGGATTATATAATATAAACCACGTGTTTTCAGAACGCAAAAAATCTTACCAACCACATAGACAACCATCGTTGATAATGTAAATATCTATAATCGTGAATTATATACGTGGAACTAGTGATGTCACGAACGTGTTTGCATCGATTGGAGCGAACCGGTTGTTAAATTGCCAACCCTGAATTTTTAATAAATTCGCGCATTTAATTGTATCAATGCTAGAGTTGTTAATAAATAATGTATAAAATATCCTAAAAACATGACGGGTGGTGCATATTTGTAGATTTATTATAAATACGATAATATTCACACACCTCGTGTCAGCACCAGGCAAGCAGCTCGGATCCTATGATTCCGACGATTCGCTCAACACCCCAAACTTAAAACTTGACGGCAAAAATAGTTATTTTTAATTTTACCTAATTAATCAAATTAGATCATACATTTCAAAAGTTGGAACCGGTTCCAAAAGTAACCGATCAAATAATCAATCTAATAAAAAACCAAAAACTATTAACGTTACAAATAAATAATTACTTTTAATTTTGACCTGTGACACCGATATTTCTTGCATCCTGCGATACTCAATCGATTCTGTGGAACCAGTTACTACGATATCGAGTAACTAAGTGTTCCGGTGACTCGATAGTAACAGTTTAAAAATCACCGGGACACAAATATCAACCACCGAACTGCAAACGTACACTGAATATTCAGCCTAGAAACCGTTTCATTTTGAAATATTCGTCAAGTGCTGCCGATAAAAGCTCGGCGGCAAGATTCCGAACTTACAATACGTGGAGCATCGCTTTTCACACGCGATGAAACTTATTTTATTTTCATTTTCATTTTAATCAATTCTTTCTTCAATCGAGGATTGAAGACATGCTACAGTCGGAACAATAACTAAAATATGAATTAAATATATTAATTATAAAGATATACATATAAAATCAATTTTATCGTTGTTGCGCCACCGGGATTCGAACTTGGATCTCTTTCCTAACCGGGGAAGGTGCTTTATCCAACTAAGCTACAGCGACACTATTTTTAGCGTCAATTTTCGACCCTATATGTTACCTTTTTGATATTAATACATTTAATCGTTCCATCATTTGACAGAGCCATCTACCTTATTTTTACAGAATCTCAAATACCTTTGAGTAAACTGATAGCAGACGCCAGAATTATCAATTCATTTTTATTAAATTTTGGACACACTGATACAACTTTATTATTTAGGAGATAAATAATAAAGTTGTAATAATAACTAAAATGTTAATGGCCAGTCTTAACGTAATGGGTAGTGTTTTATTAAATCGGTTATTACTTTTATAGATATTAGTGATGAACTAAACTGATTGTGCGATTGGTATTCGATTGATTGGTAACTGAGATTTAACTATCGTAGGTTTAGTTTCTAGTTTTTTAATTTGATCCAACTCTCAAATTTTAATCGTAAAAATATCGAGTCCTAAAAAAATATAAAAAATATATTGCAATTGATAATATATGAATAAGCGGAGGGAATTTAAATAAACTATTAGCAATTTGCAAACCGGTTTATGATTTCACAGAGCGACATCAAAAGTCAAATAACTGAATAAGCACAATCTTTGAATATTACAGAACCAAACACATACACTGATTTGGACCGACCAATTATTCAAAGATACCTGATCTGCCATCAACGAATTCCCGCAATGGGTCAAGGTACTCCACTTACCTAAAGACACTTCGTTGGGAAGAAAACAGACCGCAAACGACGAAGCCTCGGGCGCCCACAGACTGGCCGTCAACCAAAAATTAATTTAAGTTACAGAACAGAAATTGGTCTGGTTGTTAAATAGCAATGACGCTGCACTTGGAACACATTCAGCGCGGGATCAGACTGTGCAATGGAAATGTTCGCAAATCACGGCACTAATTGAACACGAACACGTTCATAAAAGATCTTTAACTTAATTGGATAGTTGTCAGGGTCAGCTCGAGGAGGTAGACGACTGCTCGGCGACCGTGCTTCCAGCGACGCCAAATGCAAATATCACGATTAGGGAATCCAATCCCAGGATCCCGGGCCCAACTTTGCAGTGTTTAAAAAACCTGGGATTAACTTATAATCCCGAAACTTTCGGGATTAATATTTCGGGGTAGCAAAATTAGATCATGACTAAAAAAATATGCTTTGCTATTGCTTCGGACAATATTATTCATAGTAATAGAATCATTTCACATTCAAATTGTTACTAGGCGAAGCCGATTGCTTTAAATATGTAGTGGCCGCTGCGCTGCACACATACCGGTGACAGATCATATTTTCGGGTCTCGTCACATTATTAGCCTACTTTTAAATAAATCCGAAAGATCTTCGATAATATTTTCTGACAGATGTCAAATATTCAAGTACTTGCCGGTAGGAAGATTTAAAAATATTAAATGATCCTTATGAAATGGCTATTGGATGAATGTCAATAAACAAAAATTAAATAATATGTTGTAAAATATAAGACATACGATATTCTAACATTTGATAAAAGGTTTATTACTAGCTGAAGAGACTGTACAGAATGATAATGATAGTGAATTCTTGCATTCGTAGCGTATTCAAATGCATAGATTTGTCAATCTTACATTATTATTAAAGTTCAATGATTCCTTACACGCCTAAATTGAATTTGTTCTTTCTGACTTTTTTCACAAATGTAACATTAATGAGTAAAAGAGAATTTTCTTATCGAATGCCGAAATTTCGGGATTACAATTTTGGTTCGGGATTTAAATCAATAATACATGAATCGAAGCCGAAAGGTTTGCGTTTTCAAGGTAATTGTTTGGGCAACGCGCCGTCTGTCCCCCATATATAATAAGTATAATTAAAGCTATCCGATGTTACAAAATCGCGTTCTGAGAATTTTTGCGAATTAAATTCGCGATGTGGCGCGAAGGCCGCGCATAACAAATAACGGTTTAAAAAGAAAATATTTCTGAAAAACTAGTCAATAGACACTATTTTGTTCTAATAGACACTCGGACACTTTCAGTGGCGTAACTAGACCAGTGCGGACATTTTTTTTTTTCCTTATAAAAAAAACATTTTTCACGTGTATTAGGTACCAGAGTTCTTGAAAACATTATCAATGTATAGAGTAATATTTCGCTAATATATTGGTCAGGGACCAGACCATATAAAATATAAAAATATCAGTTGAGAGAGCGTACATGGTAAACACATCGTTTTATGAAAATTTAAATGTTAAATTTGCATAACACTCGATATGGGACCTACGTTTCTAGTCACGCCACTGGACACTTTCCACCTACATAGGTGCGTTGTGTGTTTATCTTTACCCACTCAATCACGTCTAGTAAGCACATAAGTGACAGGCAAATAAACAAAAAATGAAAAAAACATGTTTGACAGTTGTCAAGGTGCAAACTGGCTCGATACAACAATAGATACAAAGAAATCTAAAATATTAAAACTCAGGTAGGTACAACTTTTAAATTCTTATTTCATAAACTCCCCAAAGTCTGTCTTATGCTGCTTCAGTACTAACTACTGACCAATCAAGGCATAATATGTCTTTATACAGTCTTTACTGCTCTATATACCCGGCCGCCTTCCCTCCGGAGTAGCCAAGAAGGTACATCTTAGTGGTCATTTCTTCTAGAATTCGCAAGACGTGTCCAAGCCACCTTAATTTAAATCTTTCTATATGTAGAAGTGGAGGCTCCATGCGAAGGGTTTCCCTAATCTCGGTATTTTTTTTATCTTCTCGATCTCAGGACCTATACTCACTTTGTAAACAGTCTGTTTGGTATTGGCTTAACTCAGATTTTTTTATTATACTATTATTGAAATAGATACACAATGACACGTGTCCACGTATGAAATTTTTGTCTCGAGACAATCTCTGAGATAGGATCATGCGATTGTTCGGAGACCACTCTCGGCTTTCCGCCGTGTACATTCGAGCACTGCTATTTGCCACCAAGTTAATTGTTTTGATATTTATTTTATCTCGCGTCTCACTTCACGCTTCATCAAACGTCAGACCGTTGATGTTCCGTTCGTCCGTCGGGTGAATTTGAATCTCCTCTGCAGCAGCCTCTGTTTGTCAAAATTTTCAAATTAAATAATTACATTCAAGTGTCTATAATTCTAGGTGTTTGACATGATTGAACATCTCGTTGAAAAATCGTCGCGTACACGCGTTTAAGTTCCGTCCCAACCTACCAATCTCAAGCGGTTTATCTCAAGATCAAGATTTCAACATTTAGTAATGGTACCTAATGAGATGTACACGGTAGTGAGATTTATCTCAACCGAATCTCTGAAACTTATCTCATCGTGTCTCATTCCGCGTACGTGTGCCATAAGAGACGCTGTCGTATGGCGCGTGTCCGAGGTGTGCGAAATGTACTAAGACGCGAACGTGTCAGTAAGGATTACACTAGTAGCGCCATTTAAATTGTGTCTATTGCACTTTATATAAAGAGAAAATTGAACCGAGTGAAACGTATCAACCTTTACCACCATCGTCGTGTCTTTCGGATCGCAAATACACACAATTATGTCAAGATGTTATCTTCTCTGAGAAGATGGAGAAGTGCAGAATGTGAATAAGGAGTTTAAAGCAGGCTACGTTTCAATACTAAATGGTGGTCTCGCCTATCCTAATGCTATATCCTTAATCTTGTACATCGAGGATTAAGGCTAGGTTGTTTGATCAGTGGTATAGTGAAAAAAGTAACTTTAAAAAAAAATCGAAAACGGGATGTTCGATCGTTGGTAAAAGAAAAAAAAAACACTATTAAAGTTAAAACTATTTTTACTCCCCAATATTGGATATTAAAAATGGCGGACACTTCACAGCTATTTCAAAAGTCATCTGTCACATTGATACTTTGAAAGTTGCAGTATCCGACAATCAATCATTAAAATCCCGCTATTTTAGTGATGAGAATTCGTCCAATAATGACCTCGCTGTTCAATTTATATTACCGAAGATTTTTCGCCAGCAAAGTGACAGATTTCGAACGCAAGGCTGAATAAAGCCGTAGATAAAGCATGTAAAGCTATAGAGACGATACCCGACAATGTAAAAACTTTGCATAAGAGGGAAAAAAACTTGCCAGAGTATGTTCAACTTTCACCGGTAGATGCTGTTAGTAATATTTTAATAAAAAAATTAAAAATAATGTCACAAGGTATCATTCCTTAACCCTCGATATACAATCCTTCTGTGTGCCACGCGTAGGGAAATTTGAAAGTTAATTTCCTTTGAAGTATACGAATTAGGTGAATATACTAGGATAACTTTTTGTTCTGAAGGTTCACATTCAAATAAAATAAAAACCGAGTTCATTTCTGTAAAGCCGCTATTCCACAGATAGGTAATTATTTTTAATTTAGTTAATTACGTATTTCGTGCCCATCTTAAGGCAGGTTTTAAATGGTAAGTAACAAAGCTAGCAGGGACGTTTATATTCAAATGAAAAATGAACACCCAACACGTGAACAAATGAATATCAGAGATTTTCTACGTCCATACTGACGGAGATGTCGTGAGTAGCGCATCGCGAGATATAATTTGATGAAACATGCAACACCGACTATTCTCAAGAATTCTCCAGAAGCATCTCAACAACAACACGTGATCAACATAATTATTACAAATCTCAACGACGCACAGCGGACGGCCGCCCGATATGCAGCTCGCACATATCGCGGACTGCAGGTACTCAATCAGGCCTATTCTCAAAATTGCAATATTGAAATGAAGGTGATTGTTACACCAACCCTCAAAAATAGACAGTATGTAAATTAACGTCCGTGTTATATTTGAATGAGAGAGAGGGAGAGAGAGTGAGGGAGATAAACGTACCATAATCTGTCAAAACATAAAAATGGCAACAGGGTTGGCCGTGATGACGCAAACGACGTCTTTCCATTCTCGAGTTTCGACTAAAAATATAAGTTTTTGGTTAAAATAAGTACTAATACAGTATTCAAAGTTCACAGAAAAAGGTTTGTTCATAAATTACCTATTGATTTCCTCATCCGCAGCGTCGTAGTGAAGAATCACGGCCAATCCTGTTGCCATTTTTATGTTTTGACAGATTATGGTACGTTTATCTCCCTCACTCTCTCTCCCTCTCTCTCATTCAAATATAACACGGACGTTAATTTACATACTGTCTATTTTTGAGGGTTGGTGTAACAATCACCTTCATTTCAATATTGCAATTTTGAGAATAGGCCTGAATATGTGTTTACCAAATTCGACAAGAAATACCAACGTACGTGACCGGCAACTCGTCGCAGAAGATTCCTAATTAATTTGTTTATAACAATTTTGACAATAAACTGTTAGTTAATGGGTGATAAGAATAAACGATAATTGAATAAGTTATAATGCCCGAGGATTGACAAATACATTCGTAGTAAAACAAAAACAATTATAGAACATATTTATTCGTTATCTCGTTCGCGGTCCACTTCAAAATAATTTCCTCTTAAAACGATGCGCTTGGTCCATTGTAGGAAGCAGTCTTCAGTCATCTCTTCCACCTCCGTTCATGACGTCCAATAACGATCCTTCGTGTCTTTTTGATGTTAACCCTTCCCTAGCCATGCAGTAACATAGGTCTACCGCGCTAATTAAATCGTATTTCTATAAATAAGCACAATGTTAAACTTATATTTTACCTAGTCCTAAAATAATCATTTGCGCTTAGAAATGACTAGTGGAAAACCAATCATCTAAAGCGAATCATAATAAAGATAATATTTTTTTAATTCATTGCATGATATTTGCGTTAAAAATACCACATGTACCACGTGAAAAAGATCACACATTAATTTAAATGAAGAGAGATACAAATGAAGATCATGTTAGATGAGTCTTTTGACGAATGCGTTATAAGAATAACGTTTGAGAATAAAATGAACGTATTAAATTATTATTTCTTATTATATTAACTATTTTAGTCATTTAAATTTGTAAAAGCATTTTTTCCCCATTTAAAGTGCTTACGAAACTAAAATTTCTTGCAGTAACACGAGTTGACAGCATGGCTGCGTGGGGTATATTTAGCACGGTATGGTAAAGGTTAAAAAATATATTAAAAAATCAGAGATGATTCGACTGTTGACCAAAAAGTTCTTCACAACAACGGATTTGTTTGCCGGAGCAAAGAAGTGTCAGTTGGTAAGCCACGGGTTATCTTTATGTATGGTTTACGTTACACATATGTATATACAGGCTGGCTCAAAAAAAATGAAAACATCTCGTAACACATGAATTATTTCAAAACATAATATAATTAATTATAATTTTTTTGCACAATATTTAGCTAATCAGAAATCATGTTCAATGTATACTACTTATTTCTCAGTGACTTATACTATTTTTTGTTGATATAGTTAAACTAATTTTGATGTAATTATATCACATTTTATGAAATGTTTTCAATTTTTTTGGGCCACCCTGTATGTGCGCATATTGTAGTATTGTAATATTGATCTAAGATATGTGAAAATTTCGGATACTATCGATCATTCCAGTTAGTTAAATATTCCATTTCGACTCGTAATCTTGCCTCGATTTTAGAGTGTCCAATTAGCAAAATAATGGAGGGCCGTTTTCTTCAGTTCTTCCAGACGCGTTTGACGGGTTGTCCAGGATTCAAACGGTGACCTCCAAGACTCTTGTTTGTGCAGCAGTTCAACGCTCTCGTCTCCCCGAATCTAAATGATATTAGGTCTTCACATACATAAAATTAATTCACTGTAAACCCAAAATAAACTCACACGCAGGTAGGGCATCCTAAGGTGCAATGGTCAGATAGCATCAGGTAAGTTGGAGTATACGGATATATTCAACATTGGACGCAGATCGACACAAATCTTCTTCTTAGATTAAAAATTATTCCCTATTCTCTTCAAGTCTAAAAATCTTTTCAAAAATTAAATAAAAGATACTTTAGTATGATTTTAAATGCACTTTTGTAGCTTAAAAATCAGGATTAACGCAGCACGCCCGTCAATTGACGGGTAAAAGATTTCAGCTTGAGCTTCCACCTTATCTAATTAAATAATTTTCAAATATGTTACGATTATTAAAATGAATTAATAATAAATAAAAATTCGAAAGTTTGTTTTATTTAACAATATTTCAGCGTTACACATTGTCAGACATACTAAACGTGAAAATTACCTATTTGTAAAAAATACATAAACAAATTTCAATTCACAGTAGGTTATAAAGATCGCGATGTTGAAAAGTCCAAAAACAAATTGTAATTTTGTAATTTCTGAACTGCCAGAAATTTCAAATGAAAATTAAAGTCGTTTGTTTTTCCATTTGAAAAATGTATCTTCAAATTTAAAATGTCACGCAATTCGTAATTCTAATTTACGTGTAAATAAAGCGTTAGACACAAAGCTGGGTTTTTTATTTATATTCAATTTGATAATGGTAGCACTCGCATTTTAAAAGTTTGACTAATGACTAACTATGAATTCTAGAAGTATAGATTAACGTATTAAATGAATGTATTAAATACAACATTCAACATTCGGACAGGAAGCGGTCTATCCGAGTGTCTGAAGTATTTAGATAGCGCTGATGTACACGTAGGAGTATTGTAGGTCGTGTAAGTACCAGGTGGCGCACGGTGTAGGACGAAGACTCAATTGTGTTCACCTAATCCGTGTCTGATAAAGCTAAGATAACCACCCCACTCTATGTTGAGAAAGGACCAGGCTGATAAAAGCGGCTGACATACAGGGCTTCGACAATTATTTATAACTGATATTTTAAACCCATCCTAGGACGAACGCAAAAGACGTACTTGGAACATAATTTAAATAATTACCTATATATGCATTCCGTTATTCGTTTTTCAAATATCTAATAATAGAACATATCGACCTCATTCGTAATTCATAGAAAATTAACAATTTATACAAATTAGGACATTTCTGCCATTATAAAGGTGTCCAGCGAAAAAAATTCAAGATTAAATTGTAACTGCTCGTAAACCATCAGGGTGAGGCAGGTGGGTGGGGTATTGTTCGACGCGCGTGATTTTCGGATTTGTCAGTCGCAATGAGTCACTGGTCGGGAGCGCACCGCACGTTCACAGTTGAGCAATATTTAAAGTGCGGTGATTCATCGGTTCGTGCGCGTCGCGCTTTTTATACTCACTTTAATATTCGACGAGTAAGTGATGGGTCGAGCACGCAACTTATCTGATGTTGTGTTCAAAAGTTCAGACAAGAAGGGACAATGGTTAACCAAACTCATCCGGGACTATCAAAGTCCCGGCAGCGACGCCAGAATATGTGGCTCAAGTTCGACGTGAAATTATGCGCAATCCGCGTAAATCGATAAGGAAGACTGCAGCCTGTAATGGAATAAAAAAATCAACAGTACACGTTATTTTAAAAAAGAAACTAGTTTCACCCATAAAAACTGCAAATCGTGCAGTTTCTCAACAAAAATGACTATCATTTACGTGAAACCTTAGCGAGAACGATGCTGGAACGTTTTAGAACAGCACGAACTCTTGGAAACATACTGTATACTGATGAAGCACATTTTTATATCGATGATTATGTTAATAAACAGAACATGAGATACTTGTGCCCCGACAACCGAAGGGAACGACATCAAAAACGTTTGCATTGTCCAAAAACGACAGTGTGGTGTGCAATTTCTGCTCGAACAATTCAGGCCCTACAAAAAAATATCCGCCGTGAAGTTGCTGCCATTGAACCGACGCTTTGCTCTCGCGTGTGGCATTTAGACGATATTGTTTATAAAACGTAAAATCCGCATCGTTAAACTCCATTCTGTATAAATAAAATATGAGAATAACATTGTAGTTTTTTATTTAATATTAAACATGATAATTTTCCGCTGGACACCCTTTATATGTGTAAACAATTTTAAAACACCTGAGAATCATCTAAAAACCAAGTAATTTTTTCAGCCCGCCAGTCTCCCTACTAGGTACAACATTTTGACTATTATTTTTCATACTTACATCTCAATAAACGTCAACATTTAATAAAAAACCAAGGTTAAAGTTCATTATTCCACAACATTCTAGATAACTGCTTATCTTACTACTACTGGTAACTACTAAATCAATGCGGGAGTAACGAAAAAAGATTTTTTTTTTTTATATTTAACGCAAACTTTACTTTGTGGTTATTTTAATATTTAATTATTTATTAACTTTGTTTTTAACCATTATTATGAGCTAATTATAGGTATACCAACCGGTTTCGGAAAATACATTTTCTTTCACCGGAATGTAAATGCAAATGAGAAAACACTCTGGTGAGGTGGCCAGGGAAGTAATCAAATAATTAACTAAATAAATAAAAATATACAAATTAAATTAATCAACTAGAAAGATATACAGAAAAAATTTATTTATGGAAAAAAAAAAATAGTGCTACCGTACAAAATTGCAAATACATTCGAGTGAAACACGCCAGGAGACACCAGAATTAAATTAATTATTTTTCTTACATTTAGATTAACTCTGATACAAGTTATATATTCAAGTTCAACAGTAATGCAGCATGTTTTTATCCTTGCCAGTGTCTAATACATATATATACACTTTTTATCAATAGTACATACTTATAAAAATATTAACAACGCCTTTTTGTTTACCTATTATTAGTATGTACTGTTTATTAGTTTACTAATTTGTATGATATTTTTACTTTATCCAGCTAAGACGCTTCACTGGTCTTGTTTTTATATTATGTCATAAGTTATTAAATATATTTGTACGGTTTGTTTCTCATAAATAAAATACAGAAAAATATGTAATTATCATAGCATTACTTTAATGGAAAATTCGTGACGCACAGATAGAGATTATAACTTTCGATTTGGATTCGTGCCGTTTCCGCCGGCGAGCGCAGTCCACTGTTACAGTTTATGGCGACAGGCGTTGCGCTAGTTGGCAACCCGCAAATGTTACCAGACATGATGAACTTTGTAAATAATAATACATTTTTACTTTATTTTGAGAATGTCTGATTTAGTATTTGTTTGCGTTAATATGTTCAGTTAGACTGTACCTACTGCGATGTTAAACTTTAATGTTTAATGATAAATCATTTTTTCATCATTCAATGGTTTATAATAGTGATTCCCAAAGTGATCTATATCGACCCCCAGGGGTCTATGATAACCTGCAAGGGGTCTACGTCAGCGAAAAAAAAAATTGGGGGTCCATGAAATGAAAATGGGGGTCCACGATAGTGGATCTCAACATACACTGATAGTACCTATTTACTTACATTATAATCTTATAATATAAAGACATATACATTATTTATAAAAGTACCTATGAAGTAAAAAATTTATTATATATGTTTATAAAATTGTGTAAGTTGTAGGATGTAGGCATTCGCTTTGTGGTTTAAGTTAACACTAAACTTCACTACAATTAGAAATTTACAAAAAATCAATATCAGGTAAGTAGTGGGTCTACCAAAAACCGAAAAACATGGCAAGGGGTCTACGACACAAAAAAGTTTGGGAACCTCTGGTTTATAACTACACGTACGATGTTTGTAATTTATTAAATTAATGAAAATTTTTGCTATTAACCTATAAAATATTGGCCTAACAGTGGACTGGACTTGTTGGTGGTTTATAAATTAAATAGTGGTTAAAGATATACAGGATATAACAACCTTCTGCTGCATCATATACGCGTCTTAATGGCGAGCGATTAATATTAGATAAGGCAGGTCAATAATACATTAAAAGTGCTAATTAATTCAATTGCATTATCAATTTGTTACATTGATAATGATTACTGCGGGCGCTCTGTCACGCGGTCCGCTGTTTGCACAAATCCAATATTTACATAAATACCAAAGTGACGACAGCACTGTATAAATGTTCACCCAGTGCACCCGCACTTGTCCTTGATCCGACACACCGCCGCCAGGATCATTACCATCTCGATAATGTCACACGAAATAGTAGTCATGTGAAGTTAGCGCGCGAAAATTCAAATAAACCTCTGGCGCCGCTTTCAAACCTCACGTATCCACGGTAAAGTAATGTCACATCATAAACATGCACTGTCCGCAATGTGTCCCGTGAAGGGCAGAAACCGCAAACTGTACATAGACAACAAGTTCTCATCTACAAGACCGTACATAATAAGGCCTATATTCACTTGCGCAACTTCTGCAAAAATACTGCAACATGTTTTCAGATATTCCTACTAGCGATGGTTGATATCGTCGATTTGTTGTAACAGTTCCAAATTAATGCCGGATCATTTGGCTAGTTACTTTTGGAGCCGGTTCCAACGTTCGAAATGCACGATTTTGATCAATCAGGTAAACTAGTTATTTTTTTGCTGTTAAATTTGAACGTGCTGTGAGAATATTTGGCATTTCAAGAATTGTGAACGGCACAAAACCGTTCGGAACCTGTTTCAACGTTTGAAATACATGACGACATTAATTAATTTAAAAACTAGCAATGAAAAAAGTTCCTTTTAACTTCACCTAATTGATCAAATTCGATCACGCTTTTCGAAAACTAAACTAGTTCCAAAAATAACTAGTCCGATCGAATGATCTGTCACCGTTGCCAAAAACTATTAACGTTTCAAAAACTAGTTATTTTTCATTTTGACTGGCTACGCCGATATTTCTTGCATCCTTCGATACTCAATCGATTCTTTGGAACCAGATAAGTACTACGATATCGAGTAATTAGGTGTTCCGGTTACTTAATAGTAAGCTCATCAATAGACATTATCGTCCAACTCTCGCTCCAAATTCAAAAAGGAACTACTTACGTGAGTACCTAGAAGTTTCTCGCCATATTTTCTCGAGGAAAGGTCAAAACACAGTTTACCTTCAGTCATTACCAACATAAATCGACCTTTAAAGGAATTTACCCTGTATTTATATAGAGATATCTATTTATAATTTACATATCTATTATCGTAACATCTGTCCAGGCGTAACCGGCGTAAAGTTAATTGCTAATTGAGCGATTTACGTCATGTATAATATTTTATTCGCGTATACCATGAAATTCACAACATTTTAATTTCCCATTATTAATATTAATATTAAAAATAATAAACTTTTGTAAAGCACATTATTTTTTTTAAATTAGACGCGTACGTATGCGTTGTAACTATTTTAAAATAGTGGTCTCCTGGAATAAGGCTCGAACCCCCGACCACTAAATCATTAGGAGAGTGTCTTAACAACTAAACCAATAAGCTATTCATTTGACTTCGACTGTATTCGACACCACTGTATCTTCGTCAGGACGGACATACACTAACAGTTAATGTACGTCCGTCCTAACAAGATGGGTACAGTAGCATTAAAACTGGTCGACGTCAAATTAATCAATTGGGTTTATACAAAGTTTTCCCAGATATTTTGGCCATGTCAAGCACGAGGATACCGTGGAAAAATTGGTGATCCAAAAGAGTGTGAAATGAACCAGGTCGCGCGGAAGGTCGCCAACACAATCATTGTAACCTGACCTGGTTAAAACTTCGAATGCAGAGCTTTCGGATACTAAAGAAATGCCATAGAATAGGTGGCGAGAAATCATCCAAGCCGTCATCCGCAATTAGTCGCAATTCCATGATCACGACTGCTCTCATCGAGAGTGAGACGAAAATGAAGAAGAGTTCTTCTTGTTAACATCCAAAATATAAAACTTTCCTCACAACAGGGCAGATATTTAATAGATAAACTATTGCTTACAATCATCCATAAACCGTTAATTTACAATAGAAATCTGTTTTATCTAGTGTTCATGCCGGTGTCACGAAATTTTCGATCTATTATAAAAAATATTTCGTGTTATATTTTCCAATCTGAAACAAAGACACTCAAAATCGTGACATTACAAATAACGAAGTACGTACACGGTACTAAGATTTATATCGACAAAGTCTCCGAGACTTATATCTTTCGTGAACAAGGAAGGAAATGAAATGGAAGAACCTGCAGCCAACTTCATATTCAACTGACAAACAAACGAAGGAAAATTTTCCATAAAAAATGTAAAATTCTTTGCAGTTATGCTCGTTCGACCTGCCAGCCAGAGGTCACTCATGAAGATATTGTTTAAAAATGAGCTGATAACTTACGAGCGAAATACGATTCAGACAAACTCCGGTACATGCATGAACACACTACAGATAACTCGTTTAGATAACAATTTGTGATAAAAACGATTTCTATTAAAAATTCAATATTATTAATAATAAAACCGATGAATGACGAACAGATAAGACAGGTTACAAGGACAAAAGTACGACTAGACTAGACACATTGTAACAAGTTTTAACATAGGATATTCAGGCCTATTCTCAAAATTGAAATGAAGGTGATTGTTACACCAACACTCAAAAATAGACAGTATGTAAATTAACGTCCGCGTTATATTTGAATGAGAGAGAGTGAGGGAGATAAACGTACCATAATCTGTCAAAACATAAAAATGGCAACAGGATTGGCCGTGATTCTTCACTACGACGCTGCGGATGAGGAAATCAATAGGTAATTTATTAACAAACCTTTTTCTGTGAACTTTGAATACTGTATTAGTACTTATTTTAACCAAAAACTTATATTTTTAGTCGAAATTCGAGAATGGAAAGGCGTCGTTTGCGTGATTTGTGCGGTGTAGTTGTACCTTATCAAGGCGGTATAGTTGTAAAAATTGCCCATTTGGAATTTCCATCGGGTTGCACAAATCCTTCACTCTCTCTCCCTCTCTCTCATTCAAATATAACACGGACGTTAATTTACATACTGTCTATTTTTGAGGGTTGGTGTAACAATCACTTTCATTTCAATATTTCAATTTTGAGAATAGGCCTGATTATCTTGATTCAGCGGTCCACTTATAAAATTTCTCACGCGTAACATTTTTGTATACTTTTGTATACCGGGATCCATTCCATGTGCCTCAGAAATCGATTTGAAATCAAAAAGCTACTCCCTTAATATACTGTGATATCAAATTGTCATATTAGAACATGCTGATTTTTTCTGTTAGAATTACGTCCTAAAGTTGAATAAATAATAATCGCCAGCGAAAACTTCAGAGTTTTGACATTCCGCTGTCAGTTGATGTGTCGAGGCGGACATTTTTTCGTTTTTGATATATATTTTTCGTTTGTTTTGAAAGTATATATGTTACAGTATTATTTTCACTGACGTTTTAGTGAAATCATGACCGGATACATTTTCACCGAAAGATTTATTATTATTTCTAATAGCAAAAATATACTTTAACTGACCGGCGCTAGTGAAATGATATGCTGCTCTAAACTGTCAATTCGAGTTGTGAAACGTTCATTTGATCCGAGTTATTTTTTCGTCTAGTTGTCAAAATAATGATTATTTTTGATAAAAATTGTATTTTTTATTTTATCGCACACCTAGATCAAAACTAAGACGACTCAAAAAGTCATTTTTCAATAGACAAAATTCTCAATTTTTTGTTACTAAAGTTATGCAATTGAATAACATTTTAGGTCATGAATGTATCCTAAAGTGACAATATTTGAGAACAGGGGCTAAGTTAGTCGCGTATCTGACAAAGTATCCGAATACAATAATAACTCTAAATTAGTTGTCTTAGTTTTGATCTAGGTGTGCGACATGAACAATACAATTTTACCGATATGCTTTCAAATGAAAGTTCTAAAATTAACACTAACGTAGCATAAACAATAATAACATAACTAATGCTACCAGATCGTCCGCTTGTGAACAAATACAGTTTCACTGATATTGAGCAGTGAAATTGTAACAATTTTATAGCAGTTCAGATATGTCATCAAAAAAACTCCGTAACCGCGCGTGGTGAGCGTTAATTGTATCCTAATATTAACTAACACATACTAAACTGAAACCATCTATTACTTTGTTTACATTTTATGTTCTTTATCTGCGATCAGTAAGTCGACAGGATAATTTTAGTCCCCTCCAAGTCGTAAAATGATTACAGGCATCAGTGACAAGAGTGATTTTGAGTGGGCATTTGTGAACTCATAAAATGTTGCCATTTTCAAAAAACTTCACGAAATTAAAATAATTTTGAATGAATATATTTATTGCTTTTTTTAAACAAAATTCTAACGGCATAATACATACATCACCTTAATCAAGTGCTATAAGTATATCGTCACCTCGGCAGCAACACCGAATATCTCCATTTTTTGTCAAATTAAGATATTTGTATCATTGGATTTGAATTTTCGCGGAGAATCGTTCTATATCACTAGTTTTGCGATAGCGTCCGCTAGGGGCGTGCAAATCAAAGAAATGTAATCACCACATATCTGTAACCTCCCTGTCAACTGCGCAGTACGTTTAGAAAGAATCTGCTCCTCTTTACAACTCTAGAAAGGTAAGTAATTATACAAAAATCATTTAAAACTAGTTCTGTCTCTCTCCTGTAAAGTACACAAATTTTAGATATGCGGTGTTGCTGCTGGCGGTGACGATATGCGGATTTATAATAATTCACTACAACAACACTGCATTAATACTCTAGGATCAGGGTTGACAAATAGGGAAAAGCTCGACCGAAGAGAAGAGAGTTATTTTTAGCAACGCTTTGAAATCTTTAAATGAATTATATTCTATCAATCGTGGCACAATACTGTACCCACACTATCATATTTACACATGATCATATTATCCTCGGGTCAGGCAGAAACTGTCATTAATTCATATTAATACATACTTACCCACGTCTTTCGATATTGTTATCAATTATTGACGTAGCACTGATGCAATGTACAGCAAAAAAACAAATAATGTATTATTTAATTTATATATATATTTTTAATAATCGTGTGCCAAACTAAAGGCGATCGGGTAAATATAATACATCGTTTATGTATAGAATGTAAAACAGTAATATTTGTATTTTTTTTTTTTCAATTTATTAAACCTTCCAGAATCGTCCTTACCAGAAATCAATTACAGTAGAAAATTAAGAAATACCAGTGCGGTTTACAGCAACTACAGAACAAAAACAAATACATTCGCAGAGTAATTCATTAGTTGTACTATTAATGAACGACGATATAAATATTACAGTTGATAAATGGAAAAGGATTCATTAAAAGTACTATGTTACATTACTCAAGAGGGCGACGTAAGAGACGCATTTAGGTGAGCTGGGCAGCATTTGGAAAGATCCTCAAAGCCAAAAGCCAAAGCCAATCTCTAGACGAAAGTATACAACCAATGCGAGCTTCCGATACTTACAGACGGAGCCGAGGAGTAAACCCTCACTGTCAATGTCATACACAATTTTAAAATTGCTACGCTTGGAAATTCTCTGAGAAATCGAGTACGTAACGAAAAACGAAACCAAGGTAACAGATGTTGCCCAAAAAAATCTGCACGCTCAAGTAACGATGGGCTGGACATATGAGACCACGCCTACAACAATACTGTATATCACTGCAAAGACGAAGAGACTGTCCTGATTTACTCAGACGCATATCCATTCGAGTGCCATCTAGGTCAACTAGAACTAATCTCACATTCAACCTTCCATATTGTAACACCAATGCCAAACAAAACTCATTTTTCCCTTTATTTCAACTCGCACTTAAATGAACTAGACATTATAAATACTTCAGTTACACCAGTTACTTCATTTAATTTTTATTAAACAGATTGTATTCCCTATCCCGTTTTCCTTTCCCCTCATCCTCCCGTTCCCCTGGAAAATTTTCTTCTTTATAACTTTTATCTCTCTGTTTATATTTTTATTTTCTACTTTTTCTCTGACTTCTCTTATTTTTACTGTTATTTTTTGTATTTCTGCAATAGAGGATAAAGTTCTCATTCCTTTATCTTTTTTTTTCAGCATATAATTCGTTTCCTATTAAGTCTTAATAAGCATCTATCTATTTAATAAGTCCTTATATATTGTGTATATTGTTATTTCAGAGAAAACTTGTATTGCAATTGGTTCAATTTTCACACTTTGTTTATATCACTTCATTTTAACATTTTTGTTTATATCGATTAACCGTTCGTTTTCCAAATAAAATAGAAATATCGGTTTTGAGCAGATCTGAGTTATAAATGCCACAACTTTGTACATCTTCTTGGGGATCGAATGGTATATTAAACATCCATATAAAATAAATAAAAATACCAATAAACACGATTTCTAAGTGAGCTTCCCTGCAATCACACTGTATATCATCCAAAATGGTTGACTCTCCGTTTGTAAAAACTAACATACAGTGTTGTTGCAGGGATGTTTCAAATCTGTCAGAGTTGATAGACAGTGGCCGTCTTCAAGCTCGATGGACGATGTCTGAAGAGTGGCGGGCACCAGGCGAATGAGGAGGACTAAAACAGATCCATACTTGGGGGAAGCCTACAGCCAACAGTGTAGACACAAACTAATGATGATTATGACAAAGACATACAGAACCTGATTTCAGTCCGTGTCTTTTATACTTGAATAAGATTTCTGAAATACCCAGAGACAGCGATTATCATTTGTCAAATTTTTGGAATTGCCTTCCCTGATCTACGATTAGATTACGTAATGTACAAATTATGATGAACGCCTTGTGACTTGCAGTAATACAATAAATCATCCTTAACGATTAAAGTTCACGCGTGTATTAAAAAAGGAATGTCATTACTGAAATACGTTCGTCACCCGTGTCAATAATATATATTGGTTAAAATTACTAACGACAACAGACATGAACGGCCGGTTTTATGATCAGTAGTCACTTTTTAAATACAATGGTTAACTAATTTTTCTCTCGAATATCGGATGGTAAAAATCGAAAATCGTTGGTCAAATATGGCGGACTCTTCACAGCTGTCAGTTGAAAGTTCCAGTATACGACAATGAATCATTCAATATTCATTAGCACATAATCAGAAAAAATTTCGCTATTAAAGCGACAGGTGTCGAACGCAGGGGCGAATGAACCATATTTCATGATTATTTCGAGATTTCGTATCTATGCTTTGACAGTAGTAAATTTGACGTACCAACAACCGACAAATGTTTTTTACCACGGGCGATGGTAAAAAGATACTATAGTCAAAGTTTACTACTGATCACACAACCGGCCCTAAGTTGTACAGAAATAAACAGTTTTTTTTTCTTTACAGATCCAATCACCCTAATTTCAGAATTTCAAAAGTAAACACATATAATAAACCTTTTCGTGTATTTTAGGAATGTTTCGAATTCAAAATAGTTGGGTCAAGGGCGCAGACCTGAGCGAAACTATTATGATCGACTAGTAATACCCAACAATAATGACGGAAAATGAATAATGTTTATAACCTTCATTTATTTATGCGATAACCTCACACCTTCACGTGATAGAATTGATATATCTTGTTTGTTTTATGTTGCTATGCGGCACGGATGGAAGTCATAAGGAAATTATACTATAATATTATATAGAATGATTTATAACGATTCTAGAGAATTCAACATTACTCACTACCGTTTGTAGGCGAATTAGCCGCGCGGCATGTTCGCGAGTACCCACATATTATTTTAGATACAAGCCTTAGGTATGTATCATGTATAGCACGATCCCCGCACGGGGGCCGCAAGGGCCTATCTACTGGAGCCATGTCTTGAAACAAAGGGTCCCCAAAATAATATCACAACACAACGTCAACTACAAACAGCAAAGTTACGGTTACGGTTAGGTCAGGGCTCTTTACAATTGTGACTTGCACAACTCTATAAATTTGCCACTGTCCTTGCAGCCATCCTCCTTTACATACCTTTCCGTTCTTATCAAATAAACTTCCCAAATGCACAAATTCTTCTACTTTTCCCAAATACCCACCATCATAACATCACTCAATGTTACTTTTTCCTTCTTGAATTCCATCACTTTCGACTTTGCTCACAATTCATAATCTTGTTCTCTATTCGCCATTAATACTGTATATAATAAACAGCATACAATAAAATCGCTCATTTTCGCTCCTACATTCATACATTCCAGTTCTTCCACACAATTATCCATATACCTACAAGTTAAACAGTCATTAGACACCTTTTATAGTATCAGTGTTGTGCATGATCCATTGATTCTTACGCGTGCAGTACTTCCTTCGCACAGGAATGGGGTTGCTTATATAAGTTACTATTCACCCTGTAACTAGACAACTTCCTCTCATCATTATACATTTAGCTTTTTGCAGATCTACAAAAGCATATTTTACTGTTCGCATTGCGAATGTTAACAGAAAAAACTTCATTAAAAAATACAAATGATTTCAATAAAGCAAAAAAATGTATGCGACAATAAACCGGGTGTTCACACATATTTTTTAAATTGCACAAATAAGCTAGCTAGCTCTAAATGCTAATTATTTTTAAAAAAATTTACCTAGACTAATTTGTAATTCAACACGGCTTTACCCAGCTCCAGAGAGTTAATTAAGTCTTACATAATTAAGAAAAAATATATTTATATTATTATGTTTTAGCATAAAAGAATCGTGGATAATGGAAATTGCTTAATGAGGTAATTTAAGTTATACAATGACGGTCGAAAGAATTTAACTACTGTTCAACGGTGCCTCAATATCACGCAGCCTTCCTTTGATTTATATAACCTACACTGCACAGTCGCAGTACATTAAAGATTATAAGTTAATTTAGAAAAAATAGAAAGATAACACTTTATGATCTACTTTCGCGATTTTACAACTTCGTCGAAAGTATGAGCCAGAAAACCGACTTAATAACTAATATTTTGGCGATAGAGATATACACCGTGACGTATTTATTTACAAACTAAATTTAATAATGAAACATAGTTATTTTTTTATAATTAAGATTCTATGGAAAGCAAATCATTTAGATATGTAAAAAATAACGATTAATATACTGTCAATGCTTTTATGCCTTAATGAGAATTAGGTGAATGAAATAACACTTGCGATGAGGTCCTCGAATGCTACTGGAACGAGCCTTACCTTTTTTTTACGCTATCAACTAACAATCCGGCGTATTTATTTTAGAAATCACAACGAAAACACAGAACGACACAGACGGTGAACAACCACCCACGCCGATCTTCAATACTAAACTGAACTGAAGTTGATCAAGTGTGACTACGCCTGCGCATGCGCAATACGAATAAAAAATTGTAACGTCAGATTTAAATGTTGCTAGAAATTGACGATTACTAGACATATAAATTTTGTGTAACGTGGTATAACATTGAATACTCCAATCACGCTATTCGAAAATTGAAGAATACATTTTGTTTTTCTACACGGTGAAATGAAAATGATCCTCCTTTATGACGCTATACTATAATCATTTTTCGGCTAAACCTAATGCGAATTTGTTGTTGCGTTGTTTTCACTGTAAAGTTTTAAATTTAAGAAATTATAACAAAAATTGTTCTATTTTTATATAAAATAATCAACTTATGTTCAATTGTCAAAAGAAATTACAACTGTTTTAAATATTATTTTGTTCAAGAAATACCACGATGTAAGCTTAAAAGGTTTAACAATGTAATTTTGGCATTCGACTTATAAATTCTATGTATATTTCACGGAAAACACATTTAGCTACTAGTTTTAGCTATGCGTAAAGAGAAGAAATCTACAAAACTATGAATTAGTTTAGAGTTTAAGATCGTATATGCATCAATATTATAGAAAATTACTGACCTTGCGTTTTCCTCTTACTTTTAGCGCATATATTATTTTTAATACGATTTTATTTAGTTGTCAAATCTATCATAATTTTTCCATAAACTTTTTTTATTTTAAATATAAGTACTCGTATATCTTGCATTACACGTAATATTCTAAAATGTGCGATGTACAATGGTCCACAAAATCTATCGCCAGGCGGCGAAGCTAGTTAAGAAACGTGGCGGACGTTTGTCACTGCCTATTTAAATCATTTAAAAAATATGTCTAATTATTTGTATTAATGGGTTAAATTAGGTTGTACTGTAATAGACTGTCCTGATTTACTCAGACGCACATCCATTCGAGTGCCAGCTAGGTCAACCAGAACTAATCTTACATTTAATCTTCCACATTGCGACACCAATGTCAAACAGAACTCATTTTTCTGCCGAGTACACCTTTATTTCAATTCACACCTAAACGAACTAAACATTTTCAATACTTCAGTTACCTCAATTAAATCTAAATTCAATATATAAACTTTAATGGCCTTTATTTTTATCACAGAGATTTTATTTCTTATCCCATTATCCTTTTTCTTTCCCCTCACCCTCCCGGCCTCCTTGAAAATTTTATTTTTTAAAACTATTTTCTCTTTATATTTTTATTCTCACATTTTTATGCATTATAGTCCTTTTTAAATTGTACTCACTGTATAAAGTATATTGTATCTTCTGAGAAAACATGTAACTGGTTTAATTATTGTTTAGCTTTTTTTATGATTTTCGTATTTATCTATAAACTGTATGTTTTCCAAATAAAATAAAATAAAAAATTCTCCATTTCCGTTTTTCAATAATAAATTTTGTTTCTTCACTGAAACTACACTGGAGCAATATATAGCCGCGTGCCTGTTCGGTAGTGCTTTGAAGATGTAACTGGTCTGTTAAGCCCTAGTCTTAAGTTAAAAATGTGTGTTATACTATTTGTGCTTGCTGACTTGACATCCACCACATTGATGTCACGGGAAGATATTCCCGTCGGACAGCGACAATAATTTTTAGTGCTGCCTGGATAAAATATTTACTTTTTCATGCACCACATGTTTAAAATGAACTGGTTTTTAGCATTCCAATATAATAAATAATAGAGTATCGAACATATATATGTACCAATTATCTTGTACTTAAATATTTTTCATCAGAATGACGCTAGGAGAATTTAGTTTAGTGTGCAGTCCGCAGCAACATTTGTATGGCTTAGAATGAACACTGTATGAAGGTATTTCACGCTGCCTGACAAATATAAAAGAAATGTAATGTTTTTTATCAGTAGGAATAGTTAGAAAATATCGGTAGGAATAAAAAAATTATGATGCAAGTGTTAATGGTTTATTGTATTTGTTTTCATTTGTAATATTCAGCCTTCTTTTCAAGAACCAGAAGTATGCTTCCTTCCCTTTTCAGTCAACTTTCCCTTTATTTTAAGATCCTTCTCATAGGTTACGAAAACTAAAAAATGCATTGTATTAAAAAGTATTTATTTCATCTTTCACATAATTGTCAACAGAAACAATTTACAGAAACAATTTCACAATTTGCAAACAGTTTTTTTTTAATTTTAGAGAATCATAAACTGAAATAATATAATGTTTCAGAATGACTTTTATTGCTATATTAATTTTGCATAAAGGTGTAGACAGTATATAAAATATTTATTTGTAAAATTCATGTTCACTCTCATCCTTCTTTATATTGTTTTTGTATCCCTTTTCAAAGTCCTTTGGAAGCACAATATATCTGTGGAAAAAAAAAACATTATATATAATATAAACACTATCCAAGCAAAAAAACTGCATTACTAAAAATTCTGGGAAATAAATAATCTTTATATTACGAAAAGACCCTATAAAATTTTAGCTGTCATTATTTGGATTAGCTTAACCTTGTCTATTACGTAACTCACGACTTTTGTCTAGCTGTGAGTTATTTGCAAACTATCTGTAACAACTTTGTGTGCATTCTGCTCCGCGATTTGCTAGCACTTAGGTCTTGAATGAACCTAACTTGTTTTAACAATTCTTATAATAATTATACTGCACTAAATATTTTTTTACTGAATCTATATCGACATTTTGACGTCAGTGGATTTTCTGCATTTTTCGAACAGTCTGTGCTTAAGGCTGCTGTTTTCGAAAAGGAATAATCCTTACTGAAAACTGTGTAGAATGACATTTCTAGTCAACACTAGGCCTCACATCACGCGCCTTACTCTTCCTTTGGATGGGATATCCTCATCCATCCCCCCTACAGTCTGGATCTTGCTCCTAGCGATTATCATCTTTTCACTAAGCTTAAGGAGTTTTTAGCTGGAAAACATTTTTCTGACGATGAAGAGGTAAAAGAGACGGTTGAAAAGTGGCTAAAGGAGGTGGAGCGTGAGTTCTTTGACATTGGTATACAAAAACTAGTGCCACACCTACAAAACTGTATCGATCTGAACGGCGATTATGTAAAAAAAAAAAAAACTATATATGTACCTGTGTTACAATCTTTGTAAATTTCATGAAAATATACGCACTTTTTAATTTTTAAAAAATTGTAACCCACAGACTACCAAATATATAGACATGAAACTAATGACTAACAAAAATTCCTTTTGGTGTCACACACGTAATCACTTTGGTACCACTTACGCAATCAAATACCTCTGTGACTTCTTTTAAATATATGATTCGATTGCTATTAATGTAAAAAAATATGTCTTGTTTACACAAAGATTTAATTTTCGGAGAAAAAATACTTTATTTTATTTTTTTATTTGTTAACTTAGTTTTAGTAGGATTTTATACATAAATAATTTTTTGAATCAAATATGTAAACACCTACTACGAAACATAAGACCGGCATTTTTATACAAATAATAATATAGGAAATTTACTTATAAATTCTAAAGACAAAGATGATAAATTTAACAATTCTGGTGTCAATAAACTTAGTTGCAAAGATTGTGCTGCATTTTATATTGGTAAAACGGGTAGAAATTTTAATATAAGAGTAAGGGAGCATTTGAGATGTTTGAACAATAGTGGGTTTTCAGAATTTTCTAATCATTTGATAGAAAATGGTCATGGTTTTGATAAAAAAATTGGGATTGTCAATTTTGCATGTTGGTCACAAATTAAATAATTTGGAATCGTTGGAGATAAATAAAGCGTGTAAAACTAATCAAAAAATTATAAACAACCAACTAAATTTAACTACGAGTCCCATTAAAAAATTTTTTTCAAGTAAATTTGTATTAAGTAACAATTTGAGTTAGGTACTAAATTTATTTTTTAAATAATTGTTGTTTTTTTTAAAAATAGATTTTGGTAATATATGTTTTTCAGTTAGTATTGACATCCTGAAAAAAATGGTATTTTTCGAAACCGGTAGATGTATTTAAACTCAATAAGTGGTTAATAAAACAAAGTTAAAAAATAAAAATATGAACTTTAACCACAAAGTTAAAGTAGAAAATACTTTAACTGTTGTATAAATGTCATAAACTATCAAATTTTTATTACCACAAATAATATGTGTAGAATGCCCCTTGTCTTGCGACTAATATTCCGAACCCCTCTCCTATATGTACACTTTATTTCATGTATATTTATTTACTGGTTTGTGCCGTTTTCATAAAAATATCAAACACTAAATTTAACCAGCTGTCAAAAGTGAAAATTCCATACAATTCAGATGTTGCCAGTAGAAATAAAATGGTTTAAACTAATAACAATAAAAATTAGGAGAACACATTCTTATTGTGAAGTTGTAATTATTCAGAACATAAGTCTGTGATATTTTAAATATGAATTAAATGTATTAATTAGAAAGATATACATATAAAATCAATTTCATCGAAAAATATTGTTGTTGCGCCACCGGGATTCGAGCCTGGATCTCTTTCCAAACATATAGGTTCGAAAATTTGTCACTAAAAATATTGTCGCTGTAGCATAGTTGGATAATGCACCTTCCCCGGTTTGGAAAGAGACTTAAGTTCGAATCCCTGTGGCGCAACAACAATATTTTTTGATTTTATATGTATATATTTCTAATTAATACATTTAATTCATATTTACAATAAAAAATGAAAATCAGCTAGATTATTTATTCAGAGCTGAAAAGTTTTAAGTCACCAGCAATATAGCACATAGCAATTTTTATATGTGAAGTATAGACCAATTCCAGTAAGAATCTACCGTCGACCTCAAATCAATAATGGTGATTGATAGATTACTCAATGTGGCTCACTGGACCCATTCAATATTCAAGCTGAATTATAAAGTACTGTTTGTCAAAGGGTGTCGACAGTTGAATTTCAAGGATTTTACTATAATAATTTGCAGGGCTAAATCAGATGTGAGACATCAGTTATACCATTAGTGTTTTCTACATAAACACTTCCAATCTAGATATTTGGAGACTAAATACACATGTTAATAATAACCTGTTCTCCCTGACGGCGTGCATACCGGCTTCTTGGCAAATGGCATTAATGTCCGCACCAGAAATGCGGTCAGGTCGGGCCACATAGTCTTCAAGATCTACTTCCTCTGACAAGTTCATTTTTCCTGTGATAGTTGTAAATACAAGTCGTTTCTGACGTCTGAAATAAAAGAAATAAACAAGTTTGACTTTTTAATATCAAGTTCATTATTTTATATTGTACCTATTATGAAAGTCAAGTTAATAAAATCATTTGTAATACCAATACTATTTTTTATATATTCATAAGAGTATAGAAGAAGTAAAATATAATTGTTTATTACACCCACATAATTTATAAAATAGAAAACAAAAATTACAATTTACCTATCAGGTAAGGGAAATTCAATTTTTCTATCCAGTCTTCCGGGCCTGAGGAGTGCAGGATCCAAAGTATCAGCACGATTAGTAGCCATAATGACCTGTATGATCAAATTTTGTATTAAAAATAAAATATTTATATAGTATATTAAAAGTGTATTTATTATACAGTGTACAAGTATAATATATTAAGAGTGCAATTAATTAAAGCCCCGGTGTTCACCATAACTCTAACATGCTCAATGTCTTAGAGATTTGGTATTGGCGTGTTGACTGAACCGAACTGACATCTCCATTCGTCAGGAACTCTGCACTAAAAAAAAAAGTGAAGAAATGACTATACTAAACGAGGCCTAAGATCGCGAAGAGTCGAGGCAAGCAGTTCGTGCTGTGGAAGCAGAATAAAGGACCACGGTGATGTCAAACTTGGGTTTAATATTGGTTTTTTTTATGACACAATGATTTGCTTACTTTAACATTGGTAGTTTGATCAAATCCATCCATTTGATTGAGGAGTTCCAACAGAATTCTTTGGACTTCCCTATCTGCTCCTGTTTGAGCATCAAATCTAAAAAAATAATGTTTAATGATTAATACGCTTATTAGTGATTTTAGAAAGTGTTAAACTGTATTTTTCATCATTCACTAGAACATTCTGTAGGGATTATCTACATTCCCCCACAAGCCTTTCTTATGTACCACAGCATATAAACAAACAATTGCAAACATTCCCTAATGTGCTGACTAACCCCGCAGTACTGAAAAACCTTCACAGTTCACTCTGTGTAAGAACTAACCTCTTGGTGGCAATGGCATCTATCTCATCAATAAATATAATAGCAGGAGAGTTTTCTTTGGCCAGCCGGAACACATCCCTGACCATACGTGGACCTTCCCCTAGATATTTCTGGACAAACTCGGATCCCACCACACGGATGAAGGCCGCTGTAAGAAACCAACAAATAAGTTAACCTTTGATATTCTACTTTCTAAAAATGTTCACATAGTGTCTGGCCAATTTTATTAATTATTCAGAACATAGGTCTGTGATATTTTAAATACTAATTAAATGTATTCATTAGAAAGATATACATATAAAATCAATTTTAAAAATGTTGTTGCTACCTAGATTCAAACCTGGATCTCTTCCTATTTGGGGAACGTGCATTAACCGATTATGCTATACCAACACAGTGCATTGATGGCAAATTTCCGAACTTATATGTTACACTTTTAAAATTAATACATCTATCATTTCATTATTTGAAAGACATCTTTATTTTTACGGAATCTCAAATACCTTTGAGTAATCCGACAGGAGATACCAGAATTTATAATTCATTTTTATTAAATTTTAGATACATTGATACAACTTATATAATATTAAGAGAACACACTCTTATTTTGAAGTTGTAATTATTCACGTTCCCCATATAGGAAGAGATCCAGGTTTGAATCCCAGTAGCAACAACAATATTTTTTGATAAAATTGATTTTATATGTATATCTTTCTAATTAATACATTTAATTTTAATAACATCTAATTTACATTTTATAATGCACAACTTTAAACATAAATTACATTTTCTAATCACCACATATATAACAAAACAACGAATGCCAAATACAATGCACAATTAAAAGGTAAGAAAAGTGATTTTGATGGCATACGTACAAGGATAAGACTTGTCACAAATGCACATTAAGGACAATGCAGAGTTGAGTGAGCTATGATTCATTGCCGCATGTATTTTGTGCACAGAGTAGAATGATGCAACTGATACATACTGACAAATCTCACTGTAACATTACTGATTGTTGCAGTTATGCAGTTAATGCTTTAACAGTCGTCAAATGATAATATAATCTGTTCAAGGATGGGTTCAGTTTCATTTGGTTCTGACAACAGCTACTGACATGTGGCCTTAAACGTCTTTATGAAAAAAAAACATAGAGCATCCTGGAGAAATTCCATTATCTTTACATTTTATAACTCATGGATTTTGTCCATCCACGAGATTCATGAATAGTATAGTACCACCACGTTTCCTTCAGGCAACCCTTATGAGAACTGTAAAACTTGACAGATACGAGAACAAATATTACCAACAATTATTTGTCGACACTTGTACCAATGTGAAAACAATAAAAACCTGTGGTGTGGTGAGCCACAGCCTTGGCCAGCATGGTCTTTCCACATCCCGGGGGTCCGTACATCAGCACGCCTCTGGGAGGGTCGATACCGATCTGCTTGTACAGCTCAAAGTGGGTCAGGGGCAGCTCCACCGCCTCCCGGATCTCCTGCTTCTGCATGTCCATGCCTCCTATATCGCAATACTGCACGTCGGGTTTCTCGTCTGGAACAATCAATTACTATCATTTACTTCTGATAAGACTAATATCTTTCTGCGTGTCACATGAAGAGGAATTGATACAAATTGCTTTTGAAATATGGATATATCTATAACATTTTTGTTCCGTAGGTACATTTTTAAAAGAAAACAAAAAAAAATGTATTCAACTGAACATATATATGAAGGATAATACACAAGCAAAATACGCTGATGAGTTTGTTTTCTACGTAATTGTTAAAGGAAATAAAATAAATGAACCACTTAAACTATATTCCTGACACAAATATTGTGTAGGTAAGTAATTATTACATACAGGATTTTAAGCATTTTTTAGAAACTTCCTTGTGTCTGTAATGATACAACATCACACTATTTTTCTCAAGGTTTGTGGTGTTTATATAATATGCAAGAAGATCCAGTTCAGAAAAAGCGATGCTTAATCCCAAGAAAGCCCGCGTCGACTATCGCCGACAAGAAAGGAACAGGAATAAACGTCAGAATATTTAGCACTACACCATAGATATGAAAGACGCTGCACCATGTGACAGCACGCACAGATGCTCAGTCTGAGTGCTCCAAATTCGCCAGTGGTAGTACTCCAATTTGTTTTTACTCATAGCGAAGCGGGGCGCAAGAAGGTGATGTGTGCGGGAAAGAAGTAAAACCCAGAGAGATGTTAACTCGAGCAAGCCGCGGCGAGAACTAACTTCCCGACCACGGAATCCCCTTATTCATTTATTTTCGGCCAATGGGGCGGGGCTTAAAAACCTTACCCCTGGCCCGCTAGCCCGCTGCAACGTGACCGCAAAATGGCGGCGGTTCGTCGAACGTGACACCGGACTGACTCAGTACCGTGCCAAGTCGCTCTGTTTGTCAAACATATGAAACAAAATACAAAGAGTTGTGGAATATCGTGAGCAATAGACAATTAATATCAAAATCTAGCTCGCGATATACACAGCATTTATTTGAATGAGACAAAACATGAAATAAACAGAGGGTGGGGGTGATCTTCCGTAATTTACACAATTATTTTCAATAGGCTATCACCCCATACGAGTGTATGGATAAAGCACACAGTGGGTAGATATCGTGAGCATTAAACCATCAAGGTATCAAGACCAACCCGCGATATCCACCACAGCGAACAGATTACAAGTGTGGGCGAAATTTCAATATACAAAACGATTACCTTCGGTGGACGGTCGCCCCATAAAAAAAAAAAATTAACGGCCCTATCGAGGATCGCCTGCAGTCCCACCATGGACACTTGCTGGCACCACGCGCCCCGCGAATCCATACTGAGCAACAAACTGCTACCTGTGCCGCTCACTGGTAGCTCCGCCATCGCGAGCTGGTACGCGATGGCTGGCCCCTTTCAGAGTCCGCTACTGGCGCTCAGCGCCCATCGACCCGGTCGGAGCCACTGAACCGAAGAAGAAAAAGGACCCTTTCAGGGCCGCTCGATCGGAAACCATAAAAGGCCTATTTTAGGGCTCCCGATCAGGAAATTCCTCCAGTGGAATCGCCAATACCGTACTAAATTGTCTCCAAATGGGCTTTTTAGAGTCTGGCCACCGGCGCTCCATGCGCGGTGACTCCTCACGAGAGGCTGCCTACTAAGCCCGTCGTGAGGTGGAATCCTGTGTGCAACATGCGCGCGTGGACAAAAAACCAAGCTCATTGTTAAGTATGTTCTCCTGGCTCGTTCTACAGGTCTTCTTCCCTCTGGCACGGATGAGAAAATCCATTTAGGCAGTTTTTTGTTTCCTGCGTAGGGGATATGTCCAAACCAACATAGCTGAGATTTTACTATTTGGAGCAGCAGTGGGTTCATCTCAAGATCCTCTCGGATGATATTGTTCCTTATTTGATTCTTTAATGTCACTTCCACTACTCTTATCTCTGCAGCCTGGATTCTTGACCCAAATTCTGAATCCAAAGTTGATGGCCATAAACTGACTTGAAAATCGCCAAAAAATCTTATTGCCTTGCTTTTCTTATTACTGAGCTATACAGTCACTAGTAAAACACTGTGAGTAGTGCTCCAATATAAAATGCTAATGTAGACAAAATATTGTTTTCTGGTACAAACTCGGACACTGGCGCCTCTTTTTCTAAAAGATTTGCTAATTAGCCACTTTTCTGACAATATTGGAAATTTGAAATCTCAATTTTCAGAGGCAAAACAAAAAATGACTCAATATGGTAAAGTAGTAAAATTTGTGAATTTGAATTTTGTAAGCATTGGAAGCAATCAAATCCGCTGTCATCAGATAATATTCATTAAATTTTTAAAAATTAAATGGGCCCCTAAGATTTTAATTCACGATTTATCCTAGTGTTTAATAATTAATGAATCAATGGTTCCTCGATCAATCATTTTTTTGGGTTCGAAATACACGACATGCTTAAAATAAAACGTATAATTTTATACATACCAGCCTGGAGCATGGAGATGGAGCTGTCTGCTTCCGGAGGTAAGACATCCACCAGGGCATTAGAGTGTTTGTGCAGAGCCACAGAGGCAGAAGGTTTTAGCAGCTCACGGTCGATGGTGGACAGAATTCGGACGTAGTAATTGGAGCCTGTAGTGCTACCCACTAGAATAAAGGAAATAATTAGTTATTAAGTGTGATGTCCTCGGGATTGTATGGTTGTGTATATGAGTGTGTGAGTGCCGCACCGCCGACATGCGTGCAAGGCTAGAAAGGACGGCCGCGCTACCTCTTTCTCTGCATGTTCATCGCCTTAATCGTTTGACCTATACTAATGATATACCTTGTACTAAATTGTGTTGTATTGTAATAAATGTATAATTGTTAGTCTATTTCTTGGACCTTCACATTACGAGGTGTACACTGAAAACGTACTTAGAAGACAAGTACATAACATTAAGAAATCATGTACATAAATCTTATATTAGTATACAAAGTAGAACATGTTATTTTGCAGTGAAACATATTTTTCATGTTGTTTGAATGAGCCATGTTTGCAAATGATTAAATGATACTTTATTTTCCAACCAAACAAAGCTTCCAAAAGCGAACCACTGTGACTTCAATGTCAATTACTGGAATGTGTGTAAGAAAAACGAACAACAAAGTTACCTATTCCAGTATTCTGGTCGACTGCTTCCAAAAACTGTCCTATGACCAGCGGGACAGATTGTATCCGCTTAACTTCCTCTTGTGCGTGTAAATATTCCTTTTTAAGATTACGTTGTTCATCTTTAATATATTCTTCTTGCACTTCAATAAATTCTAACATGCGTTGCAGTTTCTGTAAAATAAAAACACAAATATTTTGATACAGGCATTGGTCGTATTCCGATAACATATACTCCTCAACCCCTTCTAATTTGACGTAATAATAATGTGGTATAAACATTGTGTATAAAGGAAACAATAGAGGATTGTCTTAGGTGCCGGTGAAGGGGCAACGAATCCTTTATGAGGCACAAAGTCTTTATGACGCGCTAAAATAAAAACATTACCTTAAACTTTGTGTAAAGGTCTTCCGTCTCCAAATCCTCAAACGTTTGGGCTCCGGCTGTGGAAGCACCTTTGATGTCAACAACCGTGTCATCCTGAAAATACCCAAAATGGAATATTTTACAAGTTAAATACTTTAGAATATTCGAAACACAGTATTAATTACACTACAATTACTAACTTTATCGGGTAAAACGATGCCAATTTCCTCCATAATAAATAATACTTCTTGTTTCACTTTATATATGGATGACTTGTGATAAATTTCGTTCAAGACGGGCATACGCCAAAATCCATAGATAAAATTGATCTGAATCGGTCGCCAAATAAAATCTCATGGGGCTTGAATGATTATCAAAGATGCGTTCGACTATACGTTCAGCATGACATAGCGATTTAGTCTAAGGATGGTCTAAGGCAGGGGTCTCGCATGCGGCTTTTTTCATAGACATTTGCGACTCTTTAACTCCAGCTTAACCTCCACTCCGCAGCCTCATCAGAAGAGCATGATACACGGTTGCCAAACGAACTTAAACGGTACATTCGCAATGCATATTATCTACTTGCACACGTTTCATGAACAAAATAAAAAAAATGCCTTTATCTGCGAAAATAGTGCAAGACAGAACTATCAAAATGTCTTCGAATGTAACAATCTAAGATATTAAACTGACTTCTGCAATATCAATTGAAATTGATGAATCATGAGACATAAGTGACATTGACCAAGAAAAACCAGATAATGAAGGATGTTTCTATTAGAAGCCTCAACAATTGGCGAGCTTGTATGAGAAGATATATGAATGTGGATGAGGCGAGAATTGTATGTCAGGACAGAGGAGTGTGGCGCTCTATCCTTTCTGCCTACCCCCGCGGGGAAACGGCGTGATGGTAAGTAAGTAAGTAACCATGAAATTTTAACGTTCACAGCGTAATACATCTAGAAGCGCTTTGCGCCTAAACATTTCCTGAAAAAACGGTTGAAGTAAACTTCATAATCAAGGTAACTAATAGCATCTTGTTCGAACTACTCTACCATCGCCAATTTAAAGAACTCTTGGACTCTCCACAATAAAGTAAAGTGCGCTGACTTTCCAGAGGAAACATGCTGAAGCGTTTTGATTCATGTTTGGAAAAAATAAAATTGTTCCTCCGCAAAAAAAGCATCAATCATCATGAATTAGAAAAGATACACGGTTACAAAAACTATATTTCATGGTCAACCTCACATCACAACTGAGCAGCTTGAATGTAATGTTACAAGGAAAAGGAAACGTCGCATATCCAATGCTAAAAGAGATAGTGTTTTTAAAATAAACTACAAGTTCCTGTTAATTATTTTACTTTAAGCATTCAAACAAGTATCGCGAAGATAAAAATACTAGTATAGACACGAAATATTTCAGCACAGTATTAAGAAGAAGAATAGTTTTGGTGAACGCTTTCAAGAATTTAGAGCAAATAAGGCTATATTAGTTTTCATCTTTCATCCTCTCAAAATAAATGTTGACGAACTTAACTTGGCGCCATTCGACATAGATGCTGCTTCACTTCACATACAGTTAATAAATATTAGAAGCAAGGAACTGTGGACCAGTAAATTACAAATTTGACCAGCCGCTTGGAAGAGCTCGAAAGAAAGAAATCCAATTTGATTTCTCAACATAAGAGGACAGCTGCGAAACAAATGCCTAAATTGGAAACAATCATATAAGATACATGGAATAGTTTGCCTGAAATATATGACACAATAAAAGAACTAACATTTGCCAATCTTTAACGCTACCTATTTATTCGAACAGTCTCTTCAAATTTATAATCTTGGTCAAAATAGAAAATAAGTAGTTACTTTCCAGACATAGCATGCAAGCTCACCGTTCGAACTAGTCAACTTTACAAAACCCAAAAAGTGTTTAATTATTTAGGTTTTCTTGTTTTATAAGTAGAGCACCGAGCTACTGAAGCTTATAACTCCCATATATTATATTCTTCTAAGTAGCCTACAACTGTATTGTGAATTTAAGATTTAAATAAAAAATCTTGATTTTATCTCTTTTTTTTCATCATTAAAATTGATATAGCTCTTATCATAGCTCTTATATAGCTACAGTGAAAATTTATGTTGCGCTCTACAAAAATTTTGAGATTCTGTTAATTTGTTTATGTTTATTTGGCTCTTCTCAGTAGAAAATCTGCCGACTCCTGATCTAAGGCTACAGTGTCTCAAAGTATCAAACGTCGCAGAAACATCAAGATTAAGTTTTTTTTTTTTATATCGTCGCCGAGCGTTCAACTAAACGCATCCGTGAATGCTTTCAGAACCAAATAGGCCAAATCCACACCTAGTACGATAAATTCGTGTGTAGGTAAGACTCGCATAAAAAAAAATTCTTTAGCCTACTTTAGCCACATCGCTCATGGCCATAGATTGAATAGAATGAAATGAATAGAATTGAGCAACACAATGGCGACGGAAGTGCCCGCGTAATCAGTAAATTATTTTCGTTAAAAGTAACAAAATTTTGCTTTTTCGATAGGTGAAAACGTTTTAGTTACAAGTAATAATTAAGAGAGTGTTTTGTGTGAGTGAGTCTTGTCAAATCAGTCGAAAGCGGGAAGTGATAGCTTGAAATGAGAAGCTGTGTTCGACGAGTCCATACATGCCAATCGACAGTTATTCTCACATTATGAAAAGGTATAGTGTTAAATACCGTGAAAAGTACATTATTTAACCATGTAATCTAAGAGGGATCTATGAGGACTCATTATGAGATATTAGTGAAAGACTGTGCTGAAAACTTATAACCAAGCTAATGTCATTGGCGATTTGCAAGAATACGCTTGTATGCCGTTATCCCAATAAAAAATGGTAAATTAAGTGAGACAAAAACAATTCATCTTCAAACAAAAGCTGTAAAAACGTCTCGAATCTTAAACATTTGTGATTCAGGATCAACGTTCCACAACGAATGCTAAACATTCGTATTACATATTATTTGTGTTCAAATTTTAACCTAATAATCGCTTAAATTCATTACTGTGATGGTGTTCATACAGAAAATAGTGTCGTCTCAACAAACTGTTTCAACATTCTCCGAACGTGTCGCCTCAAGTAAAGCCCTCGAGGTTTTTAAACTTTTCGAGTTGAGCAAAACTCGAAAAGTTTAACCTTTTTGATGGAACTATGAACCTGGACCCTCTCTCATTCAGTCTCGCACGGATCAACCAGTTGGCGGGCGGCGGGTCCAAGGAGAGCAACGAGCGGAGCGGGCAGGAGCTGTCCACGCTCGTGTCCCTGCACGGGGCGGAAGCAGACAAGCAAGCCGTCCGCCGGGCCGTCGCGGAGGCCGCGCGGGCCGGAGGCTGGGAGGGGCGCGGCGCGGCGCTTCTGCAGCGCCTGCTGGCACATCCCGCTCGCGCCACCGCGCTGTTGCACGCGCTCGAGCGGCCCGCCAAGGGCGCGCGCTCCCTGCGCCTGGCGCCCGCGCGAGACGCCGCGCTCTCTCTGGCGCTGCTGGCCGCCGCCGAGCCCGAAGTGCGCGAGCTCGCCGCGCAGCGCCTGCGACGCCGCCTACCTGAGCTCGTGCAGGGCTACCTGGACGCCGAGGGAGGCGGCCTGCGCGACTGCGGACCCGAGCTGCTGCAGCCGCTGCTGGCGGCCCTCGCGCGACACCCGCTGGGACTGGCCCCAGAGGCGCGCGATCTGCTGCTGCGACGCCTGCGCCGGGATTTTCCGCGCGACCTGGTGCCTGTGATCCTCGCGCCGCTGCTCTACCCTGACGGCGCCGAGAGCCCCCTGGAGGAGATGACGGAGGACGCGGCGGGCAGCGCCATGGAAGGCTCCGTGGCCGAACTGGTACGCGAGATGGGCTACTCTTTCACGGCCTCGCTGGAAGAGTGCAAGATGGACCTGCTAAACCTGGGCGGGCGGGACCTGTCCGCGGGAGACGTGGCGCGTCTGGTGTCCATGATGGCTCGCCACCACGCGGGTCTGGGCGAGCTACCGGCTCCAGGTACCTTCTGGTTGCCGGGCCGGGACAAATCTGACACACCCGCCACCCGAGGCCCACACGACTCTTGGAACGTGGAAGTTTTCATGCAGAGTCTGAAGGAAATCTACCCCTCACTCAACTGGAAGGAGGTCATCTTGCAGTTAGATCATCCCGAGTTTGTGGTGAAAGATAGGCAAGGACTGAATATTATATTTTCTATTTTAAGGTCGGGGTTGCAAAACTCTTCTACTTACCCTGCAAATATTTTTCCTGTAGAATATATTTACAGACACTGGACCAATGTGGAAGGTCAGATGAGCCTCATCTCTAACATTATCAAAAACCCAGACATATTCTGTTTCGGAGATCATCCTCACCACCCGGTGGCGGTGGATATCCTGAAATCTGTGCCCGAGTCAGATAATAAGGAGATTTCCAACTGGAGATCCTTATATCTTGTAGAATTACTTCTATACTTGGGCGAGAGGGGATTTTACAGTCAAGTGCAGGATCTTTTCATGATCCCTATTCAGCACTGTCCGGATGTCTTGTTGCTTGCCTTGTTACAGATTAACCCCAAGGAAAGTTTATTGCGCCATGAGTTGATTTCTAACCTAATTCCAATATTTCTGAGTAATCATCCTAACTCTGCTATTATCTTGCATCACGCCTGGCACAGCCAGAATCCCGCTATTAAGACATTGATAATGCGAGCGATGGCTGACTGGTATCTGAGAGGAGAGAATGATCAGTCCAAGCTGTCTAGAATACTAGACGTCGCTCAAGACCTTAAAGCTCTCTCTCTCCTTCTGAATATTAATTCCTTCATGTTTGTGATAGATCTCGCTTGCTTGGCCTCTCGAAGAGAATATTTAAAACTAGACAAATGGCTGACGGATAAAATTCGGGAACATGGTGAGAGTTTTATCTCAACAATGGTAAAGTTTCTACAGAGACGTTGTCCGCAAGTCATGTCCGGCGGAAAGATTCTAGAGGAACAGCTGCCTAAAGCCGCTCAGTTGCCGCAGGAAACTATTGCAACCATGTTGGCATGTTTACACATATGCGTCAACAATGTGCAGCCAGAGTTGATGGAAATGATAATGGCCGTCAGCGCTAACTGTTCTCTCATTCTAAACAAACCGCGGCAAGTGGTGGGTAACCTCCAGCGTCCTCACAGGGTTCTAGAGACGCCTTTCAATCCCGGCGGTATCGGTGGACAAATTTTTAACACTCCCGCAGTGGACACCATCATCGCTCCCAACTTCGCTAACATGAACCTGGGTGCTCCAGGCAATACTCCCTTTTCTCTGCCGTCCTCCCTGGGTCCCCTGGTATCCACTCCCGGTTCTCCTTCGCGTCTCATGGCCGCCGGTTCCTCCAATAGCCCTTTCATGATGCCCCTTCAGCACGGGGGCAATTTGCCAAACGTAGGGATGATCAACCGGATGGGAGCCGCCCCACCTTTGGGTAAACAACAAGAGTCTCAGATTGTGTTCCCTGAAATAATGCAAAATGTTTCTAAGGACATAGAGGATGAAGCTAATGGCTATTTTCAGAGAATATACAATCACCCTCCTCATCCGACCTTGTCCATTGATGAAGTACTGGATATGCTCAAAAAATTTCAAGACTCTCCAAATAAAAGGGAAAGAGAAGTGTACAGCTGTATGCTACGTAACCTGTTTGAGGAATACCGGTTTTTTCCGCAGTATCCTGATAAAGAATTGCATATCACGGCTCAGCTTTTTGGTGGTATAATAGAAAGAGGATTAGTAACAAGTTACATGGCTCTGGGACTCGCATTGAAGTTTGTCTTAGAAGCCCTGAGGAAACCTGCCGGGTCCAAGATGTACTATTTTGGTATAGCGGCTTTAGACAGATTTAAGTCTCGACTTAAGGACTATCACAAGTATTGCGAACATGTGAGAACTATAGAGCACTTTTTTGAATTCCCCCCCCATCTGATAGAATATGTAGAGTACGGGCTGCAAGGCCAGGAGCCCCCAAGCAAACCTCAGGGACCCATGTTCCCCTCCACTCTATCCAGTCTCATGCCGCCGGTGCCCACCCCCACCCCTACGCCGGCTACTTCTCTGTCCCTGTACAAGCCCCCGGTCACCACAGTGCCCGCCTCTGTGTGCTTTATGCCCAAACTTTCCACCACTCACTCCGCACCACGCCCTTCCATCGCCAATGCTACCAATATTGATACCCTGCTGGTGGCGACAGATCGAGATGAGAAAATAATTTCGCCCCCTGACTCTGTTCAGGATAAGTCCGCCTTCATTTTCAATAATCTGAGCCAGTTGAATCTTCAGACTAAGTGTGACGAGTTGAGAGATATAATCACTGAAGAGTATTGGCCGTGGTTGTCGCAATATTTGGTGATGAAGAGAGCATCCATTGAGTTGAATTTTCATACCCTTTACTCCAACTTTCTGGATGTTTTGAAAATTAAGCAAGTCAATGAAATGGTCACCAAAGAAACTTTTCGGAATATAAAAGTACTTCTTCGTTCCGATAAAGGAATTGCTAATTTTTCCGACCGATCTCTGCTGAAAAATTTGGGCCACTGGCTGGGTATGCTGACTTTAGGACGAAATAGACCGATTCTGCAAATCGACATAGATCTGAAGAGTTTAATCCTCGAGGCTTATCACAAAGGACAGCAAGAGTTGCTGTACGTTGTACCGTTTGTCGCAAAGGTTCTGGAATCGTGCGAGAAGAGTAAAGTGTTCAAACCGCCCAACCCTTGGACCATCAGCATTATGAATGTTTTGGCTGAATTACATCAAGAGCCCGATCTCAAGCTTAATCTTAAATTCGAAATAGAAGTTTTGTGTAAAAATTTAAACATCGATGTTGCGGATCTGAAGCCCGCCGTCTATTTGAGGGACTCTGAAAGAGCACACAAAATAGAATATCAACTCTCCCATCCTGGGAAGAAGGCACTAGAAAATATTACTCCCGCTATCACCCAAAGCATGAGCACCCCGACCCCCACGGCAATCATGGCTGTCAACATGGTCCCCAGTGAGGATTTGACAGGGCCGTCAGTGACTCCTACTAGTGGTGTGGTACCGGGTGACGCGGGGATAGTGTCCGTAGTGGGATTACCCGAGCCCAGATTCAACTATATTGATGTAAACTTGACATCTAATTCTCAATTTGGAAATAATATTATTCTGAGTTCTCAGGTCACCCTGTTGCAGACTAATCCTCATTTAAAATCATTTGTCAAGTCTGCCATTGAACGTTCCATCCAAGAATGGATTCATCCCGTTGTTGACCGATCCATAAAGTATGCTTTGACGACTTGCGAGCAGATCGTCAGAAAGGATTTTGCATTAGATCCTGAGGAGTTACGAATGAGGCAATCCGCACATCATATGATGAGAAACCTCACAGCAGGAATGGCCATGATAACTTGTAGAGAACAGCTGTTGACAACTATCAGCACTAACTTAAAGTCTGCATTTTTGACTGCAATGATATCTACAACACCTCAACAGAAAGAAGTTATTGAAAGTGCCGCTTCCAGATTAGCCACTGATAATATGGAACTTGCCTGCGCTATAATACAGAAGACTGCTGTAGAGAAGGCTTTACCGGAGTTGGACAAGAGGCTCATGAGTGACTATGAGCTCAGGAAAATAGCCCGCCAAGAAGGGCGAAGATATTTTGATCCTGTGGTTCTGAATTATCAGGCGGAGAGAATGCCCGAAAGATGTCGTCTTAAAGTTGGCGTAATTGGCGATTCTCAAATTGCTGTGTATGAAGAATTTGCTCGTAATATACCTGGATTCGTTCCTCTGAAAGAGCGCGATGCAACACTTATCGTCCCAAAAGTCGTAGCTCAAGAACCTCCGCCGATAACGGGGTTTAATCAAAGCGTTAATCCGAGTCAGATGGGCTATTACGGTAATGATGAATTGGGTCAACTCATCAGTGATGCAGAACAGTTCTTGAATAATATCTTGAACGTGCCTTCATTAGGAATCCAGGCTGCCAACACTCACACTCTACTAGATTATTTATTATTAGTCCGTCGCAACGCAGACCCCGTTACCGCATTCACACTGCTACAGAAAGCTGTGGAGGGGCTATTGGATGGGGTCACGGTAGTTCCAGCCGGAGCATCCAACGAACACGCCGAAGCTATGAATCGCTACAAAGACTTGCACATAAGAGCTCTTAAACTTCTCCAAGACACGAGAGCTTACGGTTCAGGATGGACAAACAAGCAAGTGGCCAGAAGTCTGGCAGAATGTCGGGAAGAGTTGAGATATAATCTTAGCGCAGTCGACTGTCTGATTCGGTCTAACTTGGTCAACATCCCTCAGTACGACCAGGCTCTAGTTCAGTTCATGGACAATGGCAATAACTACATGGCAGTTGCCTTCGCCATGCAGCTGGTCCAGCTTTACCTGGTGGATGACAGGGATCTCTCAATAGTATCAGAAGCAGACCTTTATAACACCATTGACACTTTTGTGCGAATCATGTCGCACTCTAGACAACCTCCCCCAGAGGGTTTAGCCACGCTGGTGGAACTCTTGCGAGTCACCAGGGATCCCACTAATCTGGTGACGGAGCGTATCATCGGACCCACTTCCTTTATACACTCGGGAATCCTGCAAGTCCGAGGCAGAGACCATGACGATCCGCCTGGATTGACTGAGAAAACTGAGTTTTTGCTACGAGAATGGGTCAATTTGTATCACAATCCACCTACAAATACCGAACCTTTGAAGACCTTCAATATGTTTGTTCAACAAATGAATCATCAAGGCATACTGAAAACTGACGATCTGATTTCTCGATTTTTCAGAATTGCTACACAATTATGCATAGACAATATCTATTCAATTTTAGAGGAAGAGCGCAATAATCCTCCTGAAACAGTAAACCGTAATAAATATTATCACATGACAGATGCGTACGTTCGACTTGTCGCTCTCTTGATAAAAAATTCTGGTGAAACGGGGAACACAGCTCCCAAGATCAATCTGCTGTGTAAAGTGTTGGGCATAACTGCCGGATGGCTGTTGCAAGATCACGAGGAGCACGGTGCCGGTTTCCAACAGTTGCCTTATAGTCGCATTCTTCTGATCTTGTTCTTGGAGCTAAATCAACCTGAACCTGTGCTGGAATCCATCAATTTCCAACTTCTGAAGTCTTTCTGCCACACCCTGCACCTGATCGGTCCCACAGCTGCGCCGGGTTTCAGCTACGCCTGGATCGACTTTGTATCCCACAGAGCCTTCATCAGTCGAATGCTAGCTGTTACCCCTCAGCAGAAGGGATGGGGAATGTATTCTCAGCTCTTGGTGTCCATGTTCAAGTTTATCGGACCGTTCCTTCGTAATACCGAACTGGCGAAGCCTGTTACTCTCATGTACAAGGGAATACTCAAAGTTCTCCTTGTTCTCTTGCACGACTTTCCTGAGTTCTTGTGTGATTATCACTACGCCTTTTGTGATGAAATACCTCCAAACTGTATTCAGATGAGAAATCTCATTTTGTCAGCGTTCCCTCGTAATATGCGGCTGCCGGACCCTTTTACACCTAATCTCAAGGTAGATCTCCTGCCAGAGATCACGCACGCTCCCCGAGTGTTGACCAATTTCCAGATTTTGATTCAGCCATTAAGTTTTAAGAAAGACTTGGATGCTTATCTCAAGGCTCGAGCGCCCGTCACCTTCCTTTCAGAGTTGCGCAGCATCATGCAGGTGTCTAACGAGCCCGGCAAGCGCTATAATATTCCACTCATGAATGCAGTAGTGGTGTACGTGGGTACCCAGGCCATCGGCTACATACGAGGGAAGGGTCAGAACCCCAACATGTCCACAATCGCCCACTCGGCGCACATGGATATATTCCAAAATCTAGCAGTTGACTTGGATCACGAAGGGAGATACATATTCTTAAACGCCATCGCTAACCAGTTGCGTTATCCCAACAGTCATACGCACTACTTCAGCTGCGCCCTTCTGTATTTGTTTGCCGAGGCGAACACCGAAGCTATTCAGGAACAAATAACTCGAATGTTGTTGGAAAGGTTGATTGTGAATCGCCCGCACCCGTGGGGGTTGCTCATCACATTCATAGAGCTGATAAAAAATACTAATTATAAATTTTGGGAGCACGATTTCGTTCACTGCGCTACCGAAATTGAAAAACTTTTTGAATCCGTCGCTCGCTCCTGCATGGTGGACAAAACGTCGACCAAGCAAGAGATAGAATTAACGGAATGATATTTGCGTTGATGCGGTTGTAATATAAATAGACAATGGAATAATGTTAAATCTTGTATGATAATAGTTTGTTTAATGTAGGAACTAAATTCTCGGGATTTATAGTTGTATCATTCTCTCCGAGCTCCGGCACTCGGTGTATATAAAGCGAGGTTCATTATTTTCATGTTAGGTGTTAATCTAAGAGTTGCATCTGGGTTTTTGATGATGTATCTTCCATACTGTCGTGTCTCAAAGAAAACACACTGAATGTGGTCTTAATTTTGTATTTTTTAATAATAAAATAAATAAAATCCTTAAAATATAACATGTACAAAATTGAAAGTGATAAATGTAGATTTTATAAGCTTTTCAATCCTTCTTCAGTGTGTTTTTTTTCTGTCAATTAATTAGAATCGAATCTAGCCTGCTAATAAGGTTACATTGAATATTGTATATTATAAAATAATTTCATCTAATGTCTATTATTATTGTGCTTTTATGCTGGTTACAACCAGAGTTCAGTTGACACGGAGAGGGTCGTTCTTAGTATGATTTCTTCTCAATGCCGTCAACTTGTTTTTATCCAATCATCACAATCATGATCACTTAGCCTTATCAGAGTCTAAATGACAGAAATATAAATTGTTTCAAGTTAACTTTAATCATTATTATTATTTTTAGCACCAGAAGAGAACCCTTTGAAGGGTCGATATGATGAATCTATGTATAAAATATATTTTTAGAACATTGTCATATATGACTATGTAAAATAATATTTTTTTGTGAATTTTTTGTAATTCTTTTTTTGTTTCTAATGTATAAAGTTGATCTTTATATTTGCTTCATTTTTTTCTTACTTGAATAAATTTTAATATTATGCAGCATGCATTGTTTTATTATCTTTTGGTGGAGTTTATTTTTAAGAAACTTATCGACTCCTAAATCAAGCATTATAACTAGGATCCAGAATAGTAGAAATAAAAGCAGCGCCACGGCGTGGCATAATTTAGTAAAATATTCAAATATTTTTGATTTTTATTTGGTGTACGACTGCAGAAATTCAAAAATTCAAGAAATTTTAAAAATATCATTACATGCGATATATTTGATAAAAAAAACTTATACACACATATTATACAGGTAACCCCCCCGTTCATCGCGACCCCGGCGAGGGGATTTGTTATAATGCATTCTTTTTTTAAAAAAAAATTTTGTCTACACTTGTCTGGCTTTGACATAATGAGTGCTATCTCTCTCTCTTTCTCGCTCACTCACGTCATACACATGTACACATATATAATGCATGCATCATTCGGGTCTATCCTTCAGTGTAATCTTAGCTGCAGTATCAAATGGATGCTAATTAAATTGACTACATATTTTTTATCCCTTACGTAATTTTTTAAATGTCAAAAAGACATTGTGAAAAATCGGTAAGCTGCAAGGAATGGACTGCCATACTATGACCCAAGAAAATGACATCTCGGGATCTGTTCTCGTGCGAAAGTGAAGTATCAAAACCATTGAAAAGCCCCTTTCTTCACAATCAATGCATGGAGTTGTTAGAAGAATACGAGCGAGTGAGTGCTGTAAAGAATGGTTGTAATCAATTATTTGACAGTTAGAGAGGCCAAACAAGGGAATCTAGATTATTTTTTCTAGTATTATTTCGAATTTTAAAAATAATTTTTCTCAAATCCCTCGTTGATTGCGTAATTTTGCTTATCGCAACCATGTCCAGAACGTATCCCCCGCAATCAACGGGGTTTACCTGTAATATATATATATATTAATTTTATAAAATTTTAATAAATTCATCTGGACACACTTAATGAATAAAAAAAATTCATTTAATTTAATTTTATCTATGGAATACTAATAACATATTATAAATATTGCTAAATCAGAATAAAAGGCAGTTTTTGAAGTGTTTAGTTATTCTAGTATTTTGCATGTACACTGGGGCCTCAATTTGCGTCGTGTTACGTTATGGGATAGTGACACGTGTTGGAACAACAAATCGTCGAATCACGTTTACCTTAAGATGCTAATAAACTTCAAAACAACTGTTCCAGGTATCAATATTGGGAAATAGATATTCTAATAAAATATGAAATCAAGTATATGTATTTAAAAAAAATGAAACATTACATTTACAAAGCATAAACATTCAAATATTAAGTATAAAATTATCTCAAAAAGATCTTCGTAATCGGACAATTTTCACAACACTTCTGCTTCACTTCCCTTAATATTTGATTAGTTATTTTTTCTCAAACTTCTGTACGCTCCATAGCATCTTTAGTTGTAGCAGCTCGTCATTTGTTGTTTATCTTATTTTAAAATTTCATTGTCTATTTTTTCAAAATGTATGTAATTTACTAAATCATTAACAATCCTTTTGGTGTCATCAATAAATTCTGGCCATAGTTTATCTCTAATTTATTTAATCTGTAAGGGCAGATCAGATTAGCAGTCTTTGTTTGTGTTTGATGTTATGTTTTTGATGCAACGCAAATTGAGAGCCCAGTGTATTTGACACATTTTTAAGTGGCATTTTATGCTCTCTGTCTAACTCTATGGTGAAACAGTGTAATGGTAAGTTAATTTAATAGGATGAAATTAGCCAATAAAACCCGAGTCTACGACAGAAGGGGTCTTTTGAACAAAAATTTAATATAAAATATATTTAGAACATTTGGTTTGGCATTATTGCATTAGGTTTATTGATAAAAATATTATTTCTTAATAAAATCTCTTGTAACAACACTTTAGCCTATTTTATAAATATTGATTAATAAAGAAGATAAATTAAAAAAGACAAATATAAGATCAGTTGTATCAATACAGCCTTACTCGGTGAGTAATGACTATCATTTCTTAATGAAATAAATATATCAATGTGCATTTTACAATGAAATGAATGACCTACCTCAATGCATGTATCATCATTTCAACAGCTGAAAAGCCTGCCGAGAGCAAAACAATAACATTACTAGTTTTTATCAATGTTTATGGGGGAGGGGGTTATTCAATCGCCAACTTACTACGAGCGTTTATTTAGTGATTACGCTTCCTTTCCTGGAAGTAGTAGTTTATTGAAATGACGTCAGTATTAAATTACACATTGTCCGTTCATCGTGGCCCGTAAACAATGCCCTAAAAAGCAAAATTCTATTCAACTAGCTCAATTAAATGATTTGAGCATTTTTATCTTTTAAATATTTTTATTTAAATTAAAACATGATAATATTTTTAAACTCTTTCACTGTCTCTGTATATAGTTTTTGGAGCTCGGTTATAAATAATGGGAATAAAAATTTAATTTTTATTTTTTTTAACATTGATAGATGTTTAATTTAAATAAACATTATTTTTATATTATTATTTAGTTTGACAATGCTCTTAAAAGGCAAATAGTCCTCTCAAAATAAAAATAAATCAAAGTGCAATTAAAAAATGTCATTTAATTGAAATCTCAGTATTGGAGATGAAATAACATGAAACGGATTACTATCATAAAGCAGGGCTTCGCAGTATACACTGTTGCCAGTGGTAGATTCTTATGATTCACGGAACCGGTTATTAATATTCAGAAGTTCAACCAGTTTCTGGATTGTCAAAACTAATATAATTTCCGTTGTCCTACATATTCATCTTGATTACCAGGATCCTAATAAACACAAAATTCTAAATTTTCCCAAAAATTTGGAATCCATCTCAATCTTGCATGACTATTTCCATAGATGAAAAATTTGAATCCTACTACCGATGTGTACAAAAGATATTTAGGCAACTATAAATCTGCTAAAATGTATATTAGTAATGCTATACTAGAGCTACATCTTGTTTCAGTAAACAAACCATATGGTGAATACATCTAGGGTGACTGTTCTCCTTCCAACTTCTACTAGTATCCTGCACATCTATAGTGGCCAACAAACATTGATATTAAATTATTGTTATAATGAAACACAGAAACTACATAATATAATCTAAAATTCTCGCAAATTTAATTTCCGAATTTAAACACTAATGAAATATTGGTCCCCATGACTATAAGTAAGAGTAACCAATTTCTTAGTATTGAAACTAAATGTCTTGAATTTCCTGCCAATGCATTCAAATCTGATTGCACCTCCAGCGGTCTTAATCCACATCAACAGGCGGGTACCGAAGCAGACACAAACCTGGATTTCTTCTGTAAGAACTAATATTAAAAATGGACCAAGATTCATCCCCGAGGAGTTCTTGAAATTCATAACAATTTATCGATATTTGATATTTATCTAGATTTGAAATAAAAAAATTTACAATGGTCAGTCAAGACTGTATTTGAACATTTTCCAAATCATGGTCGACATTATCAAATGGCTTAAAGTTTTATTCTAAAAAAAAGAAAAAATTAAGTAAAAAATTTATTCAATGTCTATAATTCATTAATGTAAAGTAAAATATTTGTTCAATTTAAAGATTATTGTTAAGTTATGTATATTTTCTCAGTCATGTTATTGCTATTGCCTGTAACTTCCATCAGTGTTATTAAAAATATAAAAGTCAGTGCCCTCCTTGGTCTTTAAACAGTTTAAGTATTTTCGCATTTTGAGGATTTTTAGGTCCAATAACTCCGATATTCTGAAGAGAATTCCAAAGCTCTTCCGCTATTAACTGCTGTGCTTGCTGAAAGACAAAAAAAATTAAGCGATACAATCAGTTCTCTCATAATTATGTGATATTTCAAAGAAATTAAATATTATCGCATTTTAAAATTTCATTTGTTGAAAATGGTTGGTTAGCATTGTACTTTGTGTAGTTGGATGCTAGGTATGTATATATTTTTTTAAGTTAGGTACCGAATTCACAATGAAGTTTTTTACCTACCTATCGGTTCATGAAAAGGCATATTTTAATTTTAGAACATGCGAGTGTTGCAGCTTTTTCAATATGTGAATTTCTAAATCAAAATGCAATTTTGACATTTGTGGATATTGAATAAAATATATAGTCTTTATGGTAATGAGTGCGACATATTTGTTTGGTCAATTTAGCATATTTCTCTGAGATTAGTGTGAAATTTTTTATGGGGAAGGGGGGTGCGAGCTTTCAAACGTGGTAAATCAATAAAAATAACATTGTAGACATCGGTCACATGAGTATTTCTTTAAGGCCGTAAAGTCAATAATATACTGACGATCAATGGACTGACATTTGACATGCAGATTATTAAAGCCGAAAGTTGACTCCAAAGAATTTCCCTGTCTCGAGTCGAAAATTTAATCTATAAACACAGGACATAATGATGAATTTGATTTTATGATTCTACATGTGATATCTATTTTATTTCAATGCATGTGCATTACAGATTTCCACAGGATGCCAGCCACTAAACATATTCAATGTTAATATGACTTCATTTAAACTGTCCTATATATGTATCTAAACTCGTAAATTGTGTATGAAAAGACAAAAGTAGTTTCCTATTTATAAGAAGGCTAAAAATAATTTTTGTCCGCAAAACAAATAATCTATCTTTATGTAAGGTGTTTTTTAATGTCAGAAAAGATCAGTATTTTTGCTTACTTGATTGGGGTGCGTGCTATCAACTGTGTCAATAAGTTGATATATTTCTCCTCCCTGCGCCACCCACTTATCCAAAATCAGACTGAATGGATTCTTGAGATAGTGGAGATGGAATGATTTAAACGTTGTGTTGGCAGCTATAGAATGCAGAACATTTGAGAGTTCAACAGCTTTCTAGAATAAAAATGTATTGGCAAACAATTAATACAGTCGATAAGCATTATACTTTTTTTCTAGAGATGCAAGAATTTGGCTGATTCCAGCTGATATCTAGACTAATTAAAATATTCACCTGACTGGTAATATTCCTTAATGTAGCATTGGCTGTCATCCAACCTTCGCAAGGTCCAATTTCCATGCAGGAAAACCAGGAGTACAGGTCTTTGTATTTAATGTTCTTGAACAGAGAACCTGAATTCAAATAAAATTCAGTGTTTAATACAACAAAAGAAAATAAATAAATACAACGATTTATTAATAGAAATGCGCATTTGTCAAGATTATACAAATATACGTTGAGATTACCCAACGGGTGGATTCTTTCAGCCATATTTGGGTAGATGAATCCGGCATCCAGGAGGGATAGCAACACCACATCACTATTGAGAGGCAGCTTCTTGTCAATAGCTTGTAGACCCTGCATCACTAATCTTCGAAAATCAACAGGTTTTGTCATGTTGGCTACGGTATCGTGGAATCTGTAAATAAAATAACTCAACTGAACCCGTATGGCACGAGTGCACGGATGAGATTTGTTTTGGAATCTCGAAATGTGCGTAAAGGCCAGTGTGGAGCGAACTGTGACTCATTGCCTACTGTATTTTGTATGAAGATAATGCTGACAAATCTCAAAAGACTTATTTCGAAACATGCATAAATGAAAGTGGGTGATAAATAATGACGTACCTATTGCAAACATCATTTCCCACCATGGCATATATCAAGAGAGCAGGTTTATCGGAAGGGTTCCGAGAGAAGGCTTTAGCCTCTTCCATGGTGTCCCACGACATCGCTCCATTTCTAGCAATGTTCTGGTAGTCTCGATGGTTGCAGAGGTTATTGGATCGCATTCGCAAGTATATAGAATCTGTAAGACCCTTTAAAAATATGTAATGTATGTAATTACACAAAAGATGACAAGCATATTTAAAAATCTATAAAAAAATAATTTTATCACAAATTGTTTTTTTAATAACCGGAATGGTAGCTTCTTAAAATGTCACCATGTTTAAATGTTAGTATTAAATTTATGAAAAAAGTTATTCCGTCCACACTACAGATAAAATAAAGTAAACATTATTCAAACACGTTTCCGTAGAATCTATATTTCAATGTAGAAAATTTTTAAATACATCTATTATATTTGGCCAATGTACCTTTCATTTTTGTCAAAGTCCCCCACCTCTATTTCGTAATTTATTTTACTTTCGCCATATATTGACGAACGTGTTATGTTGAACGTTGAATCAAATTTGAGGCGCCAACCATCGGAGGCTTCAAAATCATTAATTCCCAATAAACATAATTTTTTGATGAGAATTAGACCAGTAATTGTAATATTGGCCACACGCATTTGAGTAAAAAATTAAAACAGCCTGCTTTCCAGCTTTTTGTGTTTTGCCTTGCAAATGCGCCAACGCGTCTTTCTTTCCTACGATTCTTCAATTTTGGTGCGACTTTTCAAAATTGTTGAAACGGTCGAGTTGGCGATACCATATTTTTCATGATATTTCCCTTACTGTCCACATCTTTAATTAAATCCATTTTCTTAGAAATTGTTAATATTTTATACGTGCTGTGAACAGACGGCCATTTTAAATTAAACACAAAATAGACTAAAATTTAAGGACGAAACAAAAATATGCAATATTCTTTACACTTTTCAAATAACACTTAGAGTGTTCATTTTCATGAAATTCACAAATAAAAGTGCAAAAAAGAGTCAACAAGTCAGTCAGATGACAGTAATATGTTCACGCTATTCGGCACAAAAATAACTAAAAAGTGTAGAAAAACACAAAGATAGGCATATAAAAATAAAAATTTAACACTTTAAAATTCCGAAACTGGCGTGCAAGATGACAGAACTTCAACTAAACTCATATTTTGACAGGATTTCCATTTTAGCCGATTGGGGATGTATTTACTGTTATACTGCCATCTAGCAGATTTTTTTAGAAAATTTACCAATATAGAATGCAATGGATATGAAACGCAATTATAATATGGATTCAATTATTTTGTCTATTTTTCTGTGCACCCACAAGTATAAGTATAGTATAACTTAAATCTTTTTTTGGATTTTCTCCAGTTTAAGGCTGTGTGTTATCTAATGCGGTTGGTTCCTAAGTCCACACGACTTTGCCCCACATTGATAAATTGAAGAGGAGTACCAATTTGCGATACTTGAGATCTCTTTACAGGAAAGAAGAACAAAACCTAAGATTTTAAGAAAACTAACCTCAACGATATAACTTTGTGAAGTCGTATATATGAGTGTAAGAATTTCAGTTATGAAACTTGTACACAAAGAAAATAAACAAACCTTAATTATATCTGGATGGCTGGAATTTTTATATCCTGTAGCAAATCCTAATTCTGGCCAATCCAATTCATCCAACAGAGCTTCCATTTTTGTAATGACGCTACTCTGATAAATAAGAAAATAAAGTTATTACTTGTAGTTCAGAAAATTCTATTTATAAAAATATATTCATTTTTTAATCAAGGTGATTATAATAATGCAATTTTTCTGAAAAAATACAGGTGTTCTAAACAAAACCTGCATAACTTTGAATATAGGTATAATAATACATTATAAAAATACAGGTGCTAAATCACAACAAAGATTTTTTTTCTCTTAACGATTAATGTACCTGAGTAGGTGAAAAACATTGAACCAATATTATTGTTGCAATAATAAAATATACATTATTGAGTAAAAAGAAAAAAAATTACTAAACAAACAATGCTAAGTTTATGTCTTTATGACCTTCAGTCCCTGTAAATGATTTGATTTTTAATATTTTATTCACCTTATTAGGTATGGTGGGGTTTATCCAAGCCTCTGGACAGTGAAAGTGCGCTCCGACAGAATCCCCCAGATAGATGAGTCCTTTGGATTGACTACCTTCACACAAGACCTCCTCCCACGGTCTCCCGCTCACTGGATCTACTCCCCAAATTCCGTTGCAATTTGCTAGAAATTTTCAATATTAATATTGATACGTGTGGAACACCACCGATACAATAATGGCCTATATGACTAACAAATGGAGTTCTTGAGAGGATGTACAGGCGATAACATTCCATGAAATTGTCCCCACCTCACTCTGGTAAATTCCGCCGGTCATTAGATACCGCATAGCAACAACCGATATGAGGGGGCAACTTACAAGCACCTTCTCCCACTTGCCACCGCAATACCGACTAATGGACCACATACGGCAGGTATAAGTAAGGTCGCCGGCGCTACACAAGGGCTCTCCCAACTTTGCTGGTGATGAAGACAGACCGCTGCCCGACCTCGCTCGCTAGCTGCCACTGCTGTACCGAAGATGAAGGAAAGAATCACCGCCTGCCGTTTGGAACAACGGTGAAGAAACACTGTATTTTTTTAAAGGAGTTTCGTTTCACCAATCTCTGTCTGTATAGACGAGACTGCCACCGCCACCACAGGACCGATTGCAAGGATCACTGTGTACACCGTACCCACTTGGCCTTCTCTCCAGCCGACTCGTTGCCCCTTGCTGCCACCTATCGAGAAGTCCACCATTGGTGACTGCACCATTGAAAAGGCCAGTTTAACATCCACCCAGCCGCTACGCTAGTCGCTGCCTTCGTCGCCCACACTGCTCCTTGTAATTAATTTTCCACCCTTCGTTCGAACACCCACTAAATATATAACTTATCGGGAAATAAAATGTTTAAATGAAGAATGTATACATTAATGGCATAATATTGAATGCAAAATTTGGAAATTGTTCATAATGCACAACAAAAGTAGTTGTAGTGTGATTTTTGGCATTTTTTGTGCTAAAGTCTCTTAAAACATACTTTGTTCAGTTCGTTTCGGTGTTTGCATGAATAAAATTTGAAAACAGCATCCCTCAAGATGGAAGTCACCCAAACTCATATGTAGCAAATATTACTGTTTCTCTTCAAAAATAGCAAAGGTTTTCTCATCTGACATGATAAATCAACCAAACTTTTTTGGAGAGCATTGTTACAGGGGAGGAGAAATGGATCATTTGTGACATCAATAAATGTTAAAGGTATTGGGTAGACAAAAAAAATCCACCAGAAAGACAAGTCAAAATTCATCATTTTGAAATCCTGCCAAATGCCAAATAACATCTGCTGTTAACAATTGAGATTTTTTCTTTTTTGACTGGATGGTAGAGTTATTTAACCAAAGAGTATTTAAAAGAGCCTTTAAAATTCTTTATAAAAATATCTAACCACAAAGTATTATTTTGAATATCAAAAATAGTGTTCATCTTTGTTTATTTTTGCATTCCGATTTAAAATAAAAAAAGTGTGCACATTAAAAAAAAACTTCTCAAATGATTTTAAATAATACGCTGAAAACATGTAAATATATTTTCTGCCGTTTGACACTAAGCAAACAAATATTTTAAGGTCACATTAGCAATAATAAAATATGCTATCTTAATGAAATCTAAAGATTTATTCAATCATGTTTCGGGTCCCATTAAACCGGTTGATCAGGTAATTTGAAATTTGCGTCTACGGGAAATATTTAACATTTGTAATATCACATAAACATTATTTTACAATAAATAAAATAAAAAATACAATATCTCACTGTCAATTTTCGGGTCCAGTTCACGTTTTTGGGCACCAGGATAAATTTTCCGATCCAGGTCATCGCAATCCTTTCCTTTCCAATCAGAACCTCTGCAAGTAATCTTTATCTATGTATTATTACTGTATTAAGCTCTCAATCACGAGGCTTTATATGAAGGTAGTTGAGATGATCAGCCTAGATTCCATATAAGTAATAATATATATTAAAAATATTTGTGTTTGAGTAAATTTAGATAAATCACTAAGAATGATATACATAAAAAATATAATCATCACCGAGACTCAAATCCGAAATTTTCTATAGCCATTGGGTAGATTTACCGATTGAGTTACAATAACCAACACAGAGGTCGCCAAATCTCATCTACCCATGTTTTCTGACTATTTCGGTCAGAGCAATCGTCATCCCTGCAGGTTATTTAGAGCCTCTTGTCTAGATTATCATATTACATATCAGAGTGAACTCTGGGTGGAAGTGTTCATCATATCTGTCCAGTGGGTGACAAATCATTACATTTAAATACACTCAGAAAGTTGAATACTAAGGGTGACAAAAAGATGGGGAGATGGAAGGGGGCATTAATGTTAGTCATTTTTGCTGAAAATTTGCAAATTTTAAATACAGTTATACCAGTCAACACCAGAGGAGCAGAATGGGGGGTTCAAAAATGTGTGTCAGCCTGTCCACAAAGTGGAAGGCAAAGTCGAAATAATAATATATATAATATTACAAAGGAAAAAAACAGTGCTGCAGTGTGGAATGTGTAGTGCAGCCGGTAGTCAATAGCAATTCATTCAATTCAAAGCAAATTCTGGAAGTATTAATTAATAATCAATAAATAAATTCTAGAAAAATTCATTCTTCACACAGCTTTACGATATTTAACATATCTGGCCTTAAAATCTGCAGGATGCCGAGAAAAGTGAAGGAGCATAATCAAAAAGGCAAGAGTTCATGGAGATCATTTAAAGGCTATCAAGGAAGTTTGAGTGATAGATTAAAGTTACTAAGAAAACTATACAGCTATGAAAAGTGGATCTTTTTAAAAGGCATCGACACAATTAGCATTATTGACATTTTTAAATTTCAACAATAATATGTATCGACCATGTCCTGTTAATATTGACATATTGTAATTCAACCATGTAGGGTATATAAATATATATAAGATAATATTATAAATATGTATAAAAAAAAGAGCAGAAAACGAATGTTGGAAGGAGTATGTCCTCTATTGGACGCAATGATGATGAAAAAAAAATGATTCAGATTTCGGGTTAACCAGTTTACCTACATTAAGTTTGGGTTTCTATTGTTCATCAAATAAATATCTGTTCCATTCTTATAATTACCTTGCAGAACTGATGAAACTAAAACCATCACCATCTATATCAACAGCGGGTTTCAAGTCGTGATAAGTTCCTAAAAATACATCACAAATCTGCTTGAAGACCGGCATGGCGCAAAAGTCCACGACTGGAAACATTTCGTTGTTTTTGGAATATAAATTTTCCTGTATTAGTTTTGAATCCATAAAATGATGTGGTTTATATTTGTCCGCATTTCTATCTCGAACATATTCATTCAAACTACGCTGGTGGAGTCCTCGCAGTATGTTATGAATATCATATTCAATCATAAATTCCTGAAATTTGTTACAAGGCAAACATTTGAATGAGAATATAAATGGTGAATGATATTGAATACTGTATTTAAAAATGCTCACCTCGAGATGCTTGTAATTTTTTTTAAATGACGTGTGCGGTTTTGGAAATAGGTGACAAAATTGCTCCCCCGGGTCCATGTGGCAAGATCGTAAGGCGTAACAAAATAAGTCCGGAGTAAATAAGTCTAAAACACGTCTTCCATTCGAGAAATATTAGTACAAAGAATAATTTCATATTAAAATGCTACTCATATGTAATGTACTCATAATTAATATGTAAACATTGAACAATTTAATCAATATTGTAGGATTTTTGATACAATAATATTACAAATTAACATAACACTATCAAATTTGGCATATGAAACTGAAATTATATATGCAACATAAAGATTCTCTAATTAATAAAAAAAGACATGTGATAATGATTTTTGATTTTTATAATGTTATAGTCTTCAATACATTTATTATATTCAAATTGCAAAGATGTTGGCTAGTCCCAAATACTTCAGGGAAGATCTTCTTACGGTGATGTTATCAAAGTAATGAACACGAACCATGTCTCAATCATTTCAAATTAGAAAAACTATTACAAATAAAATTATACAATGGAACCTCTATATTCGTCAACCCCCATATTCATAATATTCGATAATCGTCACATTTTGATGTCAATTTTTTCCCCCATATTCGTTAGTATTTACCGTATTCGTCGTCACTCCTATTGTCGGCACTGGCGCTGCAATCGCACACTAATGTATTAGGTAGCTGTAGTTAGTCTGCTTTGTGCGGTCATCGTGTATGTATTGTCGTAGGTGTATATTTATTTACTCGCGTAATTATTTTCAATAACTAAAGTGACCATGGCTCCAACAAAGCGCGCTGAAGAAAAACAGCTAAAGAGGAAAGCGGTAAGAAGAACAATAGGGGTTAAAAAATAAATTATTACTAAGTTTGAAAATGGACAAAGTGTTTCCAACTTGACAAAGGAATTTAATATACCAATACATAACTACCATAAGTAACATAATAAAAAATAAAGATGTGATTAAAACGGCTGATCTTGCAAAAGGTGTCAAAAGCCTGGCCAAGTGCTACTGAATTATCAGCAAAACGGACCCCACGATCAGAATTGAAATTACTATTGGCTGTTTTGTTTTAATTGATAGCAACTCTTGTTCTTAATATTAACCTTCCTCCTCTTCCACTTCTACCACTATGTATATCTATTTAGTACAATAAAGTTTGAACATTTTTGTACCATTTTTAGAAGTTGGAACCAGATTAATTGAATTTCATTTATTTTTTATGGGAAAAAATGTTTCTATATTCGTTAGACCCCCGGGAACAGATTGATGATGAACATAGAGGTTCCACTGTACTTCATTTTCTAATCAAAATAAAAAATAGTCACTATATTGCAAAGTAGTAAATTAATATTAATAATCAGTTTATTTATCAATTAATTTATACAAAGTATATTTTTTCAAATATACCCTTACTTGTTGGTAAAAAAGGGTTCTAGTTTCTTGATGGTTTCGTAACATGGTGTTCGAAATAATTTTGGTAACTTTTTACACAAATGTTTTGCAGCATCAAAAATAGTAATTCCTTTAATGTAGGCATCTTGTTGCACTATACCCGTAACAACAGTGCAAACTGAAAATATTTTTTAAGGATAAAAATGATTATTGAAAAAAAAAAACCAGGTTTTCTGTTAGATTTAAAATTAAATGTGATCCAAATTTTTCAAAATTAAATATAAAACTTACCCGCACAATTCATCCCTCCATTTACTCCACGAGCATTGCAAATACTTACACACGCAAATATTAAAATAAAAACTCTGATTAATATTTTCATTTTATAAAAAATATATATTTAACTTAAATATGCTCCGAAAAGATGCACCGTATTTGAATGTCGACAAAAATAATATGCATCTACTTTTATATTTCACCGAGTGACAGATTTTTGTTATAAAAATAAAACTAATTTAATTAAAAACCAGTTCTACTTGAATCTTCGTTGTGAAATAAAAACACAGAAATACTATTCGTGTTAAATCTCAAAAATTTTAAGAATCTCAAACTCCAGCAAATAAATCGATATATATTAAATTAGTAATGTTTCGCTAGAGTTCATTACTCTATCTAATTTATTGCTACTATTAATACTAATATCACATTTTAGACGGAAAGCCAAAAGAACAATTTGAATAAATGTCAAAATTGGAAAAATATTTTTTAATGTGGATGTTTAATGACATTATGTTGTCAGGTATAGGTGCCTAAAAGTTCCTACGGATCAAAAATCCGCAAATTAAAGAAACGTGGAAAAACTTTGCGGAAAGTCATATTATTGCGCGTGCCACACAAAATTAAATGTCAAATCAACATAATTGTTTACAAAGTTTCTTTTTATCCATACCATGTCCATACCTGTCGAACTTATCTGTGTCGAACTGTCAAATGTAATAGCTGGCATATAGCTTGTAAACTAACGTGAATATAAAATAAACAAAACTTACCAAATTTTAATCAAAATGACGTTTTTAATTAATCAGTCAGTAATGTGGGAAAACATGCTTTGTTGTATGTTTTTTACTCGGTTGATAAGATTAACCGATAATTTAAAAGATCTGCGGATAGATTGCGGTTTGATAACTTTCATAATTTTTTTAAAAACCGGTTTTAGCAATGTAAGTTAAGTCAAAAATGAGTAATTCGCACTCGTTTTTGTCATGCGTTGTGTGTCAGATATATATTTAAACACTGCTCCAAGGTGTGGGTACTGTTTGAAAATTGAATTCATTTGAACAATGAAGTCAGCAGTAGTAGTCGTCCTCTTTGTGTTAATTAATTGCTCTATAGTTTTTGAAACCGGAGCTCATGACTGCAAAGATGAAAATAATAACAGTATCGATTGGTGAGTTCAGTAAACAATTCATTTAGATATTTAAAAAAATATATATATTTTATTTGTAAAGTTGTGATTATTCAGAACATGATTCCTTAATAATTAAAATTCTGTCTAGCAGGTTTTACTTGAAGTACACATGTTTGAGTAACATTGCAATTTAAAAAGATGATTGCTTCCGACTGGAACAAAATAGATGTCTCAATGAAAAATCAATTAGGGGTTGTTATAGTTTAATCAGCAACAAAATGTTCTGCTCAAAAAGCTTGCTTTTAATTTGTTCTTTGAGTTCACTGATATTGGATGAATATTTTTTTAAAAGTTAATAAATATATGAAAAGTTCAAAATAATGTAATATATTTTTAAAACAACTTTACATTTACATGTACAACTGTTTCTTCGATTTACGTGTTAAAATAATTGTATTGATTGCATATTCTTTTCAGGTTTTACATTTATAAACTTCCTAGAAATAAATTTAGCAAGAACCCTTTAATAATCCAAGGTTCAGCATACTTGTACATCACTCCTCAGAGTATAAAAAATGGCTGGACGCTGTCAACTAAGTCTATCAATGACTCTTCTTCAATTCCAGGATTGACATTTTCACTCATGTATAAGGTACTTGCATTAATTTGTTTCAAATTAATTACCAAATTGGAACATTATACATTTTATTACAATTATGATTAGAATGTAAATATGTAATTCATATAAACAAACCAAGATATACAATATATAAAATAAATATATTGATGTGTCCATAATTTACTGATAATTACACTTTACAATAATAACCATTGTTTATTTTGACAAATTATAGATATTTTATATTTTGTTTGTCTTGCTGATTTATAAATCAAGTGAGTGCAGTTAATACTCTCATGCTTATGGGTAAACACGGCATGTGCTGTTGTGTGCAGTTCATTAGAAAGGAAAGAAAGAATGACATTTTATTACATTTATATATTTTTGACATTTAAAAATTTTCACTTAGAAAATTGTTTCCTAGCATTGTATTTTGTGCAGTTAGATACTAGATATGTATTATTTATTTAATTCAATTTTTTAGGTCAGTACACACTTGAATGACTAATGCATACATTGATGATATTTTCATGGACTGCTATTTTTTAATAGTAGGTCGTAAGACTAATGTTAGTCTATTATAGGTCCCAAGTCTATGCTATGTACGCAACATGTTCCAAAACAATGTATCAATGACAAAAATATGAAACCTTTGAATGATAATAGAATTTATTTTAGACCCACGACTGAAAAACCTGTCTGTTGTGGATCGGATTTTATCGTAACCAACATTTTATGCCACATTTGCCATCATCAGGCATAACTCAGGAAAACCTGGAAAAAATCTATTAACTTCTGACAGCTGTGAAAACCTACGAGATTAAATTCTTAAATGTTTTTTAATAATAATCATTACTCGATTGTTATTTTCAGAATAACTCCCAGCGTGCTTTCATTTCAATCTGGTATATGATAATGGTGAAATGTTAATTAAAATAAAACATATCATTTCATGATTTCATCATCATATTTTTATAATGTGTAGGTACTTCTTACATTGTTCTATCAGTAATGTCATTAATGCTCATCATTCAACATGTTGTTTTTAAAATGAAAAAAACAAAAAAACTTGTGGTGTGGCTTTCATATTTTTTTTACTACAGATTGTTTAGCTGTTTAGGTCTTCTTATTTATACATTAATAACGGAACAAAAATATTTTTAAATCTAGCAAGATTTTTCCGGAATGGTCGTATTTACTTCAAAAAAACTTGCTTAAAGAGCGCTGAGTATTCAAAGATTATTTGTTAAACTTTGAGAAAAAAAAAGTGAAAATTACCTACATTAAAAATGACTACGGTGTCATTCAGTTAGAGCGACATTATCTACTGCCGCAACACACCTGGCCCACACCCAGTGCACATTAAAAGAATCAAGTTTGTGAGTCAATGATTCATCATTCAAAGTAACAACTCAAAAGAATCAATTATTTTCAATCGAATAGCTCGAAGATCCGATTCCATGAGAAGAATTGTAAACAACACCTTTAGAAGACATACACCTACAAAATGGTATTGCCATTTAAAATGTTAAAAAGTAATCTTTTGAAAATTAAATTAGTTTTTCAAAATCAAGTCAGTTTGTGACATCAATTTAGATACAATGTGCACATTCAATACTACAAAAATGTAGTTTTATGTATATTTATACATACTTAGAATTAAAAAACAACCTTCGATTGCAATCAACATATTGGTTGTCTTTTTTATTATTTAGAATGAAGATGACCACATTGCTGTAATTTACAATGATCAGCCCTTTGTTAAAAAAGATGCCTCTGATAGAAATGAATCAGAAGCGACAACCGAGAGTTCCAAAAAATCTAAACCGGACAGAAGAAAATCAGTTAGGAGGAGAAGTGTGCAGAGACAGTCCTCGCTCCCCGAGGAACGGAGGAGAAAAAAGTTAAGAAATTCTGGTGACGGACATACCAAAGGAGTTATACTCGGGGACAGTAGTAATGGAATATGGGTGATTCATTCTGTGCCCAAATACCCACCGATACCTGGTAAGATTACACTACATATTTCTGTTTCCACATTTAGTCACTTACTCCGATATTGATTCTTGTAACGCTTCCTTCACCATTTTTATTCTGACACTGCTTATTCTCCGTGATCCTTAAATCTCCTAAAACATACTTGATAGCAAATTTACTTCTATTGTTGTGTATCTGCTAAACTGCATTTCAAATAAAGCATCATTGTACGGTGGCTATACAGTGCCTACAGTATGGTACCATGTACATGTATGCCTACAGTAATGATCTGTTGATGTCCTTGACGATTTTCCTCCACCTTTCTCTGAAATTCGAAGTTCAGATAGCCATTGCAATAAGTAACAACACCACATTTCAAATGCATCAAGTTCTTTCTTTCACTTGCTCTCAATACTCTTACTCTGTAGAGGCATGCGGAAAAAAGAAACTTAACTAAATGCATTTTTGTGGTCGTTGATTTGTTTTCAAATTGTATTCAGCTTTAACATAAAATTTTTTGCCATCCCAATTATTCTCTTAATTCAACATTACGACGACATTAAATTTGTTGCCATCCCAATTTTTCTCTTAATTCAACATCACGGCGACATTAAAATTGTTGCCATCCTAATTCTTCTCTTAATTCAACATCACGGCGACATTAAATTTGTTGCCATCCCAATTCTTCTCTTAATTCAACATCACGGCGACATTAAATTTGTTGCCATCCCAATTCTTCTCTTAATTCAACATCACGGCGTTATCATAACAAATATTTCATTGTCATTTTAGAAAATAATTCTGTCAACGTTGTGAAGTATTCCTACCCAGATACGGCAAGAAAATATGGACAAAGTTTCTTATGCCTGTCTCTGAAGTCTTCCTCACTAAACGTGGTCGGTCAACAGTTGAGCTATAATGAGCCCAAAATCCTCTACTCACAAGTTCCTCAAAAATGGCAATCAAAGTTCTCAAAAATTGTTGAAGTTATCGATAATAAAACAGTATTTGAACCCCCATGGTAAGTCAACAACTTTTATTTAAAATCTTTTTATTGTTACTACTCTAGATTAAAAATACATGATATATAGCATATAAAAATACACAATAATTAACACTAAGAGGAATTACAAAAAATTAATAAACATTTTAAATTGAATATGTACATAACTCTTTTCTGTCCTCATATCCTACCTCGTCCTTATCATGTTTTGTTTGCTCTCTGCTTGTTTCTATTATAATTCTGTTCTTTATCTTGTTTTTACTCTACTCTGATCTTTTTATCATATATTTACTATGCTTTTTTTTCTTTTTTCTCATGTCTACTTATGTCTGTCATGTCTGCTTCATGTCATGTTATTTCTTTTGACCCCGTTTCTTTAATATGCTCTTACTTTAATGTTCTTTACTTCTTACATATCTTTAGTCTGTACTTAAAATTTTACTTTGTTACTTTTACTTATTCTCTACATGTCTCCTTTTTGTTTTATCTGTTTTTATTATTTACTTTGTTTTAATTAGTTCTTACTTTTTACTTCTGCATATATCAGTGTTCTGTTATGTATATTAAAAATAATAATAAATAGCTCATGGAATCTAATGGCTACCTTCCTCAGAACAGGTACTTTATATGCACCTAGCGAGGTAGAAAGCATCTAACAGGCTTGCATACAAATAATATTTCCACTTATTGTATTAATTATGTAAATGTGTTTATATTGATGTAAGCTGTAAAAGAAAGCTATTTTGCTAATGAGCGCCGAATTATCAGCACTGAAGAAAAAAAAACAATAAGGATTTATAATAAAATAAAGTTGCTTTATAACTTTACGGTTATGGACATCATTATGAACATATCTACGTAAATTGATTTTTCATCTTCTTACTTTTTTAAATATAAATAAATTTGTCAACTATTCTTAAAAAAATCATATTGTAATTGGTCGAGAAAAGTCTAGAAACATTAATGTCGATGGAGATAGACATTTGTTTAATGTGTTGCTTTGCTTTACAGAAATCTAATATTATTCAGAACAAATCTAATGACATTTTGAACAACAGTGTTCTAAAATATTGAATTAAATATTTACCAAATACACTTAAATAAATGCATTTAAAACATAAATAAGCACATTTGCATAAAGTCTTAAAGATTGGTTTATACTTCTTTCAATGCTATCCTTGAATATCTTAGGTAGAGTGCTTATTTTCTGATAGAATAGTTAAAACTGTTTTGGCAAGTGAATTTTATTGAAGTATTGTTACAAACATTTATATTTCTGTTATTTTCTTGTAGGTCTAACATTGCTAACTTGACAACCAAGAAGGGTACACGATTCCTATCTTTCGCCAAAAGCGGTAACTTCAAAGATGATTTATACAAAGGACTTGTTGCGAAGTCTCTGAAATCTGATCTCTACGTGGAATCTTGGGTTAATGGAGCTGGTGTTCTAGACTCAAATTGTACCTCTCAATACAAGTATGGTATTTTAATTAATATAATTATTATATAAAGTAGCTTTGTTAATAACCAGTTTTATTATTTAGCCCCAATAATTTAATTGAAATATTTTTATACTATAAAGAAATATGTAAATCATTAAAAAAATATATATTACAGTAAATTTTGTTTAATTGGGTCAATGGTTAATTAGGGCAACCGCTTGTTTGGTCCAAATCTCAAAGAACAGAAACCAAACCAAGGAACTAACAGTAATTTACATTGCTTACTTGGGACAGTAAATTCAAGATCACAGTTTTTGGGCAATTTTATTCCTCACGTGCGCGACAAATGTGTAAATTTGCTTTTTGTCAACTTTATTTAAAAATTTGTGACCCTTTCCGAAATGCCAATAAATGATTTGACACTTTCAAGTAAATTTGCATTGCTGGATAAAATTTAAAGCTAGCCATTTAATACAAGTCAATGTTGGCTCGCTAAGATAACTGATGTACCAAAATCTACCATATCACATATCTTACAATAAGAAAATCAACTGCGTGAGGAATTGGCGTTACAGGAAGGACAAACAGGAACATTCAAAAGAAAATGTGAAGGAAAAGGTCCAGACGTCAAAGAAGCACTAGATCAATGGTTTTCTTTATTTAATGGGTGAGGTGTTAATATTAACGGCACAGTATTGAAGGTGAAGTTAGAAGAGAGCTAAAAATAAATAAAAATTAATACATATTTTTGTTTAAGAATTTTTAATACATAATGTACCTATATTTAAAGAAAAACATTCATTGTTTCATTTACACAGACAGACCTATCTGGTTGACATTTTGGATAGACCAGAAAACCCAACACAAAAGATTCTGAGTGGCCTTGAAAACCTGAGAACATTTCTTATTACATACAGTTGTCTGTAAACAGTCAAATTAAAAGATTCAAATGTAATATGATGTCGCCATGAAGCATTCACCTCATGTGCTGTTTTGAATGTTCATACATTTATTTTAGATAATATTGTTTGGTCAATATTGTGGTTAGGCCTAGGAAATGCTGTCCTTGGAATGGACATTTGCGTCATGTTATTCATCATATATCGTTGACCACATTAAAAATGAATTAGTTTAAATTTCAATATTTAAAAACATCATTTATTAAGGTGCGTATTCCTTTCAGAGTGTATAATGTTGAAAAGATAGCTTTCCAAGACAAAGGAATAGCGTTCTCCTCCCACGCTGACCATTCCAAGTGGACTATATCGGCCCCAGTAACTAATAAGAATAAAAAAGGAGCTCAACAATGGATATGTGTCGGAGATATAAATCGAGCTGTAAGTTAAGAGAATATTATATTACCTTCATTAAAGTGATCGTCAGCCAAAAAGGCTTTGAATCTAATCATATTAATTCATTTTCAGGAAACTCAAGAACTCAGAGGAGGTGGAACAGTGTGCACACAAAATAATAACCTATGGAAGCATTACTCAGAGGCCATAAATGAAATAGAACCATGCAAGAAGCCATCAAATAGAACTGAATAATTTATCAATTATAAAATTATTGTGTCTTTTGGACATTCACAATCACTTTATATGTAGTAATAATCTTACTGTCTTCCACACGGACCAGCACCACAATTTACACACATTATTCTGCATTAGTTAAGGTACAAACATTTCTTACAGGAGAAGAGGAAATGTTGAAATGTTAAAAGTAATTTCTCTTCAAGACCTCACTGGTAGAAAGTTTATATTCTGAGAATGATTTTTTGAGATTGATTTAGTTTTTTAAGGAAAATATATACAATATGTCTAATGTATATTTTATTCACAATATTTTATTTTAATTTTAAAATATTTTTATGTTGTGTGTGCGTATTTACCGTTAACATTAAAGATACGTAAAAGCATTTTGATTTTTATCAGAATACTTGACTAACATGAGTAATATCTTATTTAGTATCTAACACAATTAAATTGTCTGACAAATGTATTTGTTCTATCTCTGTCCAATGCGAACTACAGTAGAATTGGTGCTAGAATGGTGTCAACCCGTATTTGATAGATCTGTCCATTCACTACTGCCTCTACATTCTGTACTCAATCAAAATCATTGAACGTCCACATCTTTAATAAAATGCGTATGCCTTTGAAACTGTCACAGATTGAACATTTTAGATCCAAATTTTTAAAATGTGTTCACATCTAAATATATTGTGAACTTAACCTTTTTTGCTATGTATATTTTTTTAACCTAGGTAATTCTTAGTCACATTTTCTATGTACATAGTTATACACCACACTCACACAAGTTAGTAGGATATAATATATTATAGTGAAATAGAAAAATATTTATACACATTTAAGTTTCACCTCTATTTCCAAATAAAATTCATAATATTAAAACATGTTTTTTATTTTTCAATTAGTTTACAAAAAGTACAAATATTGTAATATGGTACATTTTCATTTAATTGACATAATTTATAATTTTCATTAATAATCATAATATTTTTTAATTTCCATAAAATATTGAGAGTTCAAGATGTTATTTCTGTGAATGACTTACATTTTTATTATAAAAATCTCAAGAAAAATGGCCAATATACTTATAAACACAGTAGAGATTAAAATTAATATTTAATTTCTTTTTAAACAATATATGTACACTTTTTTCATTTTGAATAGTATTTTAGTCAACATTGGCAATTAATTTTTACATAAAACATGCATTGTGCATTTTTATCCATTTTAGACCGTAAAATTTACATAAGTTTTATATTCAACAGGTAGTTATTAATGACGTCTTACATAATTTGATTTAATGTTTTTTATAGATCCCACATATTTTATCCTAATTGCAGTGGCGTATCTGAAAAAATTGGGCCCCAGTGCAAAATATGACAAAAAAATTGGACCCCAATGCAAAATTGTACGTGCATTGTAAAGTGCTATGCGGTTTTATCCATTAAACGGTAAAAACAGAAATGGTCTCTTGCCTCATACAACATCACTCTCATGGGGAAAAAATAAGTGTACTTTTAGTTATGCACTCGCACAAAAAAAAACATTTTTCCCACCTGCTTCGCTATATGGCAATTTTTGTTTTGTGTCTGTGATTTGGACCCTAACCCGACATTATTATGCGGGGTGTTACCATACACATTGATAATATTTTCACATGTTATCTTAATACATGAGAGAAGAGAATTGATTTTTCAATTTTATGATTCCATTTTTTCCTGTGGTGAATTTTGAAAATTATTAGCGCTGGGGAAATTATTAACATCTAATGTACTGATTACCTTTTAGACCCATATTTAATGGGCCCCGATGCGCCACATTGGCGTTGTTACATCACCGCCCATGTGTCCAGTAATCTGTACAAAATATTATCAGTTGATGTTCCTTACTTAATGAAAATTAACAATTATCAGTGTAGAAATTTACAAAGCGTGTTTATATACAATGTTAAGGACAACTTTCTAAATTTGATATGAAGAAAGAAATATACAGACTTTCACCTCATATTTAAAAAGTAATAATTATGGCCAATTCAAATTAAACTCGAAGCTAACAAATAAAAATTATGAAAATATTAATTTTAAGACAAATCAACTTTACAACAAATTAATTCCTCTCATAAAACAACCACTGAGTTCTAAAAATTTTTTTTACTATTCTATTTTTTCATATTTTTAAAATTTTTTTTTTTTTAAATTTTTTTTTTATAATTTTTTATTGATGTGTTTATTTTTCATAGAGTATACTGCTTAAATTTATAGATTGATCTTCAGATAATTTGCATTAAAAATTACATTATTACGTTAATCTCAAAAAGCGATTTGGCGAGAATTAAAATGTCTACAATTTTTACGCATAATTTGGCAGCAAATTCATCGTTCAGTATATTCAATACAACTTAAAAGTAACGTGACTTTTAAAATCAAAGTACACATAGAAAAGACGTTACGCCATAATAATTATTATAATATTTTTTACAGAGAATAAAATTATACAATAAAATAAGTTTGAGGTTATACCACTTGAGCTCAGTATTTTACGGTAAATATTTGATCATACGTTATGTTAGATTATTAATATTAAAGATACGTTAAAGATTTGATAAACAAACTCACAGCTTTATTATGTCTGGAAAGTGAAGCTGGAAGAACTGATAAAAACTCTAAAGGAACTTAAGATTCAATATTATAAATATTATAGGATATCCAATAAAAATATATTTTTTTACCTTGCTAACTTTACGGTCAGTTGTGACTTGATTGCATATTTTTTTGTCAGATGTGTTTTTTTTAAATTAATTATAGGTTTTTTATGTCATGTGGGAGTTGTATAATAACAATATATACAAAACTATCGATGGCTAATGGTCATTGAAAAAGCAGATATTGAGAACAAGCCCGAAACCCGGTCTTACTTTTTAAAAGCTCCTATTGTCTGTTTGGTGGGTGATTCATTTTAAACCGGGTGAAATAATAACGGCAGAGAAGCACCGTGAACATATGGATCAATTGCAACAACCATTGATAACAAAAAGACCTACTTTAGTAAATCGTAACACACTCTTTTTTTAACGTGATAATGCACATTCTCATATAGCAAAAGCAAGAAAAAATAATAAATTATGGATCACCCTCCATGTTGTCCTGATCTAGCGGCATCTGAATATTATTTGTTAGATCTTTGCAGCATTATTTAGGTGGTATAAGATTTAATAATGTTAATGAAATAAAAATGACCCAACAGAGAGTTGTATCAAAACTCTTATTTTTATGATCAAAAACTTTCTTGAACGATGGAGGATCATTGTATCTCTCAAGATAAAATATATTATAAAATAATATTGTTAAAATAAAATATGTATAATATTTTTCATTTACAAAAATAACCTTGTATTGGATAACCCTATTATATTTATTGCTTTTGTGTTACAACTGATCTGGATTTTATCTGACTTGACAATTACATTTTTTCCCCTCAAATTAAAGAACATTGTTTTCGACCCCACTTCATCCCTTTTAATAGCACGGGGGGGCGAAGTGAAGTTAATCCCATAAATGTATTTCTATCATGTCTTCACCCAACACTATTTCAAAATTAGAAATGAAAACTAGAGCATTTATAAATTTTGGGCGCATGGTTATTCAGTTATTTATTTTAAATTTTTTACGTTATATTAATAAAACTGTATGTAATGTAGTTGAAGACTCCTTTCACAAAGAAGTCCTCGACAGTTTCATAATGAATTGTGACTTGCCACAAATATCTTAAATTATAAAGAAAAGAAGGAAAAAGTGATAAAACTAAAATGTAGTAGAAAGTTTAACAGTATATAAAAATCAATAAGAAATATACAACAAACTGACTCAAGTTTATTTGAAATGACCCATTTAACTTTTGAGTGATCTCAAAGATGGAATTCTTCTAAACCAAGATTCCTGCTTGTTGCTCAGCTCGTATGAGTTGTTTGGAGTGGGGATGGACAGAGCTTCGTCGATGGTCTTCAGAGCTGATGGAAATAGAACACTCGTGGTGTATTCTGTGGTGTCAGATATAGGCACCGAGCACTCGGAAGATGACGTTGATGATGGTGTATCAGGCCTGAAACATATATATATATTTGATCATTAGGATTTTCTGCCACTAACTGAGTTACTGTGACATGTTTTTCTTAGTATCCAGGCACTGTAATATGGTCCAAAACATAAGAAAATAAAATGGGATAGAATTTAGGTTAAAATAAGCTTTTGTAATTAACTGTCTATCTCAAAATAAGCATTTCTATAGAGAGCTTATAACATGTCCCAATGTGGACCCCAAATTACGAAATAAAAGCCTGTTTAATACAACGCCATAAAAACATCCCAGAACTATTAAAATATCTATAGTTGAATCATGAATCAAATGTGCAAAATTGTTGTACCCAGGGTAGAAATTAAAATTAAAAATAATTACCTAGTGCCAGTTTCCTTGGGTGCCGAGAACAGGGTGTGGGTAGATATGCCGACTGGTTGTAGAGTAACCACTTTAATCCCGTACGGCTTCAACTCCATCCTCAGAGCCTGACTGGCTCCTTCCACCGCCCACCGAGTAGCGGCGTAACATACTTGCTGCTCACCGCTTACCTCAGCTGAGGAGCCTATACATAACAATATGATAAAAGTAAGTAATAAAAATACAGTAGAAGTTAACCACCATCTAAGCTAAAAATACATTTTGACAGTACATAATTTATTTGTAAGATAATGTGTTTCACCAATTCTCGTATGCTCATCACCAATGAACCTGGTTGCTTATAATTAAATTATGTCATTCACATTACCATCAGCAATAGAAACCAACATCCAGTTACGCTGAACAGATCAGATTAGCCTAGGGCAGTCATGTTTCCCAAAAAAATTATCAACAGTGACAAATTATGGCTTTTATGAAACCAATTATCTCAAATATTTTGAATGATTCTGTGCTGAATGTATTAAAATAAACAGTATCTCAATATAATGATAATATGTATCTGGCATCTCAATATTTAATTACATATTCAGCAACTAACGGTAGAAATAACAACCAGTTCACCGATGCAAACTCATAGGGGGACATTACTGGCTTACTCGATGTATAATTAAAGTTAAATTACTTTCTGAGGTAATTAAAACTGATAAACTATGTATAATTTAATGAGTATTATACTAGAAAAAACTTTGTATTTAACAATGATATTATATATCTTGATGCTGAATGGTTTCAAAGTGACCTGTTCATTTATTAGGGCAGTATAAATAATAATATTGGATAATATGTAAAGCGCCATTTTCGTAAAAACTTTCACCTAAACTGTTTATAGTTACATTATCTTTGTTTTTTAAAATTAAAAATTGATTAGTAAGATAATTGCAGGTTTTCATGGTCTTAATATGATAATAGAATTTCTTTTGTCCATCATAACATACACAGGTCTAATAATGACCATTGAAATGTGAGCTATTACAAAAACTGACACACAGCAAAATTACCCAGAAGAAATTTGATTATCACCAGTGGTTTAAAACAAAAGCTTCTTTAATAGTTAAAATGATATCTCACCACAAAGTTACTGCTTCAAACATTAAAAATGTAATGTAATGCCTTACCAATATTGATGAACCTTCCTTTGGCATTAGCCAGGAGTGGCAAGAATGTCCTTGCTGCTTTTAGGACCCCTAGAACATTAGTCCTTAACATGGCCTCCCATTGGGCCGGCTCTTGCTGCTGCAGTCTACCCACATGAACCACTCCAGCAGTATTCACAATGGCCCATAATCCTGAGAATCAAATATTTTTTCAATAAGCCCCGTGCCTTTTATACATATAGAGTGCACGTTTAATGAAAAGAAAAAATCAGGTAAAAATCATTCATGATTCAAGTACAAAATTGATTTGACAAGACAATTTATTCATATTTTGAGAGATATATTTCACAAAAATCTTTCAGAAGTCGTTCTAAATCTAATTATTTTTAAATAGGTAAATGAAAGGGAAAATATTTCTAGTGGAGGAGAAAAATTAAAAAAAGAGTGCACTGCCCGGGAATCGAACCCGGGTCGCAAGAATGGGAATCTTGCATGATACCACTACACCAGCAGTGCTCACACAGATGCTGAAATTTTTATGGGATAAATACCATATATGGTATCATAAAATGAAGCTTTACAACGTATATCAAATAATCACAAAGCAAAAGTTATTCAATTGAAAAGCCCCGAGATTATAAATTCAGTGTCCGTTGATCATTTTTCATAAATTCCTCTTGGCGTTTTTTGTTTGTTTAATAAGTTAGGGATGAGTGCGGTGCGCGATAATATCGATTGACACGCGACCGGCAAAATATCACGACTCTGCAGTAAAAACTCGTTATCTTTTCCGTTGAATTTCAAGTTCATACTATGTATTCGTATTCAATAATTAAGCCCAATTTATTTACAGAAATATCGTAAACGTAAACAATAAACATTTGTTAAAGTTTGAAAAAAAATATTTTTAAATATATTATAATAATATGTTAAAAAGACGTGTAGACAAGTAAAATATGTTTTCCATTACGTATTTCTTCCTCAATGATGTTTACAAAAATAATATTTGAAATACACCTAAAGGATGAAATTTTCTAACGCCCTACGTTTAATGCACATATTTTATCCGGAAAGCTTCCGAAAAAACATATTCTATGTTAAAAATCGTAAATTTTACTAAAAAGCTCGATTTTTTTTTTAATTTAAAAAAAAAAATAAACATGCGCACTCGGAATTCATGTCACATCAATATTCTTACTATTTTCAAACTAAGCTAAACGTTTATACTATGGAAATAGGACTTACTTACTGGTGTCCTGAAACGTGGCGCGAACCCCCGACCACTAGATCACTGAGCCAGCGTCTTAACCACTACACCAATAAGCTATTGCAGCTACGACTTTACTATATCTACGAGGAAACAGTTGATGAAGATCTAAATAGTTTGTTTACATAATTGTAACTTTCAGTATAAATGTCGCAATACATAAAGTATACATTCACTTACGCAATTATTTCCTCGAAGAAATCACTCACTTGCATGATTGCTAATGATTTCTAATTGTTGCACAATTATATGCAAACACATACATAATACAAAGATAAAAATAATAAAATGGTTCGCGTCGACTTTATAACAGGCCAACAAAGAATGTCACGTATTTTTATAGTTGTATTAAAGATAAATTATTTCAAACCTAAGTACAGTTTGGAAAAAATCAATAAAAAGTTAAGGTAATAACCATTTTCTCCCGCTGGAAGACGTGAAGTCAACATCTGCGCGGCCTCGTGCAGCACATCCTCCCTGGTAACATCTAGTGCCAATGGCAGCAACTGCCCACGTGCGCCCCCGTCGCCTTCCAGGTCCTGCTCCGCCCTTCTGGAGGCCCATCCCTTGGCCAGTCTCCATGACAGGGATTCCTCCCCAGACCGCATGCCAGCAAACACACGATAACCGCGTTCGGCAAGGTGAATAGCAATCTAGAAAATTATTATTATTATTATACACTACCTAAAAGATATGTACTTAAATAATATCGTAGTAACAACGGCGGAAAATGAGCCCAGATGTCACGTAACATGATTTTTGTTTAAGATTTATTAACATTTTTTTAAACTTAATTTTTTAATTTTTAAACGATAATTTATAGGTCTGATATCTTCCATTCAGTTATATTTGTAGTTGTTTAATTTTATCTTTATTTTTAATATAATGGAATGTACTTTCCTTCTTTAAAAAATCTTTACATTATAGATATTTACTAAAATTATTTATAGATTCAAACGTATGCATCGATTACAAAATATAATAATGCCATCACTAAACATTCTAATATCGATTCAATTAAAATAGAAGATATGAAAGCGCTATCTAGCGACATTTGAAACAAATAATTAAAGCTTTCTCAACATACCACATTTTCCATATTTTATTTTATTTTGTTTTAGAATGTCATAAATTAATTGAAATATTTTAATATGAAACAATTTGTAAAGGTTTGATATTTTTATATTAAAAAAATCATTAACCTGCAGTCCTAGTGCCGTGTCGGCAGAAGTGACAAGTACCGATTTGGTTTGCCCGGGCTGCGGGCCGTGAGCGGCGCCACCTGCGCGCACTTTGCATAGTAAATATAGCAAAAGCGCGCCAGCAATGGAACACAAAGCGACCAATTGCAAGGCTAGCATTAGACCCGTTGAGGCGTCCATTTTGTGTGGAGGATTCCAAATTCAAAACATCAAAACGGAGAGCGCTTGTGGCGGGTGCCGAAAGATGTCAGTGTCCTGCGGCTTCTGTAACAAGATAAATTAAAATGATTATTGAAGGAAAAATTATACATACACCTTTGAACAATTTAAAAGTTACAAATTCACAAAAAAAAACTTCATAAAAATAACGTTATTATAAATATAGAGATGATAAACATATGGAATTATTTTTTTCCACTTTAGAATCTACAATACTCAGCACTCACTATACATGCAGCTGTACCGTTTTATCATCTTCTACATGTGCAACCGTGCTATTATTTAGATTGACATTTTTATTAACTACGAACCTTTACGAACTACGAATCTTAAGTATATATCATTGATATATGAATTGGAAGGGCGCTACGAATGCAATTATAGACATTTGTTTTGTATAACTACTATTTGAGACCAGATCCGGATGAAGAGTATTGGGGCTCTATAATCTTAAATCCGGATCGCACAAAATAATATTTTAAAATTAAATAATACAATTTAATTTAATAAATTTGTATTATTTCATTTTAATTTAATTTTTTAATACATTCATATATACAGACTTGGGTAGAAACGGAAAATGACAATTTTCCGCCCGAAATGCTAATCAGTATATTGAGATGTGTTGGGAAATGTAGCAACCATCGTTTATGTGAAAGAAAATAATATTTCAGGTGATACTGTGTATTCATTTTTTCCAGCTCTAAATTACTCTATCGGTTTGGTTAATGTTGCATTTAAATCAATTGCTCACGTTTCGCTCGGGCCATACACGAGGAGCGAGCCCTAGGTCAACCGAAAGTGTAAAGTGCCTGTGTCATAATCCAACCCTGCCTACGTTCATGGTTCTCTTCGTGCACTCTTGATATGCAAAATGAGATAATAAACACATTAAACAGCGGTTGATTTTTAATTATGATTGACATGGAATAAAATGTAGGTACTCTCGGTATACAAATAAAAATCAAATTTCAATTAATTTGCGGGAAGCAAACAATACGAAGCAATGAGGAACTAGCTTCTATTTATCCCTTTTAGTGTACATATTCTATTCTAAAGGTCTAAACGCTTCCAGTGCTTTTCGTATAATTCGTCTAAAATTACAAATTATTGTAAAATAACTTTATTTTGCAAAATACCATTATTATTTAACACGTGAAATTGGAGAGAAAACTCGGTTGCAAACGTAAAAAAGTCTGTGATACTGATTTATTTTGGAAATGAAAAGTTTGGCATAGCTTTGATTGGATATTGCTTGTTGCCAGTTGTATATTGTTGTAATAATAATAACATTTGGTATCAATACTTTTCCCAGCGTTAATGTGGACTAATACTTTTTTAATGAATAAAACTACTTCTTATTCGTACATACACATAATACATATATAGGGGACCTTTCCATTTTGCGTTGGGACCCAACTTTTATAGTTACGCCACTGCTCTGAACAAACATCTGAAATATAATGTATGAAGAGGTTGGGAGATTGAAGGTACGATACGACGAATATTGTACCGTGGATTATCTATATCTTTAGGTTTGTGTATTATTAATATTTAAAACAATTCGAAACAAAGTATGTACATGAAAAATGTTATAATAAATGTAAGCGGCATATGGAGGCAAGACAGGCTTTACATTCGAATTTGGATTCTTTGCAATGGTAAAATATTGATAAAAATGTATCAATATATTTATAATGACATTTTTACGCTTATACTCCACAAGTGAATCTTGCAAAATGTATAATCAGTATTGTTTATTTCCTGTAGAATAAAAATAATACATGCTTTTTCAATTATATCGATTCTCATTAATGCACATCACTATGCGTAATTTGATCTCTGCGATTGGTAGAAATGCTTTAGTTCCAAAACTTTAAATGTTATATAATATGTTCCATCTTATGATATGTATAAGAAGGGCATACAATGGACCGATATGGGAGCTTTTGCTCATTAAACTGTCCTGAGTGAGCGGTGGCTCACTATTCATAAGTATCGACTTTGAAACTCACGATACTCTAAACTTAATTATTGCGGTACCGCATACGGTTGACGGTATTTATGAATACGCACAATCAGATATGTCAAACAATAATTTTAAAAAATCTGCTCTAACAAGTATTGCCTCATAAAATTGTTTTAGAAAATTACAAACAACGTGACCCACTAAATAAAATAAAAACATAAATATTAATGATTTTTTATGTGACCCGTTATCATTGTCAGCGTTAGATATTTTTAACATAGATAATTTCAAATTAAAAGAAACGTTAAAAAAAATGTTCATGCAAACGTGTAAATAATTTTATAAATATTGAAAATATATTCTTCCACGCAATTTACGAAGGTAAATTCATTTATTTAAATTATGCGCTTGGATGATTTTTATGGCAATTTTATTTGACATTGAACTAGAGACCAGGTAGATGGGCGGAGTTGTCCCATGACGACGGACGACGTGACGATGGTGTTTCGGGAAGTCGTCACCTACCGGACCGGCGCAGCGCGTGACTCACCGTTCCCGAAAGCAAACCTGTGAAAAGTACGATAGTTTTCAACCATCATTAATTCTAAGTGGCCACGAACTTCGCCGGCTAACATATTCTGTTTAGCAAGCGTACGAAATGTATAACTCTTCAGATTATGCTTTATGTAATGTTTAACTTAAAACTTTGTTTTGATCACAAAGACAATTTTGTATGCCATACGGGATACATACAGAGAGGTTCACATACAGGCTTTAATAAAAGTTCGAAACCACCATTGCTCTTCTATATGTACAACATTGAATATACGTCTGTCTGTCTTTCCGTTCTCTATACAATCCTACATCCTTTGACCGATCTACGACAAATTTTGCAAAGTTACTCTGTAGGAATTTACGCAATACACCTCTACCCCCGATATAAATGAATACTCAGTTACACTCTAGGATCCTGAGAAAAATATAGTCCCAGCACCCCCCAGACATCTTTTCCTACCCCTGTCTGGACTATACATTTTAAAGACTGGTAGTTTAAGAGTTAAACATTTAATAAAACGAAGAATTCCATTCATGTTCACATTAATTTTTTTTTTTTAGTTTAGTTAGTTTCTTACTTCCGTACTTTAATTATTATTCATTTACAAAAAAAATATTACTTAGATATTTGTGTAGATTCCCATTTTCGGAAGCTGATGCTGCTACCGTCGATATTTATCTATTTTTTCCGCAATATTTTTATCAGAATGTAGAATAGAATCATAGTCAATATGATTCGGAGATCACCAGATCCAGAACGGTCTTGATTGGAAACAAGTTCTGTTTTCATCTATTTTATGTTATTTAGCGGTCCTCGCGAGTACCAAAGAAATACTCTACAAACATTCCGAAGAGCGACGCAGTGCGGCTGTTTGACTGGCTGGTCCAGAGCAGCACCTGACGCTTTTGAAACAACCCTACAAGTTTTTTTGGTGTAGGTCGTAGGCTTATACAAGTTTTAATTCACGTGTGATGATTATAGCCGATAAGTCCAAACGCGGCCTATTTCATCCGAGTGTCAGAATCCATTTAGTCGTGACGGAAAAGGCGTAAGAATATAGAAAAAGGAATGTTTCAATCTGGTCAACAGAGACAGCCTCATTGTCAAATCATATTCAGACAAGTGGCCTCGAATTGTGATCTTACACACGGGCGACCGGGACAACTACCCTCTGTGTAGAGTTTTCTGGGCTCCTACCACCCTCTGGCCCACGTTTCGGATTCTATTGCTGGGTCCATCATTAGGGCTGATGATCAGATTTTAAACAGCCGTGAAAACCTGAGAACAACGTATCTAAAGTCGGTGGAGTTCTGAAATAACACGCAAATAACAATTGGCAATTGGAAATACGCGCTGAATCAATCCAAATTACAGGAATAAAAATATTATTGCCGTCTTTTGAGAAGTCAGATGATAACTATCGGTCGATGTAGAGGGGCATTGTTTTTTCTCTGTTGATTTTTGAGAATCTTGTGGTACACTGTTTATTCAGGTTTTCGCTCCAATTTCAAGTTATAAATAAAAAAATCTAAAACGAAAATATTTTTCAATGATTTGCATATATTATTTTGGTATTCTGACATTTTTCCACCACCGATCACCATTTTTGAACATGCGGGAAAAATTAACGAGAAAGACAATATATATTGCAAAGTAATATGAATGGCAGTACTATTTATTGCCAAAACAGAGATATATTTGTATTATGCAGTATCGTATCACCGGCGCATACGCGAACATGGAGTGTTTTTAGAAGAAGAAATAATATCGAATAGGTAGTTACTGCTTTTGCAATTTGCTGGTTGTTCATCGCTCCAGTGTGAGAGCTCACTTACAATCAGCGCGTGACCACATAACATCCAAATACAGATGACTCTGCACAATTTTCCGTATCTTGCAATAAATATAGTAGCTCTATAATGACAGCGAATTTGGTTCTACGGTTCTGATTTAAATTATATGTCACACTACTTGGCGCCGACACTAGGACACGTTCAATTATATCGTTAATATATATTACACTTATAATATAAAATATAATGATAATATAGAATATAGACTTGATACTCTAAATCACTCTAGCCCCCGGGTAAATGTCGTTGAGTTTTATGCCTGAACGTGACCCCGAAAGAAGAAGAGATGTAGGTATTCATTTTGTTTGGCTTTGACAGTTAATCGAATGTGAAAACGAAGGCAATAAACATAATATCAAAGCATCAATACGTTTTTCGTAATTTCCTTTGCATATTATGAGTTTTAAAATGAGCCTTAAAATTGGCCTCCATTAGTTCGAGATATTGTCTCGCAAACAGTTTCTACCGTTACAAGCAAATGAGCATTCATTAGTCACGTGACAAATGGCAGGAAACAAAGATGTCTGCTTGAAATTTTTCAATTGTTTTGATATTTGGCATGTACCGGAAAATCCTTCATTGTTTCGTGACAGCGAGGCGATGTGACCGGTAGGACATTACAATGAGTGTAATAACGAGCAAAGACACACTGTTTACCTCACGACTTGAACGTTTAACATTGGAAGTTTAGAAGATTACGTGTTAGGTAAATATCAACATGGCGACAACCCAAAACTTGTTCATTTCGGCGCATAAGTAGAGGCAGTGCGAAGGTCTAACGTTGTCTTTAGGTATTTGTTAAAACATTGCTCCCAAAGGGGATTGGTGAGACACCCCACGAATTAATCATAAGATAACATTTATTGACAATTACAGAGTTTTACATGAGGGGTGGGGCTACAGTAACAATAATATAATCAAATAACATCTATTAGCATTAAATTGCTGTTTCAGATTACTTTTTACGTGCCCTTTCTGACTACTTTATTAGATTTTCGCCTGTGTTAGAGTAGTAAGTTTTTTTTCGTGCTGTTTAGATGTCTTGTTTTAAATATATTATTTATAAATACATAATAAATGTGTTGAATCTCTAAAAATTGATTATTTATTGATTTTTGTTGTTTTGTTGAATTTAACTTGGAATATTAGACAGGTGTGCATCATATAGCTATGTATGTACGACGACAATCAAGTTTGTATCATCTCTGAAGATTAAAACCTACGACCAGTGTACTCAGTATCTACTTACCTAAGCAACCGAGACGTGGACCCTCACCATCAATGATATTCATTAATTAGAAGTTGCTCAAAGAGCAATGGAAACTGATTTAAGAGAATCATTCCCTGTTCAATATATTTTGAGTGTAAAGCTGACTGATCAGATGATATATACACATCTGTGTAATGTACTTGGAACTAGTGAATGATACGATATCCTACAAAATCTCCAGAGCCCAAGGTAATATATCTGCGTGCTCAGGAGGAAACGGGCTGTACATATATGTCGAAGAGATGATGCGCAATGGAGAAGGAAGGTCTTGTAGTCAGGGATATCCCGTGGACGTAGGCAGGTAAGGCGGTGCCTATGGGTGGCAAATTTTTGGAGGCGGAAAATTGGCAGCGGATCGTAAATATTATTTTAATTTTATTTTATTCAGAAAACATACAGTTTATCAGTAAATACAAAAATCATAATAAAAGCTAAACAATAATTAAACCAGTTACATGTTTTCTCAGAAGATACAATATCCTTTATACAGTGAGATATATCTTATATAAATATTTATATTTAGGAGAACACATTCTTATTGTGAAGTTGTAATTATTCAGAACATAGGTCTGTGATATTTTAAATATGAATTTAATATATTAATTATAAAGATATACATATAAAATCAATTTTATCGAAAAATATTGTTATTGCGCCACCGGGATTCGAACCTGGATCTTTTTCCTAACCGGGGAAGGTGCTTTATCCAACTAAGCTACAGTGACAATATTTTTAGCGACAATTTTCGACCCTATATGTTACCTTTTTGATATTAATACATTTAATCGTTCCATCATTTGACAGAGCCATCTACCTTATTTTTACAGAATCTCAAATACCTTTGAGTAAACTGATAGCAGACGCTAGAATTATTAGATGGCTCTGTCAAATGATGGAACGATTAAATGTATTAATATCAAAAAGGTAACATATAAGGTCGAAAATTGTCGCTAAAAATATTGTCGCTGTAGCTTAGTTGGATAAAGCACCTTCCCCGGTTAGGAAAGAGATCCAGGTTCGAATCCCGGTGGCGCAACAACAATATTTTTCGATAAAATTGATTTTATATGTATATCTTTATAATTAATATATTTAATTCATATTTAAAATATTTATATTATATCTCGTACAAAAAAAGAAATTTAAGGCACACTTTGAGAGTCCATTTCTCAGAATTGTGTGAAAACAATCCGATAAATACATCCAATATAAGTTTAATATCTTCTGTGTATAGTTTTCTGGGCTAATCTGCCGTGTATATCTGACCTTTCTGGCCGACGTTTCGGATCCCATTGCAGGGTCCATCATCTGTTAGTGTTGTGGTTAAGTACTAGAAAACTTTACATAGAAGATTCTGAACGGCCGTGAAAACCTAAAAACATTTTTAAGTTACACGTGCATTTTAAAAATACATGGTAAATATTTATTTTGAAATTTTTTGTAATCATAATAAATCGTGTGGTAACTCTCGGTGTTATATCCTCTGCTTTGTGTCTTGTGTAACTTGGCCTGGATTTATAGCAATTAAACTCGGTCTGCTATACAACAAGTCTCTGTTTATTACAAATGTACATTGATTAATACAATAGTCACTCTAGAAGCGAGTATTTACAAGTTACAGGAAGACGCGTAGATAAGAGAGCGCTTCCAAGGACGCGGCGACTTATAAGGGCTCTGCCACACACACTCCCACGCCCGTCCGTCAGATACCACGCCGCTCTCTTTGCGGACATACACACACATTTACAACCCAAGTGAGGATCGATATCACATCTTTAATAATAGTAGTGGCATTCTGAAATTCGCCTCAGGGTAGCACCTTATCTAGGGACGACGCTGCTTGCAGCAGAGGCCTCGCACTGATGGAAGAATTAGACGTCCTCAAACTCGATGGAGCGACGACATTAGAAGATTAGCGGACAATACACGGAGGGAATGTGCGACCCTCGGAAGAGGCATGTATCCATCAGTGGATAATGATTGTAGATTTACCTGACAACTTGGTAAACCTAACTAGAAATAAATACACATCATCTTCTTCTTCATCATCTTACGTACAATGCTGAGCGTCATGGTCCCTTGAAACATCTGGAACTTGATGCATAATACGTCTCCATTCCTCCCGGTCTTGAGCCACGTAGATCACAGCATTTACAGATACACGTCTGCGTGATTCTATAGCTTTTCAGGATTGGTACGAGCTCGTTTAACGAATTGCCGGAAGCGTCGATAACTTCGAGTGTATTTTTCCAACGGAGTGAAACATTGAAAGCTGCTGAAAAGCGCAATCATGTTTGCTGTACGCCGCATCGCGCGGCACGTGTGCAGCGTGCATTCTGATTTTAAGGCAATGATACGTCTGAGTGCACTCCCATCGCCATTTGGCTGCCACAAGGTGCGCCGTGCCGCTACAGAGTGCATAATATATCGCTATTGCCTACTATAAAATGTAATAATCGCTCGCAATACGGGAGCCGCGCAATGGAACTCCCTGACTGTAAATTCAGGATTACTAATCTATTATGTATACCGACAGCTTGCTTTACCGGCTATTTTTCAGAAAATCCATCTGATCCAGTCATAACGTGTATCGGTTTCCTTATCAATGAATACCCTGAATTGGGGATACTATTTATTTTAGAACGTCATCTTATATACATCAAGTCTTCTTGTACTTATTTTAGAATCTTTGGGGTTCATTGTTTGAGGGTGCTATTACAATTTAACATGTCAAGAACCAGAAAGTTATGTGTGAGTACCCCCATAAATTACACATTATAAATAAATAAGTATACTTAGTTAAAAAGAATTGATACGAATTTAGAATAAATTAATTAATTAGTGGGGTGGGTGTCTACCTGCTACCAGCTGCAAATAGATTATGCTAATTTGTCATTTACTTATGTCATCATATGTTCATTGATCTGATCATCACGAACACCGACCGATGAGAATAATGTGCCAGATATCTGTCGGAACATTTATTTAAACACGCGTGACGTCACGCCAAGTGCTCCAGTGGGAGAAGCAGCACGTGAGTCCCGGCAGAACGAGCAGTGATGATAACAGCACCGATATCACACTTTTCAAACGGAGAAAATTATAGTTAGTGCCGGAACTAAATATATTAAATAGAAAGATATACATGTAAAATCAATTTTATCGAAAAATATTGTGGTAACATATAGGTTCGAAAATTGTCACTAAAAATATTGTCGCTGTAGCATAGTTGGATAATGCACCTTCCCCGGTTAGGAAAGAAATCCAGGTTCGAATCCCGGTGGTGCAACAACAATATTTTTCGATAAAATTGATTTTATGTGTATATATTTAATTCATATTTAAAATATCACAGACCTATGTTCTGAATAATTACAACTTCACAATAAGAATGTGTTCTAATAAAATTATTTTTGTCGAATTGAAAGATCGGATGAAGTTATCAAGAAGAAGGTGGTTAGTGGCTAGTGGCTAGTGGCTAGTGGCTAGTGGTTGATAGATAAAGGAGAAGTGTTCTATATTCCTTTATCGGGAGCATAAATCTCAAGATAATCGCGTCTCAAGATAATCCTTAATGATGACTATACACCAAATAGTTAATATTTGACTTTGATTTGACAGTAGAATGACACTGAATGCAGTGAACGATTGCTAGAAGAATATGTGAGAAGACTGTATGAGCAAAAGCTCACGAAGACTATAAAGACATCGGAAAAGAAAATATTGTATCTAAGAGTAATTTTATGTTGAAAAATTTTCTTACAAAGTTCGATTGAAGAATTTTGAAATATTATCAAGATTACAAGGCAGTGCAGGAAATCGCGGGCGATCAAGAGAGACCCAGTTTGACAAATGGACAAATTCAGAATGACTCCAGAATAATTGACGACCCTTAGATATGTATATGGAAGAAGTGTTATTACTTATATCGGGGCTCGCAACAGAGTTGAGCGCGGAGCAAGCTGTCATTCTGTTGTACTTTGCAAACAGAACAGGATGACCAACTGACGCACATCGATCTTTATTACCAAATGTCCTTGACAAGAGAGCAACATTTCATCCATGTACATGCATCAGTAAGTGCCCGTATCAAGTTATTGAACGATATTTAAATATTTTTTTGAAATTATACGCTGTAGTTCATTTTATGGCGTAGTATTCTTTGTGGCCATCCAATAACGTTTTACAATCTCCGAACAGAATCACAATAATTTAACAGAACGACGAGAAATCACAGAGTAGCAGATCTTAACCTTTACTAAACCATGATATAAAATACCCGAATGCAGCCATGCTGTCAACTCGTGTTACCGTAAATAACTGTTTTTAAAAAATGTTTTTATTAGCTTAAATGACTTTAATGGCACGAATTTACTCTAAATATTGAGCATTCAATTTTGAGAAAATGATTAATAACATAATTTAGAGCACTCATTAAGTCCTATACAATGTGTCCTTACTTCTTATCTCTCTTCATTTAATTAGTGAGAAAGAGACAATTATATTTATGTTTGTTGTTCTTTTCACTGTCAAAATAGTGTGTGATCTCTGTCTTTCATCTCACAAATGGTATTTTTACCAATGTATTAATTTTACAACGGATTGAATGGATAAAATAATTGTTTTTGTACGATTCCCTTTTCATAATTGTTTTTTTACTAGTCATAACTAAGTGCTAATATTTTCTTTAGGATTATCTAAAATATGAATTTAATGTTGCATGTATTTACCGAAATATTATAGGTTTAATTATGATGGTAGACCAGTGTTACTGCATGGTTTGGGAAGGGTTAAGATAGATGTATTACATGTCTCGGTTCGAAACCATAAATTCAGATTTGTCATGCACCGCATTATTAGGAAGTGTGCATAATATTGTCTATTGTTTCGCGACCGAACGCATTATTGGCTGAATCCGTCATGTCATAAAATAATACAACGGTTTCTGCGCTCGCGTTCGCGAAACAAATTGCTGAAATCTCTTTTGCGCGCAAATGGAGCACACTTTTACACTCTCCTTAAATACCATTCTGTTTTTGTACAAAGACCAATGATAATAATAATGTATTTGCTACGTCAGTACATTCAAACAAATATGCCTTAGGAAAGACCGCGCCTGTGGTGATAATACCTCGTGTGCTATATAACGACACTGATGTGTTCATAAATAATAATAGGTAGAGCGAGTTCAGATGATAGCGTTCGAAATTCGAATGAATGAGCGGTATGACATAGATAAAACCACAGACTACAATATGAACTATCTAATGCTAAAACACGGGCAGAACTAAAGTCAAAGCGAAGCATTTGGTTTTTATGTTCAGTTGTTCAGTTCTTATCACTTCTAATCATCATTACCAGGGTTGCCAGGTATTCGGTTTTAGACAGGAAAGTCTGGTTTTCGCAGTGCACAACCGGATTAAAAAAAATTGGACTTCTGGTTATTCGGTTTTTGTCTGTTGCGGGAAAATGTCCGGTAAAAACTATGTGCAGTGGTGTAACTATGCCAATGTAGCTAATGCGGTTATCAGTATGAGAGTGTTTCTATTTCTCGATATTTGTCTCTATAGCGTGCAGATCGATCCACAAGAGCCCTTTACGTGGACTGACAATTAAGATCTGGTCCCCTCTGACTTTTTTGTATTTCCTAAAATCAAGAGAGACGTGAATGATCATCACAGGCCACAAGCAAATATGGAACGGATTAGAGAGACAGCCTCACGGATAATGACTTTGCTTACTGATTTTTGTAATAAAAAAACATTGTTTTCGGAGGGGACTTTTTTTGAAGGGGATCGTGTAACAGATCAATTGCCTCAATCTTGGCGAAGGTCGGTACATGGAAGAACGAAAGACGACCGGTTCAAGTATAAGATAAGATTTATGCTCTACAACATGACCTCTAATGGAAGTAGCTTCGTTTTTCAAGAGTTGTCCTTCGCTACACATTCGAAATTGTCAGTACCCATTTCAAACGCAGTTGAGGAGATAATATTCAGCATGGTGGACAAAAGTAATTATTTAGATGTAGTTTAGGTAAAAAGCGATTTTTTTTAAATTTCCCATTTATGTGCGCGGAATTTAAAGAAGTCAAAATAAAAATATATATGATACGTATCAACTAAAAAAAGCATTTTTATTTTCTCATCCTATCTCCTAAAGCCTGTCCGATTTGTTTTCCCAGCCCATCTGACAACCCTGCTATTACACAATAGAAAATTCTTTACCGACTACGACAATACCGATTAAGACAACGCGGCATGATATTCAATGTTCAGTCTGTAATATTTTTGAATTCATGATGGACATTATGGTTCATCATAGACTTCTGTCAAACATAGATATTAATTTAACCATAGATTAACCACACTAAAGCTTGAATTATACAGCATCTTCTTATATTAACTGATTACGGGTTACACAGACAACTTTGAAAAGATGTTGTCAGTGATACTATAGTATTTTTAATACGAATTAACTCGTAGTTAGATTTGACGTGTATGTTTTGTAGTTCGTTGCGAGTAAATGCAATTATAAGACGCGTAATAGTTGCGTAGGAGCTTGCAGTTAGACGTTTTTTAAGCCAAATAAATCATTATATTGTAGAATGTATCCACTTGGGAATATTACCTAATTCGATCGCACAGAGTTCCACAGAGGTGTGGTGGTTGCAGAATCTGAGATTCTGGCCGAAACGGAGGTAAACGTTTCACATTCCGTGAACAATGAACGCTTTCAAAAGACGAAAATCCACATTACTCGAATACTATTGTTCATTTTCTGTCCGTGTTTAAATAAATAAATAAGCAATCTGGATAAACGCGGGATAAGCAATCTGGAAATCACGTTTGGCCGTTACGAGACGGGTTTTAAATGTTTCCAATTGAATCTACAATCGATACATTGAGAATTCGAACATCGTTTACTTTGTCAACCGTAAGAATAAATAAAAACCTACCCGTGTCTATTAATTGTGTATGGGTTTGGAATTTAGAGATTAATTGGCAGACAGCAATCCATCCAAAGCTATTTTTCAATGTTGTTGTTGTTTTTAATGTTTTCAATGCCGGCGAATTGACCCCGCACTTCCAGCTCTGTTTCTGATATCTGGCGTATCAGCTCACTCGGCCACGGCCGGTAAGACTAGACCGGTCGATGTTATGGTATTTATAAAAAATACAGACTATACAACATCGTACGGCAATATGAGTATACTTAAGGATTAAGTTTGAAGAATTGTAAATGTAACTATTTGATTATGAAAAGTATTATAATCTAAACTATAATTATCTAGTAAATATTCAGTCCTTACATTGCAGTGTTAATGGCGCGTGTACGCGGATTTTCCGTTCAATGCACTTTACAACATTTTGTTTAGAAAATAGTAATTTTAGTGTAATTACTCTATTTTTCATTAACAGTTCCATTTCCATCATTTATAAAAACTCGTACACAGTAGGAATCTAGTTTAATACAATTTTCAAATGATCCAACTGCCCGTACCTACCTGTTTTTTCTAACATTTAGCCTTATCGGCATCAATCTGTTTTTGCAACACGTATAAATTCCTTCAATACTCCACTTTCTACTTCATTAGCCACACTAAACGGGAGCTTCTGATTATTATCCGCATATTTTTAAATTGACTACCGGGAAACCAGAAAGGTATCGCGGCGGTGACGCCACCGTCAACTCAACCCAAATAGACAAAGTTGTTGTTCAATACGAGTCTGACTGATTCGAATAATTACAGTTGCTGTCAAAATGGTCTCTGAAATTCTTAACGGTATCTTGGCTTCCAGAGATCTTGACTTAGCACTTAACACTCACCTTTGCCGACACACTATCGCTAATTTATCAACCTGCCGCAAACGTGTGCCGCAAATTAATCTCAAACTCACTGACTGTAAAATAAAATGATACGTGTATGGAGCAGAAGCTGATGATTTGTTTTGTAAATTGATATTACCGCTGGATTTCATAATCTGATTCACAAATGTTTGTTATGGTTTTCAACATTCCGTAACGGCAATTCAAGATCTCGTCAGTATAAAATAATTATTTTTAAAAATATTTGCATTTATTTCATAACTTTTTTTCTATGATGTCATTATTTACAATACAACTAAGTAGATGCGATTTAAATGGAGAATACGACAACTGAACCGGAAAATTGAATAATTATTGAGTAAACGGTCGGAATTCAATTTATTTTATTTTTAAATCCATCAACAACACATTTGAGTACCGGTCTATTAGAGGGTAATAATTTGTAAGTGGATAGGTACTAAGAAGATTACATAACTGAACATTCGTAGCATTCATGAACACCTTGATATCGGCATCTGGCGGATATTCACAATAATCAATATAATTTGATATCAGTTTTACGAAACACATTCAATTAAAATTCCACCCTTATGTAAATAAAGTTTATAAATTCGCAATTGCAAGTCGACGATTTCAGAAATTAAAATGACAAAAAACATAATTTGGTGCTGAATACCATCGCTAGATGGCAGTGTCAAAGTATTACCAACTTTACGGAGATTCATTTCTATTTTTATAAAGTACTTACACAAGTGACCAACTTAACAAATCTAAAATACACTAATTTGTAAATAATGTTTTTGCAGACGATTCACAACAAATATGGTTTATCCGTACGCACTACCAGTGGGAAGTACATAATTTATTGCCATTTTATAAAGATTAAAAAAAAGCCCTTTTTGAATCAAGATCAAACACTTTGTTAATTTTAAAATTGCCACAATCCCTCATCTTATCAAATAACACCTATTTGGATTTTTAAAATCTTAAAATTTTAAAATTTTACTTTTATATAAAGCTGCCACTTGAATGGCCTGTGTCCACGATGAGATCACTTTGAGATTAGTAGAAAAAACAAAAACAATCCAAACATTTATGTTTTAACTGCTGCTGGGGAAATTCAAATTCACCCAACTGTCGCGCAAGAAGTTAAATCTCAGAGACTTTGTGCGTACGTGGTGAGTCTCGAATCCCAGTCTCAAAAAATGTCGAGTCGATGATCTCATCTATCAAATATGTAGGGATTTTGTGACATAAATTAAGTTATTAAAACTATTAACGAACCGTATGTAATGAGAAAAAATACACCATAATTTCGACAAATGGTGTTAGTTGAAGTTTAGCGTCACATATACACCAATGTGCACATATTTGTGAACTAACTTGACCTGTTTTACCAAACTAAATCAATGTTTCGGTGCGTGACTTGAATTGTAAATTACTCAAATGCGCTCCATGCCCGTATGATGATCACAATATCAGATTGATAACAAGTATTCTGTGCCAAAACTGTCTCGTTGACTCAATACTGTCTATTGCGCACTCTGGGTGACTGTATTTGGCTCGGTTAGTGGTACCTACCTACTCGTACAATTCTTGGCCGATACTTCCATCCACACGGTTTACAGGACAAGGTTGTTGGACGTAAAATAAATCCTATTCAATATTATGATGATGATCTCCTAGATTGACCACACTTCCGACGAAGAGGTACTAAGACGAATGAAGAAGTCGAGAGAACTAATAACAACGATCAAACGAAGGAAAGCTGTATAATATGATATCGTATAACCCATTGTGCAGGGGAAGAGAGAAGGCAACAGAGAAAGAGTTTATCTTGAATGCTATCAAAAAGTGTGCTATTCAAAGTACCGAAGATCTTGTACTTCTTTCACAGGATTAATCAGCATATTGCAACTTGGTCACCGACCTTCGACAGATGAAGGAGAAGAAGATTATGGCGTATTATACAGGTGATAACTGATGAAAGCCCGTCAATAATAACGGGAAAATTGTATTTTCTAATGTACCTAGAATAGTTACGGTATCTCTACCTTCTAGTATAACATTTTATTACTATTGAACACGTGAGATTTTATTTGAAAAAATGGAACACCCAGAGGGAAATATTTTTCATATTCAGTCAAGTGATGGACGAAAGTGTCAAAACATTATTCGCATTTTATGATTTTTATTTATTTATTATTTAGCTACTAAAGCTGTTTTTTAATATTCAACTCAAATGGTTAAACAATTAATCAAACAAACCAACATTTTAATTAAATCTCTAAAACGTTAGAGATTTTGCGTAAACAGCTTGAAAAATAGACACCTAAATTTTGAAAAGTATTCTCTGTATGCTGTGGAGATTTTCTTTACAAGTGCCAGAGTTGACTCAAATAATTGAATACCTCGTCACAAAATAAACCACAGTCCGAGTGCCTCAAGTTCTCAGCACTTTTCTCGTCCAATCAGAAGAAGAATGCAGTGAAAGTGAATTACAGGAACTAATGTATCCGTAATAGCAGAGAAATTAAATACCTACTGCCAGATGACAGATGTCAGGGAAACGTAGTTTACCTTTTACAATACATCTGTCATCTGTTATAAAACTCTTATACAAAGAATCAAATCGTTACACGCATTCTTATTGCAATTACCTTCGGAGCGCGCTTCTTGTATAATCCATTGTTGTGTTCGTTCATTGATGAAGATTTAATGAGAATTCTACATAAAGACAAAACGCAAATGGTTAAATAAAAATACATTGAAATGTATATACTGTTTTTAAGGTAAGTTTGTAGAACTCCATAATTACATATTACATTTATTGAAATGTGTTAATATTGCATGCATATCTGCTTGTGTATGTGACGTATCAGGGGGGGGGGGTAAAAACAATTGAGTTTATATATTACAATAATATCGTCCTAGCAAAAGCTACCAAATATAGTTCTGAGATGTCGCAAATTGAAGGCGAAGGAAAAATCAGATGTAAATTCATAATTCGAACTCCGGCAATCGACAAACTTAACTATTCGGCATTGATTGGCAAATGACTTCACTTTCGAAATAGATATATTGAACACGAATTTGTTAGGTTTTAAGAGGCGTTCGGTTTAATTGGCATTTGGTTGCTGTGTATGACGGCATGAAATTTATAACAGTTAAATTATAACTCGATTAACACTGGGAAACTTTTAGTAGTTTGGGGGGTATTGTTTATGTGTTGATCCGAAGTTTGCAAGTGCGGGGTGGGGGACCTATTTCTCCCAGCGCTTCACGCGTTCGTTTGAGGATGATGGCGGAGTGTGAGGAATATGTATGATGGCAGACTAGAGCAGGTAATGAGAAGAGAAAATACTTACGGTTGACACGAGATTTATTACACAAAGTTACGCGCAAATAGCCACTGAAGACTGATCTAGAGCTTGCTGTCGGGAAGACGCCAGATAGTCGAGTTAAGTTCACGAGTCGGCCTTCCCCATGGTTACCGGTTGATGTTATTGTGGCATGTCGCTTGATGTCGGTACCGGGGGTGTTTGTTTACTACCAGGTAACTGTGAGGCGCGTTCAGGGCTTTCACAGTAGAAGATGGGCACCTTTTTAATATCTTGATTTTCAAAATTTCACGATGCCTTACGACACTTTTAGATCCTTGGCGTCATCGTGCGCCACATTACCTGCCCTTACGGACGGTTTACGGTTCACGCTTCCCGCAGGCGTCCGCAAAACGTTGCAGCTATGTGAATCTCCTCTTTTTTATTGCAGCGGTGATCAGGGGCCTAATTTCACCCAAACCACCGCACGCCGAGAATTAGCGCAAAGTCAGTGTGATCAACGTCGATCAGCATACGTTGAATAGAAAAATAATCATTGTTTGTATGAAACGACTACCACGGAAGTGTTCCAGTTGCCTCGTTGAAGCCGTGAACTCGGCAACAGCCGTCTGCCCACTTGGCAGTGACATTCAACTCGGTGAGATCGACTCCCTGAACATCTCTCACGCTTTGCATTCGTTTGAGGAATTCTGACGGATAATTCTTCACGTCACGTGGCCACTGTGAACCGCGTCACTTCTCCATTGGCTAACAATGAACTCGTTACGACGCAAAGAAAATACGTTTAGACTTCACTTTCCGCGGGAGAATGTATGAAATAATTATTATGTAGGAACGAGCCGAGGAAACAGACAGCTGCTGTTCGTACTTTTGATTGATCTCCATAAGAAATCAAATTGACGACAACGACTAATGGCGGATGAAGGTTGACAACTTTTCAATTGATATTCGTGTGCTGCAAAACCATCGCGCGCTGCAACACTATAATGAATTTAATATTTTGGGGTGGGATTCAATCAAATAAATGTAACAACTTATCAGGCACCGAACCCCTAAAATATAACGAAGTGTCATTAATCATTTGGATAATTTTTTAATTAATTGTTAGAACGACGCGTGGAGCATTCTGTGCAGCGCTCTGCAGCATTTCATGAGGTGCGACCTTTGGCTTCGGCTGAAGGAGTGTTTAGTGAGGTGCAGGATAAGGCCGGGCGTGGACCCACTAGTAAAGTATAAAATATTTTTTTAAATTTCTTCACTATTTACAAAATTACTTTGTGACAACATATTATGTAAACAATAAGAATAACATTTGATTGATACATCAACATGTTTCGATCTCCGTGACATCTTCATCAGGAAATAATGTATCTATATTAAAATTTAAAAAGAAAGCATAGATAAAAACAAAACTATAAAAGTATAAAGTTTATAACATTACGATTATTTATACCAGCTAAAAAAATATGTGCGTTAACGTAAAAAAAAAGATTTGAAATTAGTGCCATCTTTGAGATGGGTCGTAAAACGTAAATTTGATATAAAAATCCATGATCCAAAAGGTTACTTCATTGCAATCAACTTGTTCTACTCTGTCCGTCCTCCTCACTCGTTTTTCCATCCCATCCTCCGATCCCCTCACTCTTCGATCCTTACACATTTGGCAGCCTGCCCTGCAGCAGGCAGCGCGCTGCACCTGTCCGCCTTGGAGCGGCAGCATCACACATCAAACACCACACCTGCCGGGGAATGCAGACTGTCTGGTACGATGAACTGCAGTGACTGCACACGCTCTAAAGGTCTCTTCATGTAAATGCTTTGCACCACAAAAAATGACCTTGAGGAAATATTTGAATATCAACGGTACAATGAAATACATTAAAAAGATCCCATCTTATTTTATTTTTGTACATTTTTTCAAGTTTAGGCTAGTTGCTGTTTATAAATCTTTGATTTTATATATTTAATGAGGATTGTAGTCAAATCTGAAATCAAATAGATGTGCTCGTCTGGTCCAGCGGTAAGTCACTAGTCTAGTGACCAATTCGTAGATTCTCAGCCAAGTTAGTTCTATTTTTCATAGCAAAAGAGCGAACCGTGTTTCAGATTAGAAGATTGATGTGCAACCGCGACAGTACAAAGGTAAGAGCAAACATCGCATGCATGCGAGTGTTATGGAATTATTGGACAACACTTCCTCGGCTTTGCACTTTGAGCAGATAAGTACCCTAGTACATACCTATATGTATATATTTTTTAATTCAAATTTTAGATGTATGTACTGAATTAAAAAATGTATTAATTAATGTAACATTATGTAATCTAACTATGTATTATATGAATTTATGTTTATAAGTTATATGTGCGACAGCACTAAGGGTCGCTGGAAGGTCTAAATTTAAAGTTTTGCGAAAATTTCTAATAATCACAATATTTTTTTCTTCTATGAACATTTTATTAAATTAAAGTCGCGTATTTTTATTATCTTTAATGAGTGGGACCAATAAGGAATCCCTAACTTCTAAACCGGTCCCGGGAAACGGTGAATCCCCTCCCCACCCCCCACTTCCAGCTGTCCTCTTTATACCTGTATGCAAAATAAAAATAATTCAAATTTTTAGGTAGGTTCTATGTAGGTGCTGAATTCAAAAATATTATCTACCTACCTAGACATGAAAGAACATATTATAATTTTTGTACTTGCGAATGGCTCCTCGAACAAGTAAATTTCTAAAGTGTGTCAAAATGTAAGTTTGGCGTTTATGGGTACTGAATAAAATATGTATTCACCGTGATGTATCGAAGATTTTGTAGGGGGGAGGTTTCACATAAAGACATAATTTAGAACTTGATTTTATTTTTATTTTCACATATTTGTTCAGTCAAATAAGATATGATCTTTAAATTCCCTCAAAATGAGCTACACATTTAATCGCCGTACAAACAGCGGTCGCTACAATTAAAATAGTGTTCAAATATGGCATCAGCCGGTTACTGAAGGTGCTTCTGCATACTGGTTCCGAAAGAGCTCGCATCGTGCGAGTCGCAGTCGCAGTCGCAATCGCAGTCGCAGTCGCATGACCACATTTCAGTCAACCAGTCGGCTATTACATTTATACAATTATGGTATTGGAACGACAGTAACTCAGTACGTCACTCAATAAACGTTTTATAATAATAACGTTGGCTTCATTTGATGATGTTTCTTTCTTTTATCGTAGCGTTAACATGAACATGATCTGTATGATGACTGCAACTTACGATGTAACGTAGATAACATGAAGTAAGCTAGTTTGAAAGAATTACAAACAAGGAAATACAGGAAAGGATATAAGAAAAAAGGACAACAATTAATATATTGAAAACAAGAGTAAACTGAATATGACAGTAAACATAGCAGTTATCTAACATGAAGAGTAGAATAAAAATGGAGACGGATGTTGATCATTGACAAAATAATAAAAAAGATAAATGTGGTTTCTCACCAGCAACTGTCAGCTGTGATGAAGAACAGATAGATGAAAAATGCTTCAACAAAAAACCTAAATGCGTTGCTTGAATGAATGCTTTAAAAACATAATATAGTTAATATTAATAATAAGCAGAATAGTAGTAGTAATAGTAGTAATTCTTCTTTTTATATGTCATTCTTTTGTCACTCCCTCTATCCATCAATCCCTATTCTATACAAGGTCTTTAGCTTCACGGCAGCTTCTGCATCTCCTCCATTCCGTCACGGCCGTCTTCTTTTTCTTCTAACTTCCTTCTACCACTAAAGTAACGAATGTGCTGAGACGGAGAATATGAACCAAAATTTTTTCACTATCTTCTTCAAGATAAATCTATTTTTCTTTACTTCTTCCAAAATTTTGTTTCCTATTCGTTTAACTAATTTTCATTATTCTCCTTCAGTACCACATTTTGAAGAATTCCAGATTCTCTTACACAATATGCTGATAGCATTCAGATAGATATGTCTTTATAAGACTTTTATTCATATATTTTTTGCTACTATACAGTTGTTTGTTCGTCGTGTAGTAGGATATACTATATTATAATGTATTAAAATGTCACGAGTATGGCAGCTATTGACTACAGATTCTCCTAGGATCTACGGAAGCAAATGTATAAACTCTGATCGAGCAAGTGTCCAATGTACGGTCACCCCTCCAACCTGAGTAGAGTATTGACAACATGATTCATGAGAGACTAGTGCAGCTACCGACTTGAAAGCCATCATGTGAGGAAAACATTACCAAATACTGTGTATCTTTGAACAAGATATAAAATTCAATATTTAAATATACGGAGCACAGAAAGAGTGGTCACTGTACAATAACGGCCACGTTTGACTGAGATTTCCGCATACCACGGCCCTCCTCGGACCTGGTTCTGGTCTGGGACAGTGAAGGATGAAGAAGTGCTAAAGGATCAAATTAATTTTAGTCAGTCAATGGTGAACCTTGGGGGTGAGCGCATCCTTATCTATCAAAAGTAAAATTTCTATAAATTTTAATACTGAGACTAAAGGGCGTCTAAGAAAATAACTATGGTATATAAATAAGAAAAAATTTAAATGCATAGAAGAGAAGATATGGTTTCATTTTATAAAAAGCTATCAAGTTAATAAACACCCAGATCTGTCTTGATAATAAATAATATTGTAAAATTATATTTCTCATCAATACTACATTATTGTTCGTATTAATGTTATATTATACAGATATATTATTAAGTAAAAAAATGAGGCGCTCATAAATCTGAAAACTGTTCAGGACAGAGCGTCCTGACGCTATGATGATGATTATGAAGAAGACTATGTATCTATTAGAAGAACACCTTCCCCGGTTAGGAAAGAGATCCAGGTTCGAATCTCAGTGGCGCAATAATAATATTTTTCGATAGAATTGATTTTATATGTGTATCATTCTAATTAATATATTTAATTCATATTTAAAATATCACAGACCTATGTTCTGAATAATTACAACTTCACAATAAGAATGTGTTCTCCTAATAATAAAGTTGAATCAATGTGTCCAAAATTTAATAAAAATGAATTGATAATTCTGGCGTCTGCTGTCAGTTTACTCAAAGGTATTTGAGATTCTGTAAAAATAAGGTAGATGGCTCTTTCAAATAATGGAACGATTAAATGTATTAATATCAAAAAGGTAACATATAGGTTCGAAAATTGTCGCTAAAAATATTGTCGCTGTAGCATAGTTGGATAATGCACCTTACCCGGTTAGGAAAGAGATCCGAGTTCGAATCCCGGTGGCGCAACAATAATATTTTTCGATAAAATTGATTTTATATGTGTATCTTTCTAAGTATATTTAATTCATATTTAACTATGTATCTATTATACAATATCCTTTATAGATTTGACGTTCTACTGTCAGTTAATGTTTCAGGGCTGATTTTTTTCGTCATTAATAGTTTTCGTTTGTTGATCCTCGAGCGCAGTTTTATAATAGTTTAGAAACGCTATTTAACAAATCGTGCTTGGCGCGGGTTAATTGTCTAGTATTAATAGAAGAAAACTTGAGATTTTTGATTAATTGGTAACACGATTAATAATAACGAAACACTCTCAACAAATTATTATAATTAACGAAAGTAAACTGTTAGTGTACCGTTGTAGCATTGTTACTCAAATTAGGTTTACGATAGATTTCTAGATTGTTTTAATTATATCAAAACAATGACGCCACACGCGTACACTTTTACTTTTTGTCACAAACTAGCGCCAGTCATTTCGTGGAAACTTACCGGTCCATTCATGGAGAAAATTATATTACCGGCATTTATTTACTATTGTTAATACAAATAGGTATACATATATTTGTAAGCAATTTGTAAATAGATCTTCATTATTAAATAAAATATGATTTCATTAAAAATATATATTCCAGTGATCACTCGATATGAGGAGAAAATAAAGAAACTTTTGGTGTTGGCGTTGTTCGCTGTGCATTTTATGAATTGCTCCATTCTTCGACTCCGTACTGAAGAAAGCAGAGTCGTAACTAAAAAAATTGAACCCCAATGCAAAATATTAGGGGGACCAGGAATTTCGCCATTATTTTCAGATGTCTAATTTGAGTTAGTCTGTATCCATACACGGTGGACGAAACATCTTTGTGAGATATTTTTTTTGTAGAATTGTTTGTTGTTTGTACATAAAATCTTATTATTTTCTTTAATGGACTCCCTGAACATGTACTGTATATAAGATGTAATATTAGTATTTCGCGGTTTATCTCTTAAAAATTAAAAACAAAATTGTCTTGTCTCCTATGACATTGTAGAGCAATATTATAATAATTTGTGTCTTAAAAAAATCATAGCTGATATGATGATCAGACCGCTGTAGGACGACTGGTTGTTACCACAGTGTGCAGTGTGCAGTGTGCAGTGTACACCCCCAAAGTGTAGACTACTAAATTAAATAGATTGAAGTTATCAGTCACCAGTGCTTACTATATATTTGGACACACAGCACGTCGATAATACTCGTCCGATACCAGCAACGAATACCTGCATTCTTCAAGAGGAATCTAGCAGAAGAGGATATAGTCGGACAAGTTAGGTCGGTTGCATTACTGGAATAGCCCGCAGCAGACGATGACCGGTTGACCCGAGTGACCGAGCCATATCTGGCCGCACCGCCCTGGGCACCGCGGTACAGTCCGAGCATCACGAATACTTCAATCACACGGCGGCGTGAGACTTCTCGTTGGTCTTGTTCCGATTACCGCAGCACGGCGATACATTAATTCAGTTCGTTGTCTCCGAGATGGCAGACGATGATGTTTGCGATGTGACGAGGTGCGCTCTTCCTGCGGGGGGTATCGCTCAATCTTGTTCTGCGGGTAATCACGGTGATTAGTAATTGAAATTACATCAGCTACGAGCGGAGTGATGCCATTATACTGCTGCGACAACATATACGTGAAGGTTAAACTATTTTTGTGATCATTAGGAAGACAATAACAGTAATTTGGTTATTGTATTGTTGAATTTTGTTATATAAATGAATATCAGTCTCCTTTGACCGATCTTTAAGACAGATGAATAGATTGCTGGTTCATATCATATTCGTATATATGTGTAAACTTTTTACTTTTTATTTATTTATTAATATTTTCTTTTTCTTTTTCATAGCATTATATTTATTTCGTAACTTTAATGTATAACATAACATGTATTATCTTTATGGCGAATCGGGTTAAAAAAAAACCTGATTACGCTGGAATAAACACATTATTATTATTATATTCGGCTCGAAGGACCAAAAATATGCAATCTCCAGTCGAAGGACCCAAAATTATTGCGCAAGAGATAGGCAATGGGATGAAGGACAGACGGAAATAATTTAGAATAGGAACAGGACAGGAAAGGCTCAAGGACCAAACAGACACCGGGAAGAACATGATCTACCCGCAGTGATACTCGTCTTATATGAATTTCTTCTCTCTCTGTGGCCATAGGTCTTCTGAATTCAGGAACGCACACTTCGTTGATACGCACAAAATGAGCACTACTCGCACCAAACACAATAGCAAAGAGGAGACTTAGCTCGGTACGCACAATAATGGAAAACCGATCACACCCACAAAACCCAGTTCAGTCTGATACGCTCAAATGTCAACAATCAACAGTTCAATTCGTCAACTCGACAGCAGGATGTTTAGTTGTCAACTAATTAGAGTCATAGACAACATAACACATACACAGAAAAAAAGTTGTGCTCTGGGTATAAGAGGAGGGAGGGAACTCGTAAGTAATAGAACAAGGACCATGTTGTCTACATAATGATACGTTCACGACAATTGCGATCCATGGATCTGTCATAAAGATCGAACACGATCTAAACAAAATTTTACATATTTTGTCTTTTCTAGCGCCTCACATTTGTTGCATCAAACATCAAGTATCAGCTCATTGACAACGAATGTTCCCTAAATTGTTGTAGGTGTCTATAGTTCTAGGTGACGTTTGGGCGTATGTGTCGAATCTGAGTTTATCTCCGGATCAAAATCTTAACACGTGTCCACGGAGATACTGAGATATATCTCTGAGACTTCAGTCGAAAAAGAAAAACAAAGATTACTTCATCATGCACGACTTACTGCAGTTAGGAAAGCTTGGCATTCCGAGAACACAAACATAAATTTATTTCCAGGTGTCACGAAATTGGTACGTGAATAAAAATTATATATTCAATTTCTCTGGGGCGATCGCTGACGACATAATTACATTTAATTGAAATGGTCATTACTGATGATGGCGAGGAACGAAACACGAAATGAAGCAGGTCGAACGTGGAGATTCAGCTTATTGTATTGCACATTTCATGTAATATTTTTATGAACCTACATTCAAATCAGTGCTCATACAACGGCGCGTGATAACTTTAATATCCATATCGACTTCAGCCACGATTTTAAAATATATTTTTACATTTTATCACGTACTTACCTAACTACATAACGAACAGTTCACATTAGCGCGCCCACATCAGCGAATATTAATTAATGTTTTTAATCTTTTGGTAGTCCATTTCGCAAGCTCTTCATGAATAATTATTACTATTGCTTAATCTAATGTAGGTACAAAAGAGAATGTTTGTGTATTTGTTGGCTAATATTTGGACTGTACAATTTCATTGGAAAACAAGAGAAGGTTTTACGATAGACTGTCTTTTAAATATCAGGGGCCCAGAACCTGCTAGGAAAACAAAATCTATTAATACTAGTAGAATACTTCTATCTCAGTCCAATAATGTTACCCTAAGATTCTGTGTGTCCATTCATTAAAAGGGGTTTATACGCTATTGTGACTTGACTCTTTATAAAAGGAACAAAACATAACTCACTAGCAGCTCTGATCCTTTCACCTTCCTGTTTTCAGTCGCTAAAAATTATTAAGGAGAACACATTCTTATTGTGAAGTTGTAACTATTCAGAACATACGGTCTATGATATTTTTAATCCCATTTAAATGTATTAATTAGAAAATATACATATAAAATCAATTTTTCGATGATTCGAACCTGTATCTCTTCCAATCTGGAGAACGTGCATTAACCGATTATGCTATAGCACCATAGTACATTGACGACAAATTTTCGAACCTATATGTTACACTTTTCAAATTAATACATCTATCGTTCCATTATTTAACAGCCATCTTCTTTATTTTTACGGAATCTCAAATACCTTTGAGTAATTCGATATTCTACAAATTCTGTATTCATTTTATACAACTAATAATATTGGAAATTTACTTATAAATTCTACGATAAAGATGATAAATTTAAAAATTCTGGTATCTATAAACTTAGTTGTAAGAATTGTGATGCTTTCTATATTGGTAAAACGGGTCAACATTTTAATATAAGAGTAAAGGAGCATTTGAGATGTTTGAATAACAGTGGTTTTTCAGAATTTTCTAATCATTTGTTAGAAAATGATCATACTTTTGATAAAAATTTGGGATTGTCTATTAAATAATTTTGAATCGCTGGAAATAAATAAAGGGTGCAAAACTAACCAAAATATTATGAACAACCAAAAATATATATTTTAAAATAGATTCCATTAACAAAACAATATAACATATGTTTTTAACTGGTTAATAACATCCTGAAAAAGAAAATGATTTTTATTGAAACCGGTAGATGTATTTAATTCATTGAGTGGTTAATAAAACAAAGTTAGCAGTGTAAAATAATGCAGTTAAGCTACAAAGTTGATTTTGCTAATCTTAAAAATACAAAAAATGCTTACCGATATATTTCCATTTTACATTGCGTAGCTTCCGTCTATTTGTATAAAAAAATATTAAGTTAGGGGTTGTGTCATGACCTCATGCCGTACCAGCTGCCCCTAATTTGTTATGTAAAATAGGCAATCACGTCCCTCCCATTAAATTGTTTTTGTGGGCTGCCGTTGCAGTAAACTTGAAAGGAAATATTTTTTAATTTTTGCTTTATAAACTAGTAAAAAAATTAACTATGTAAAGTATACCTATAAAAATAATACCGCTTTTCACTAAAAACTAATAAAAATAAACGAAGTAAAAATTTTGAGGTGTCTTAATTTTTATTCCGATTTCCGGGATCATAAAATACATAATTTTGAGAAGCCTGATTTAAAGTACCCAGTTGCCCCAGTTAGAATTGACTCAGATTGTCTCGCTTTTCATATGAACATGTTTAAATTTTCTAATTATATTTCTTACCGTTTTAAAGATTCTCAACTTGGCTCACCTGAGCTAATAGTTTGTCTTTTGTATTAACGTTTGTTTGTTTTTTTCTTTTAACTGAATGTACTCTGTATGTCTTCATTTGATTATCCACAGGGGTCCGCGATAAACATGTTGATGAATAATCTATTTGAATGTTATTAAAATAAATTATGAAAATGTTGCGTTTTAGATATTTGCGCATTTGAAAAAAGTGTCCACACACCACTGAAAAGATTTTTTTAAACTTGGAATGAATCATTCCAACATATGAACAATTTATATTTGGAGAGGATTATTTCAAAATAAATAATTTAATAATGGGTAGTTTTGCTACGAAGTAAATACGCCATACGATTTTCCACGTACATATACAAGAAATTATATACAGTAGGTTTGAGTTAGAGAATTATTATAATAAATAAAAAACAAAGCGATAATCGACGGACAGCGCCATAGACAAACGTTACCGAAAGTAATAACTCCCTGATAATATATTATATTTGCGATTTATTTGTTCAACGATTTTTGACTGACTTCTTTATTAACTAATAATTTTAATTTAACTTGCGCGCACCATGCGTGTGAAAACTATCTTTACATGTCTGGTACAATAACTTTTTTATTGAATTATATAAAACTGTTGTTTTTTAACAATAATAAAAAAAAAATCCAAAATTGTTCTCTTAAATGTCCCGGACACTTGAACTTAGTACATTACAATAGATGCCATTGCAAAATTGCAATTATTAAGTTGGTATATATTATTAGGCGTTACACCAAGAATTGAAACTGAAAACAACATACCGACAATTATTATTCTACTCTTCGAGTAATAAAATCTGAGTGTTTAGTACGTATTTCAATAGGAATAGTGTGTTTCCTGTCCGACATTACGAAGTTCTAGACGTGACATTATCGTTCAAATGTTAAAACGCGATCGGACTTAAGACGGCACTGAAAATACTGCGCCCTATGAAGCCCGTAAAGACAAAACAAATCTATAATACCTTTGGAAATATATTGAATCAAAATATACACTCGGATGGGCGATTCAACTCATTACTTATCAACATACCCCCCCGCCCAGCCGTGCAAGCGGGAAAATTATTATTTTCGCGTCAGCAGTCACGTGATTTCTTCATAAAATGACCCGAGATGGTATTTGCAGCGGAGAAATTTGTTTTCGTAATATTTAATGTGGGCAACACCGTCAGACAGTCGGCGGGCTGTTCAATTATGCACACTTTCTCGGTTCGCTCTATACGCGGCCCGGCTGGATTCCTACTCACTCTAAAGTCTAGCCGCGGTTGTGTAGCGTTTAACGCATTTATTACATGCGTAATTCAAACGCATTGCAAAGTCACCGGCGACGTGCGCTTTTCTGATTAGTTTTTTTTTACCTGTGAATTTCGAAATGTGTTTTTGTAATCATTTGTGTCATTGACTCGTGTGCTGTGTCTCTAATTGTGCAGCGGGATGGTATTATTCAGTCAATTCAAATGCCTATAAAATAATAAAACAATAAGCTTATGATAGACGTCCCGACATTTAAAGACATGTAAACAATACTCACTATTGATATTTTAGATGGAAAATGCTAATTTCACGGTGACGACACGTTTACGTATTTAATTACTTATTTATTACAAGGGAAAAACAAAATTACACAAGTTATCTAGTTTTAGAAAATTAATATTGAATCTAGCGTGACGTAGCATACAGCTACCGGCTGATTCATTGAACCATCCGATGTGGATCTTCCCTTATCGAATCTCAGCGTGTCTTGAGAACCGGGAACACATATTATTTAATAGAAAAAATAAAAATAATAATATGAAAAAAAAAATTAAGTTAGTTAACGTTCGGTTAGAACGGTAGTTTTATTCAGGAGGGATGCAAAGTATCTTCCACTCAGAGCGACGGATTGTTTAACATGCATTTGGTCGGTAGCACGCCGCGCTCATGTGCTTGTGGCCGATGTCCGTTATTATGTTTACTAGTATATTTTCAAAAGTCTGGATACGTAGTATGATTTAAAGCTTCTGCCCGCCGTTTTGTTGTTCTTTCCCAGTCACTGTCTACTGACTCAGTTTACAATGTTATCTTTTGTTCTCGTTCTAATACGGGTGATTAATTGTTTATACACTCACTCGAGTGCAGTAGTCCATCGGGTTAGATTAGGCTAGGTTGGGTTAGGTTAGAATAATTATTTTCTTATAATGGTATTTGCAATGTAAAGTGTCATTTTATATACCTACCCATCAATCAGAACACAGTAAATAGTGATAGGAAGATAACCGGAAAGGTCCTGAATAAATACATTTATTGTATGAATATCGAACATCGCTGGAAAATGCAGAAAAGGGAGAGAACGAATCAGGTGCGGGATGACATATGTTAATAATTGAGCCAGATTCGTGGCTCACGTCATGACATTGAAGTCACGACGGTATTTAGCAGAACGGCGTGAAGATCGAAGCAAGGCGTAATGGTCTACGGTCTCCGGTCTCCGGTCCCCGGTCTGCGGTAGTCTAGTTTTGACACTCTTGCGTCATGATCGTTATGAACAGTTACATTCTAGCGTGAACTACATTCGAAATACTTCAATAATGCGATCGATCTAAATATATTATTTTGACTGTAAAACAATTTAATTGCTTTTGCAGAACTGTAGCCATGAACACGTTTTGCAACAGATCAAGAATCGCGTTAAGATCTCGACTATTAGCCAATACACATTACATTCAGTAGATACGCCATCTTCAATTTACGAATTGTGCAGCAACAAACACCACTTTATGGGTTAACTTTGAATAAAATCATACATCCAATGAAAACACCTCGCACATTTCATAAATTACTAACATCATTACTTGATAACCAATCAATGCCCAGTCTGTCTGCCTAATCAAATGTGTTTCTAAATATATTAATTAGAAAGATATACATATAAAATCAATTTTATCGAAAAATATTGTTGTTGCGCCACCGGGATTCGAACCTGGATCTCTTTCCTAACCGGGGAAGGTGCATTATCTAACTATGCTACAGCGACAATAATTTTAGCGACAATTTTCGAACCTATATGTTACATTTTAATCGTTCCATTATTTGAAAGAGCCATCTACCTTATTTTTACAGAATCTCAAATACCTTTGAGTAAACTGATAGCAGACGCCAGAATTATCAATTCATTTTTATTAAATTTTGGACACATTGATACAACTTTATTATTTTAGGAGAACATATTCTTATTGTGAAGTTGTAATTATTCAGAACATAGGTCTGTGATATTTTAAATATGAATTAAATATATTAATTAGAAAGATACACATATAAAATCAATTTTATCGAAAAATATTGTTGTTGCGCCACCGGGATTCGAACCTGGATCTCTTTCCTAACCGGGGAAGGTGCATTATCCAACTATGCTACAGCGACAATATTTTTAGCGACAATTTTCGAATCTATATGTTACCTTTTTTTATATTAATACATTTAATCGTTCCATTATTTCTAATTAATATATATAATTCATATTTAAAATATCACAGACCGTCTGTTCTGAATAATTACTTCACAATAAGAATATGTTCTCCTAATAAATGTGTTTCTGTTTATCCCAACGTATTATCTTATACATAAAATAGATCATTCCAATATGATGCATATTATGAATGGATAGTTTTCCTCACCAAGATTCGAATATCAAAGTGGCAAGACAAGGGGAAAAAGATGCGCCCTCTCGAGACTTTGCCCCCCCCCCCCCCCACCCTTCTGTGATAACGGGATGAAAACGATAATGATGACTATGATCATATCGATTGATTCGAAACGTCGAAGGATGATGACGTCATATTTTTGAAGCAATACAATGAACAGTAGATTTTTTAATGTTACGTAAGTAAAATACACGGAATTATCATTTCTCGATATATCATATTAACATTTAAAAACGTTGATACCTAGATGAAACCTAGGTACCAACGTTTTACAACTTTCTATGACGATATTATGAAACTGCATATTTTTAGTTATATTTCTCGCAAGTGGAATTATCCAATTATATTAATTGCGTATGTATGTACTATTTATCAATAAGGAAAAATATGTACAAGTAAATACCTATATCTATTAGAACTATGTATTTGCTATACCGCCACTGGTTTGATCTAGCAATATAACTCGCGGTTGGGTTGTGCGTTTATACACTACATTCGGGCGTGTCGGAAATCCACGCAAAAAATAAAATAATACGCAACTTTTCAGTGGCGTTGCAATAATTCCTGCGCCATGTTTTGAACTAATTAATACTTCAAATAAACACGCGTTCATTTTTTGAAATAAATTGGAGGAAATAATTTCTCGGCGCGCATTATCGCCTGCCATAAAACATCGATAGTACCTGCAGTGTGGTCACACAGCGAGAGGTACGCCTGTAGCTACCTACCTGCCTTCGTAGCCAACTTTCCAATAGTATTCAAACATGCGTCCATATATCGCAACCTCGACGCGTAAATCATACCGATGGCAGTAATTGCGTTCAGAGATGGATAGTGAAGATAGGTTCGTTCATTTTCGGATCGGATCGAGATCGGCTCAGTCTACCGAGTGCAAGAATAACAAAATTAAACCACCAAAGAATAATCACATTATAAAATGTTCTCATGTTTTCAAGGCCGTTCAGAATTATATTAATGTAGTTTTATAGGCTATTTTGCCGTTTGTCTCCGACTCTGCAACATCAGTTCTGATGATAGACCCTGCAATAAAGGATCGCAAACACACGGGAAAATAACGCGGATTAGAAAAATCGCATTGATGTGACATACGTTTCGTGTGCGAAAATCTATTTAAAAAATTAGAGTATGTTTTTATTTACCATTTATGTATTTATATATTGAGTAACTGTAATTAACTTATTGTAAACGACATAAGAAAAAAAACTCTGCTCACCTCAATACAGACACCGATCTAGCGAGATAGGCCGGAACCACTTGAAATGCACCTGTAATAATAAATAAATAAATATGAATTAAATATATTAATTATAAAGATATACATATAAAATCAATTTTATCGAAAAATATTGTTGTTGCGCCACCGGGATTCGAACCTGGATCTCTTTCCTAACCGGGGAAGGTGCTTTATCCAACTAAGCTACAGCGACATTATTTTTAGCGACAATTTTCGACCCTATATGTTACCTTTTTGATATTAATACATTTAATCGTTCCATCATTTGACATATAATAATAATAATAAAAATAATAAATAAATAACTTAGTGTTTATTATTAATTGTTAGTAGCAGGGTAGCTAAAACGAACTCTGTAAAAACTGGTCCCTCAATCTGGCATATAGGTCAATAAAACAATGCTTCTTCCCGTTTGGACGCTGGAAGATAATTAACGAAGGAAGTAGCGACGACGGACATCACTCCATGAGGACTGAAATAAAGAGCTATCTACTAGTCACTAATCACCACTGCTCCAGACTACTAAGATAAATTATAAAAGCAATTAGCAGAGACTAGTCAAAACTAACTAAGTTTAAACAGAGTACATCCTTTAAATTCGACACTACGCTGGCGTGAGAAATATAATTTACAGGCCCACTTTAATACAGGTATGGTCACCAAATGTGGGATATTATGAAGATTCCATGCCGTCGAAATGAGTTATCTTAGGGGTGTACATAGCAGAAGTAACATTATCATGCAGGTCGACAGGTTGACAATGGCATGATATGGCGGACATTTATTAATGCAAGGCCACTTTTGTTTTTCAAGTCTCCCCGTAATACGATTCACAGCAGTGGATTTGTAAGTATTGCAAAGGAGCCAAGAATAGGCATGATTATTAAAATGCACGCTATCATTTCTCAGAAGGTTTTCATTTGCATAATATATTTTAATTGTTTGATTCTAAGATCAGACGCGTCATCAGACAGGAAGATGAAGTCTTCATGACTATATTTCGATGCTATTTAGAAAATTATCGTACATAATCAATAATTTTATTCATTGTTCCTAGGGACGAAGTGATTATCAATTATTAATTAAATTAAACAGAAGTACACGAATATCACACACACAGCCAGCCAGCCATCGACGATCGACCGAGCGAGAAAGTCAATGAAAATATAAGGAAATGATTACAAGTAACTTCTGGTTCAAATTTATCAAAATAATTATATTTATCAAAACTTATATTTACTACAGTTTCATCACCGTATTAAATCGCGAAGGTACAAAATACAGAAAGTCAAACTGATACGACATTGCAAGAAATTCAGACCAAACTGGGAATCCACAAAAATGACAACTTTTGGGAGACATACGTTAATTTACATTAAAAAAAAATATCTCAATTAATCACGAGTGACCGAGGCAGTTGTAGTCGAGAGTAGACTTAAAAAATAATATGATTTTGTAAAAATCTCACACGATAATATTTTCCGTAACGGTACAGATTTTGTATATACTTCTTAAACATTTTTGATCCGTAATGTCTCGAAGGATCCACCGATAAAATATTGCGGACTAGGTCTGTTACATTATGAATATTTATTTTATTTTGACATTTCCGGTGGAAAAAAAATTAATACATTATTTGATTCTTAATTTAATCAACATCATTTAATTTAGTGTTTTTTATTAGGTATATAGCAACGAATTTATTAGGTATATAGCAACGAATGAAATGTACTTAACGGGTCTCGGTTGATATTATATTTCAATATGTAATGAGTTTTACTTATAATAAACTATGTTAAAGTTATAAAGCGAAGATTTATACCAACTGTATCGCTCCTTGCGATGAATTTTGAAACTAACTTAACAGCACGTTCCAACTATTTAAAATTCTAAACATTTTCTCTTTTCTATTTAATAATATTCCTAGTGTCATTGGCCCGAGAGGTTGGACTGACTTCCACAACTGTCTCGAACTTCCGGACTATTGGTAAATGGATGGGCTGATGGGTAAACAATTTCAAGGAATGTTGACAATTTATATTTGAGTAGCTTGTTGGTCTAGCGTTTAGCTAGTTTGAAAATAGTAAGAATATTGATGTGACATGTATTCCGTGTACGCATCTCTATTTATTTTAAATAAATAAATTATATGTTCTTTCCAACTTTTTAATTTATCAAAAATATATTCCATAAGTTCTATTATGTTTTTATAGCATATTGTTAATTTTATAATAACTTATACTTTTTACAACTCGTGTACAGATAAATAAGTCACGTTTTATTAAAATATATATAATTACAGATTCAGTAAAGATAGTCACCATTCAGGGATGAAATTGACGACAAATGACTTAGGACGTCCGGCTGTTGTTCACGCGAGTTTCGGATAATGAGGGTTTCCACGGATTAAACTTTGCCCACGAAACATGTTGATGGTAAAGCTAACTGAAAGGTATGCTTCGTAAGGTTGTCTATTGCATTTTATGCTCAGATCAGACCGAACCAGAAAATGTGTATCGAGGGAGTACCCACCCGACCGATAGGGATGCGATTTATCTCTATCTATTCTCGTTAGTGTCGAGGCCTCGTCAACATGCATTTTAATAATAAATTCTGAACCGAATGGAATGCAGCTTCATTTATTTTAAAAAACACATAAAAATATTTACGATTCATAATCTATTTTATAAAGCACTAAATGTGTTCTATGTAAGTACTTTCTAATAAATAATATCCACGCGAGATTTATTAAAGACGCAAACCGCTTTATAACGTAATATTCCAATTTGAATCCAAATATAAATTGCAAGTAGGTACGTGCAAAACGTAAAAGTGCACAGTGGCTAGTATCATAATAGAGATCTAGCGCATTTAATTTTTCTATATTTTTTTCCTATTTTGCAATTTTTTTCGTAAGTCTCCACACATATCGCGTCAGGGAGCACGAAGCTAAATCTACTGAGGTTTTCAAATTGTCTATAAAACGAATAAAATTCCTTTATAAATGTATGCCCGTGTAGGGCGCACCTCACGGTGAACATGTGACTTGTCTGGCCATATTTATGTGTACATTGTGTTGTCGAACCAAATTACAAGTCGTGCTATTCCTTATATATTTGTAAAGAATGTTAAAGTCAACGTTCTTGGAGAATGGTCTACGCCATGGGTCGAAAACCCGCCGCCCAACCGCGGCTCTTTTAACTAGTGATGTGACTTCTGACTGTGATTTACTTAAATCGTTAATCACAATTACCAATCATCGTTATAATCAACACCAATTGTATAATCACAGTATAAAAAAATAGCTAGCTAGTTAGTTACGCACTATTATTTGACTGAAACGTGAGGTTAAATGATGAACCGATTTTAAATGAATGTAAATAAATGAATACTAATCATTAAGGAGAACACATTCTTATTGTGAAGTTGTAATTATTCAGAACGGACGGTCTGTGATGTTTTAAATACTAATTAAATGTATTAATTATAAATATATACATATAAAATCATATAAAAGGTATTTGAGATTCCGTAAAAATCAATGTAGATGGCATTCAAATAATGGAACGACAAATAATTTGAAAAAGTGTAACATATAGGTTCGAAAATATGTCATGAAAAATACTGGCGCTATAACACAATTGGCAGTGTACTTCCCCGGATTGGAAATAGAGATTCAGGTTCGAATCCCGGTAGCGCAAAAACAATATTTTTCGACAAAATTGATTTTATATGTATATATTTATAATTAATACATTAAATTAGTATTTCGAATATTAATCAATTGTTTCCATTAAACATTTGCTCACATTTTTAATTTTTATAGAAACCTTCTGATTTATATATGATCCTTTTTCTGGATTGAATAAGGCCACTTTTGGACTGAAAAAGACTTGAACTCGTCGACTTATGGAATAAAAAATACTTAAATGTATCAAATTTAATTATATTTCCCTTAAAGCAAAATTTAAAAGTAAAAATGTATAGTGAATCAATATGTATATGCGGTCGAGCGTGTAATACGGGCTAGCCATACAGTCAGGCTCGCACTATTGCTAGAATATACTACGTTTTTAAGAACGCCAGGCGCTAATAAATATTTTGATATTACTGGCCTGGAAAAGTCCTCGCATTGCAATAATTATATTTGAAATTTTTTTGTTTTTTTCCTTTATATTATTTTAATGTGTTCTTTAGAAGATTTACCTTAACTTGGCTCTTCTGTGTTCTACCTTTACATTGTACCTTGGTATGCCTCACCCATAATGGTCATTAAGGAACGAGTTCATAAAATGTATCATTAAAAATATATGTAAATAAATCAATTAAAATCACCGTACATTTTATATTTAAACGAATTATATGCAACCTACAGTACTCCACATCTGCTTTTGCAGGCAGCCCACCGATGAATTTAACACTAGACGTTATTCTAAAATAGGTCTTCACGCATCAAAGGTTGCACATCCAGGGTCTACACGTTTCAGTGAAGGAATGAAACAAAATATAAAAATACAACACAGAGACTGTATAGTTGTTTCTTGCCTAGCAGCTGTACGCCTATTTGAAGTAAATCAAAATTCCAATACTTTAATGACAAATTGAAATTGTACAAAAATAATTAAACAAATGCAATATGTACAACTATTGGGTAACTTATTATTAGAATAGATAGAACTGCGACAGAATGCTGTGCCACAATCGTACCATGAAATTATTGACTCGCATGCAAGCCAAAAGATAAAAATGAGGGCTCTCGTGGCTATGTGTGAACATCGCGAGAATGTGTTATATTTACAGTTCACTGGGAAGGAAGGAAGGAATGCAATTTTATAACGATTATATTTGACGTATTAAAAATTCATTTCTTTAAAAATTATTGCTTAGCATTGTAAATAGGTATTATTATTTTTTAATTAAAATATTTAGGTAGGTACCATGCAGGTACTGAATTCAGTTCTTTGCGTACTTACCGGGACGAACATGTGAAGTTTTTGAGGGAGAGATGTCAATGATAGTCACGATATTGTATTTTTAACTACCCCATTGTCACGCCAGTGTGGAAAATATGGTCGTGCAGGTAGGTACCCCCAGAGCATATTGTTCAATATTATTCAATGCGCAGTAGAATATTTCGCCTTTAGATTTACGATCTAATGAGGAGTAATGAACCATCACCCATTCATTACTCACGCCTCGTGCCTGGTGCCTGGTCCCTGGTGCCTGGTGCCTGGTGCCTCGTGCCTGGTCCCTGGTCCGTCCGCGTTCTGACCGCAAATATACGCGATTGTATTTTATGAAGTTTAAAACTAATTAACCCGCGATTGTTCTGCGAGTAGGACCGGTGCATGGAGTTTTGATGCCACAAATTTGGGGCCAATATGTTATTATTATGTGATTCAAGTAGAATTGTTGATTAATATATACAAATTAAGCTCGCAACTTGTGAAGAGACAGATTGCTATTCTTGACTTACTGGTGTGGCTGTGGTTGGTGTTGGATGATAACAGCTGATTGAAAACTGTGTCTGTGATCACTGTTTTAATTTAACTTTGACATTACATTTCGTTCAGAATATATTTTCAGGATAGCCACATCGAAGGATGAATAAGAGTAAGATCCGATCCCCTATCCCTAATCGAATGTTTAAAGTATCAGGCACTTCTCTGGTGATAGTTTTCATATCTGCGGAGAAAGGCGAATTATTCAGTGAGTAATTCAAAAGGACAGGAGTTCACGAATGTCGCGATCCTCAGACATGCGAGATCGACGAGAAAGATAGAACATATTAAACATTTGTGTTTTAAAAAATATGGTTTAAAATCTAGCCTATATTTTTTGTTAATACAAAAAAATCTTTCGGAGGAATACATGCATCGACCCCAATCCCGTCCTCGGCAAACTAACCAAATCTCATTCTATACAGTCAAGTCAGACCTTTATGCAGTAGTATAATCGTTTGTATATATTTTAACCTGATGGTATCGATAAATGAATAGTCCGGCGCCCCGAACACATGTTCGATCAGAACGTACCTTAGTCCAGCTCTGTGTGCGCAGTATGATAAAAGCTCCGCCACCCACGAAGCATTATTTAACCTGCTTCAAAGTTCGGTGTATCTTTGAATAAATCAACATATTTGAAACCCACTTACTTGAGAGAACTATCCAGAATGATTTGTGGAAAACTTCTCTTGAATTTGTGTCCTTGTGACCAATGCTGTAGGGTAAACTTTGTGTTTGTGATGTGTGAGAAGGGTATGGAATTAATAGGGAAGAATAGGGAGACCATTAAAGTCCAACGATTTGGAGTTTGCATCAGTTCGCACATTTATGCGGAAAAAAACACGAGCTCTAAGTTGCAGTGTTGCCAGCCAAATGAAAGTCAAGAGGGTGATTGGGAATAATACTCTACAGGTACAAAAATAGTGTTCAAAATCATTTTCATTGTATGCTCGATACTGAAGGTCGTGGCCCCCTGAAGTACCTGTAACTTAAGCACAATACGTCTCCATTCCTCCCGGTCTTGAGCCACGTTGATCGCAACGTTTAAAGAATCCGATCCGTCTTGGAGGAGGCCGTTACTTCGATCGCTTTTCTTCAACTGTCTCTGTGAGTCTCGAGACTCTTATCTCGTGGCGTAACTAAAAAAAATTGGGCCCCAGTGCAAAACGGCATATAATATGAAGTAGGTATATATACTAAGCGATTTTATCCATTAAATAATAATAAGAAAGTCGGCCTCGTGTCTCCTGTGACATTCACACTGTCGTGGAAAATAAATTTGTGTTTTTAAGCAACTGAAAAAATACGGTTTGTTTCGCTTTGTGGCGGTGGTCTAGTCCCTAACCCGACATGTTGTAAAATGTAATGTACACAATAATGTTTTGTTTGTTTAAAATACTTGAGCTATGTATGTACACATATTTCTTGCTGTGACGTTTTACAAAATATATTGTAGAGCGCGAATCTTATGGACCCCTATTTAACGGGAGCCCCGATGCATTGGCGTAGTTACACCACTGCTCGCATCATTTCTTCTGGCAATACGTTCAAAGTGTAGTTGTCTTTCGATAATCCTCAACTCCCGGAGGATAGGGCCATTTGCGCGCCTCGCTTCAGCACCATATCTCGTATCTAAATAAGTATAGGCACATAGAATAGTAATACTAAGTGAGAACACGTCCACTGTAGGTCTTAATTTACTCCACTCGATTCACTTTACCCTCGGATGCAATTTTTATTTCTGTAGTAGCGGGTACTTAGGCCCAAAATTCGGACTCATTGCCTTTTCAACATTTACGAACGTGGGCTGATCACAATAGATTACATAAACTGAAAGACCTAAAAATAATTCATTATAACTTGTTTGGTGTTGATCGGAAGATTGTATATGTGAAGGCTGGGGACCTATTTCTCCCAGCGCTCACGTGTTTGAGGAAGATCGCAGAGTGTGTGTGTATACGTGCGTAAATGTGGTTAGAACAGGTTGGACAATAAAGGGTACTTACGTTTATTGCCGATTGATGCACAATTACAGACAAAATGTATACAGTGAAAACGTTAACCGCCTGCTGGAGAACTGAGAGAGAAGTGAATAAAAAAGACCGGAACATATTATTGTTGTCAATATCTGGTCGGTACCGGCGAGACTATGTGGCTGATAATAGCTTATGCTTTACATCCAGGTATTTGCCGGGCGACGGCCTAGAAGAGGAGATTATCCTGGGCACAACTTTGAGCTAAAGAAGACCTGGAAGAGTGCCGCAGCGGTGGACATATGAGTTGCGTACAACTGGAGAGAGAAGAGACCCTGGAACTGGAGTCAGCTGTGCATTACGAACCGAGTCTCATCTGATTGAGGCCATTATATGCCAATACTGGCAGGAAGGAAGAAAAAAAATATATAACTGGCATTGCACAGGTATAAAATTGTAACTTCTAGAACCATTGACAACTCTCTAAAAATGATAATTTAGTGTAATCATGTAGATGTAGGTATAGAAGCAAAATACCTACCGTGAATAAATAAAGTACCATTAAATATACCCATCTTCAAAATAAATAATAATTATTGAGCGGCGAGGCCTGCGACGCTCTGACCGAAATAGCTCCTACGCGTTGCGCCCATCATGCGCTATATAATTATTTTTGGAAAGTCAGTTTGAGTATAAAAACTGGTTTTGCTAAATATTTCTCGAGAAAAACAAATCCGACGATAAATTGAATATTTCGGCAATTTTTTTTTTTCGGTAAATAGATTTAGCCGTGATGAAACGGTTATTGACGGTAATAATAATAATTAAAATGCGATCATGCAGTTGAGGTTTATTATTACAGTTCGATGACCGCTAACTACCAAGTATTATGATACGCCTCGGAGATAGCTTAATCTTAATCTATAATACGGTATGATATTTGGGTTATGGACGATAACAAAGAGGTTATCAATTTGTGTAATCCAATTCTAACATTGAATATATTTAATGGCCGGCTTTTTTGTGGAAATATTACGCGCGTGCTTTACATTTAAATTGATATTTACACGTAGAATCAAATCCAACATTGTTTGTGACACCGTGAAGGTTGTGTGCTGCAGCTAGTATATAAGCGGTGGAATGGCATGCAATATAAAATAAAATTCAAATCAATAAAATTTGTAGCTTTTAAACTATAAACATAGTTCCAAAAAGAAAGATTATATTAAATTACGTAAGTTTTTGAATAATCTAAATATTATTTTCGAAACTCGAGACGGTAACGCATCACGTGCTCCAGTATCTACCACCTGGCATAAGTTTCTGGGACATGTTCACTTTTTATTATCAAGCGCAGGCGAGAGTAGGTATTCAGGACGACACCGAACTAGCGACGATACATAACATCCATCTTCTATAGCAGGTTATCCACCAAGTTGCAGTAGGCTGATTTATCCTGTGCAAGATGTATAAGACCACCGGCATTTTAAACATTTAGGTTAGTCAGACAGTTTTTTTTTCCTGCATACTATTTTCCCCTGCATAATGAATTACAAGAGATCATATTTATCATTGCGGAATATGCAGATTTCCTTCGTTTGATACTTATTATTAGTTCTCTTGATTTGTTTATGCGTCTTAGAACCTCTTCATTGGTAATGTGGTCAGCCTAGAAGACTGCAGTTCAATCGAGATTGTTATGACGGTGGCCAACTTCTGATTGGAGAAGGCATCATAAGAACAAGACACAGCCACATCTCAAATGCCTCCAGCTTTTAATGACCAGAGTTCGATTGGTAACTTGAATGGAATACATTAAATATCCATATATGTACATACGTGGATATTTACGATACGATACGGATACAAACTGCTACAAGTATCTATTTAAAACATTTATATCTTTAAATACAATCAAAAATGTCAAAACATGAAGAAATTTATTGGAAACGTACATTTTTAATTGTATTCCAGGATAGGAACATTTTCGGCAGTGACGCATTTTAGACTCAGCGAACAAGTTTTATACAGGTTGATAGAGAAGTTCATTTTAAAATCTACTTATCCATGATACCTATAAAAAGTCGTTCTGTTTTTCGTGAACTAATCATTTTGACGTAACGTATGGTATGTGGCACATGTATGGCGTCGGCTCAACTTTCGAAATATGTCTTCGGGTATTATTATGCTGTTGGCTTCGGTTTCTAAAACGTAAATGTGATGACGGACTCGCTATCTTGGCTGTGAGGTACTTGACCCGTTGGCGGTGGAGCGATGGACGTCTTCCACGCGGCGTTCCTCAAGGACACAAAACATTTTGCGTACATGATACAGTTGTTAGAAGAATACCTGACTATATAAATACGAGTTGAGATAATGAATAGCACAAAAGGCTTGATTAAAAAATTAAGTGAGCAAAATTAGTATCTATATATTATTATAGTATGCTTATGTGCGAACGTCGCTTGTTTGTTATGTGTTGTTGTCGTGTACAGATCATTGGGATGGATTAAAATTTATTTTTAAAATTTCAATTTTAGTAAACGGTTGCTTAGCATTGTACTTTGCGTAGGTATTTATTTATTTACACCCTATCCCGAATCATTTCGATTCGTCAACATTACTTTTTTGAATTTTATTACATTCAGTTATTAACATGTGCCTTGAGCCATACCTGTACAATTCGACGCGAGACTCGTTATCACATTAAATTCAGAAAGCCGCCAGAGAGAAGCTATAGAAATCATGCACCCCTCCCCACCCCAAAAGGGGAGGGTAGACGTGACATTAATGTGTTGCGGTCGCAGAACTCGGTCACAGTCCGGCAGAAATTCACCCTGTCCAGGTCGCAAGGGGTGCGAGGGAGAGGCAGTAGAACGCTCCGTTACTAGATGTGTATTATTTATTTAAGTATAATTTACTGTAAGTAGGTACTGTGATGGTACAGAATTCACAAAGTAGATCTTTACCTGCCTACCTACCCTACCGAGACATGAGAGTAAATTATTACCAGGGATCGTTGCTTTTCTCGATTTAATGATGTGTTGATCACATATTGGTCCGAAGTTCATTTCTACCATCAGCATCTTCTTTTTTATAATCTATTAACTATTGATAGATGCATTATTACAGTAATATTTGCATCCTTTATCTCACTAGCTCTATTGCTATTAGCTATAATTACCTATGACACTTTTAACCGCTTCGGTAAGAACTTAATCTCAAGCTCTTGACTCAAGTATGATAGTTTTATTGGTATTTTTGTATTACACACAACAATATTATCATGAAAACTACATTTAAAGCCAGTTAAAAATTGCGGTAAATCAGAATAATCATAATAAATTTAGTCCTGAACTTGCTGTACTCAATCCTCATTAATTCTTCGGATTTGGTTTGCAGCCGAAATCTTGTCTGCTCGCAATACTAGTAATAGACTGTAAAATGCTCCCCATTCTCAGGTGCCGGTCGCAACAGAGACCGGAGACCAGCTCGTAATGTGAATACTTTTCCAGTTCGTTAGCTCGCTAATTTCTCGACCGTCAGGTCTGATGGATAACTGTTGCATATCGATATTTCTTTAAATCAGGTTTTTTATTCTAGACATAAGTGAAAATTTCTATTACGTATTTATGTGTATCGGAGTCATAACGTTGCAACGTAATAAGGAAATGCAATGAACAGAAAAATTACCGAGATTAACAGTCGATTTATAATTAGCCACAAAATGGCTAATATGTTATTTATTACTATGATACATACATATGCATCTATGTTGCAGAAAATTTTCCAGTCATTACTATGTAGTTAGTAGTTAGGAAAAGATGGAAGAATAATGAATAATTATTTGTAAAATATAATAAACGATATAATTAATTGGTATGGCGGTTATTTTAATTTTTCGCCTCATTAAACTTTATACCACATACAGTCGAGTTGTTGCGTCCCTACTATAGTTTCGAGAGGTCCAATTCTTCTCATCGTCAGGTATAATTTATAACTGATGATGATAATACATATTATATTTATAACTGTTATAAATTACACCTGATTATGAGAGGAACTGCACCGGTACAAACAAACGGTACAGCAGTACAAAATATAATAAACGAACTTACGGTTTGAACAATGACTATTTATTTAAGGTATATTAAAACTCGAAAAACCTATTAAAAAATCCTATCGGTGTCAATAAAAAATAAAGATCTAATTTCGGAGAATTAATAATTTCAAGTCAAGTTTTTAAAATTGAATTGAAAAATATAAGAACAATTATATGACATATTATACTTACCTAGTTTTAGTTAGTTTTTTGCCTTGACGAAGAGAAAAATATTTTCCGAAACGGAAAAATGATTTATTAAAGATTCAGTTGTTTTCCTGCGTATTGTAGAGATCATCCCTTCAGTAACGAGTTCCGGTAGAATAGAAACATTCGAATTCGGAGACGAATCTCTCAGTGTATGATATACGACGCCAACGCCATTAGTAAATAACCATTTATAATATAAAAGACATATATAACATGTGTGTTTCAAGCATCAGAACACCCCCACAGAAGATGAAATGATGGGTGTGTATAGTGTATAAATCTGTGTATGAGAGTTATTAAATTAGTTAAGGAATCACAGGAAGTACATATCTTAAGATAGAATAACTTAACTTATCCAAAATATGATATAAGGCGTCAATTAAGGAATAATTTATTCCAACATTATGCCGTGTTTGTGGAAGTCGCCTACTGCATTTTTGTGAAATGGCGTAATACCTTTCGATATACACAATTAGTACCTACTTTGAATTCGTGTTCAGAACCAAAATCAGAATAGACACAAAATTACGACAATTATTATTAATGATGACAAAAACATGACCGAATGGTTCACCATATTTCAGTCACGAAGTTAATTATTTAAAAAATGAACAATATTTACAACAAGAAATTTAAAATATATGTAAATTGTCCGCCCGCTATTATTGTATTGTATGAAACGAAGTACTGGTGATGTCAATAGCATAGAATTTTTACAAATAAATAAATTAATTATGCCGCTATCAGAACAATTTAATACATAAAACAAATTAGATAAATCACTTGGAAAGATATTCGAAAGGAACTCAAACCCGAAACATCCCCTTCTGGGCGAATGAGTTGTCAACTATACTAAGTTAATTGATATATTACTTTCACTTCGAAAGTTCAACTTTACTGTTTTCCTTCGTTGTGAGACATCTACTATTTCCGGATCTGAGTCTGGGTGAGTGGCAATTATACATTTATAGGGACATAGATAGATTTTTTTCTGTCTATCTTTCTAAGTGATTCACCTAATTTATATTAATTATCAAAGAGCAATTCTTTTAAATTGCAACTTCACAATTAATATGTGATTTCATTAAAATGTCTACCTAATACAGTTTTTTTAATACTTTAGAAAACTTAATTCGTTTTAATTTACTGCTGTTCAAAATGATGTCTAATGTAATAATTAAAAACATTCTTATCATCATTTATTGCGTTTAAAAATATGCGTATTCCCGAAAAATGTTTTATAAATTATTTATTCTTCAAAAATAAAAGAAAACCTCTTGCATTTGTTACATATGTGCATATCTTAGTGTGTTTGTCATTATTTTAAGTCGCATAATTTGAATCCATTGCAAATGAGTCGCTATTGTTCTTATAATTTTCCGATATATTAAATTTGTTTTTTCTCAACAACTTCATACGCTAACGTAGCTACTTGCGAGTGCCCAGTTATTAACGTTAAAAAATACTCGCCTAGCCGGGTATTAAAATTTTAGTTGGCACCAGGTAATGTAGGAAGTTATTCAAACACACCTATAATTGAATCCAACAAAATACTTAGCATCACGCGAGTGTAAAAAAGCAGTAGCAAAAACTCTTCCTCGTAAGCAACAATAATTATTATTAAAGGCATATCGACACGTTTGACTTTATCCCTGACGATGGCAGCCGTCGTCCGCACTTTGGTCACCAATACCACGGCAGGCCCAGAAACACCTGTATCACTTAATATGCATAGTTGTGGGGCCAAACTGAACCGAGGCTGGCTGGCTGGCTGGCTGGCTGGCTGGCTGTATTGGGAGTGGCCCCACCTGCCGCGAGCCGGCAGCCTTCTGCCTTGCCGAACACGTTCCGCGCTGACCCCCGAGCTGAATCATCCTCGTCCGACATCGCGTCGGTTTCGGTGTCTTTGAGAAAACAATATCAAAAGCGAGCGCCCGTTTGCAATCTGCTGAATGTAATCCGGTAGGTCTAGGTAGCGACCGTTATTTAAATCTGTCAAAGATGTCCATTCCAACATAAGGTCAGTCGGTTCTTGCTAAGATTGCGTGTACACAGATGAAACTTGTCTCCGAACTCGGGTAAAGGACGGTACCTACGGTGTCGAGCGAGCTGCCCTTCTCCAAAGTTAATTATTAACATACTTGGCAAACAATAGAGTTGCCATATTTCAGACCAGTTGGAAATGCAAAGAATATTTAACGTACGTACACAGTCGGTAATAGAAGTGCCTCGGTACCAAACTCCGGTAGTAGATTAGATTATTATCAGAAAAATACCGTTTTAATTTTTAAATTATATATTCACTTTTATTAACGACAATGTGTCATTGTGATTTTACAAAATCGTAACACTGTGGATAAATATAAATTCATTATCTCAACGGTAAGTAGCCGCCCCATTTATGAGGTAAAGTCTTTGGTGTCACAATTGTTATGTCATCGGATCCATCGTTGATTCTCTGCATCCTCCCGTTCCCGTCTCCACCTATCCTCCGGATCGATTCAGTAATAAAATCCCATGTGAAAAAACCCACACAAAAATGCCACAGTCACACAATATGTGAGCATAAATAGTAAATACACGAAAAATGTTCACACGGAAAAATACCCACATAAACAAATGCACACACAGAAAATACCCATATAATAATAGAATAAACACGAGTGTGGGCATTTTTTGTGGGCTCTTTTCGTTCCGATCACAGGATTTATACAGGATCAAGAACAAATGTAAAATTTCCAAAATTAAATCTTAAACGATGTTACTTATACGAAATCAGAACTAATATAGCATTGTTAAATGAAGTTGTCGAACTAGATAATTAAATCACGTTTCATCGATCTATAATAGAATACTCTGTCGCCTTTTCCATCCCATTCAGAATGAAGTGAAAGTTGCTCATCAGTTCAACAACGCGTCCAATTACACGGACATGGTGCGTGATCTGAAGCGGTGTGCTGCTCTAACTGGACATACGTTTCTTCTAGGAAGTCTTCTGATCATTGTCTACCGAGACATCACTGATTAACTATTATTATTGCTCCGCCATACGACCGACTAATTACAGTTTAAACAGCACAATTCATTTGTAAGAAATAAGGCAAATTAATCTGAGGTGAATCAGTCGCAAATTGTGCTAGTCCAACTAAAAGTCAACTATTATTAAAACAAGTTAACATTAGCGATCGAACATTCTCTGTATAATAACTAACTACCAACATATGGAGTAGCGATGAGTCAAACAGCGGTTGTATAATTAGAGTTCGATTGTAGTGATGAGCGAAGATTGGTAGCTGACATCACATCGGTGATCAAACACTAATCGCACAATCGCAGTTTATCTCATCACTGATGTGAAGGTTCTCCCGAAGATACCTATAATACGATTTACAAATAAGTTGTATAAATTTGTTTTGTTTTATTTGTGAACAAATTGAAAATTTCTACACCAATCAAATACAATCAAATTATAATTAAAGAATAAGGAAAAAATGCGGTCGCTCATTCCCGTAGAAATAATTTAACATATTATATTCTCGTAAATATTAGAACTGAGTACCTACCTATCATTAAGAAAATTATATTTGAATCAATGATTGAGCAGTGGACTTATTCTTTCTTTGAGCTATATGACGAATATACGTCGTAGAAAATATCAATGTCAATGATTCACACTCGATAAATCTCTCTTTTTCTCTCTAAGAATTCAGTGTCGTGATTTTCGATCTCCTCGGGAGATCTCTTTGACCACAACACAGATTTCACGGTCTTCAGCAAGTTAAATTGCTTCTGCTGCTTCCCATTTGATTAGTCCACCGAACAGGTGGTGTAATCGCTTTATTTCTGAAGCGGAGCGCCCTTCGGAACTCTTACTTGTAAATATATAATCAAAAAGCATCCAATTCATCAGATGGTAAAGAAAAATGCATCTTCGTGCGTTCGTATGTAGTATAAACCAGCTTGTTCGTGTGGTGGTCACGACGTTGACACTGTGATCTAATGGTCGGGGGTTTGCGCCTCGTTCCAGGATACCAGCAAGTTAGTCCTATTATCATAGTACAAGCGTTTAGCTTAATATAAAAATAGTAAGAATATTGATGTGACATGTATTCCAACCAAAATTCGTATATTTTCAGTCCGTTGGTAACCATCCAAGGGCGGAAAGAGGGTGTACTTAAATGAAATATAATTTAGTAGTGCTCCGGTACTTAATACACATCCTTCCTGGCACATTCCCACCACTTCTAAGGGTTCTTCACACTTTCATTATATTTCTTGCCAAAAAATTACAGACACATAATGAAGATACTAGAATTTTTTATTTGGATGCATTTTTATCTGCACGCTGTTGAGAAGATCCGAAACCTCCTTGTCAATACCATATTTCGAAGGCGTAGATTTTTAAAGTCTTAAAAAAAAGGAGGAGAATATTAATGACAATTAAATTCTTATTAAAATATTGACTGTTCAACGATAAACATTTTTAAACGTAATTAACATAATAATACGATAAACATAATAGCTTTATTACGTAACGGCAAAAACGTTAGTTTTTGTAGGTTATTATTTAAATGTAAGCTGTTAAAAATAGTGTTGCGATTCGATTCTTACGATTCTTTTTGTCGATGATATGCAAATTATGCATTAAATACATATAATAACATTTAATTCAGCCAGCCAGGTGAGATCATAAATCATAATCTAATTATTCATTATTAAGGATTGTTTTTTTTTATACAGGACACATTACTTTCCAAACACCGAATAAAGACTAAAAACAAGAATTACACACTTTTAAAAAGGCCGTCCGAGTCATCCACCGAATTAGATGTTATGTCATGGCATATTACAGTCATATTATACGAAGTGTTCCTCAAACATCTCCCGCCTTGGAAGGCAAGCCGCATAATTGTGTGCATGATAATCGTGGCCAACGAGCACTTATATTCATGATCAATAAATAACATCCGTTATTGAAAGGTATTTGTGTCTCCTCTTCACACCCATATTCTTGCCAGTGCAAATGGCTTATCAGCGTGTAATAGCGCGGCAAACACTGGGGGATCTTTATTAAAACATGGCCGGTCTGCCGATAATACAAGGGATGTGTTTTGTCTCGGGGCAGGAATCATGTTTCCATGAGATTATTTGGAGACTACCCTCGGTGATTTGATATTTACTATGTCTCGCGCCTCACTTCACGCTTGTTGTAGGGTGAAATTTAATATCCTCTGCAGCAGTTAAAACGGAATAAATACCTTCTGTATGTCTAACTTTACATAATATATATTTTTGGGTTCTAGGTGGTGTTCGTGCGCACATGTCGAGTCAATCTTGAAATTTACCTCAAGATCAAAATTTGTACACGGTCCTGAGATATAAATCTATGAAATTTACTTCATCGTGTCTTATTCTGTGTAGGTAAATACACCATAAGTTGTTTTTTTCAAATTTTGCCTGTCGTGGACACCCACAGCTATCGTTCCACCTTATTTCTCCTACCTCAATCACTAACGTTGATCTGATTAATGCACGCAGCCGTGAGCAATAATATAGAAAAAAAAGAAAAAAATCTTAAAAATGATAACGTATTTGGATTCTTCTCATTCCTAAAATATATTCCAATAACGTTTTTATATAAAACAAAACATCCTTCGTGCGTACAGAGTGCGATGAGAAACTTTTTTCTATTTCGTAGAAGCATTATTATATTGTACGTTCTATGTGTAATGTTTCTTATTCATAAATTTAAAATAAAAGAAATCATATCAATTTATGGGAGCAAAAAATATATCCAATTCTCCAAAAATACCGTGCGGTTTAGATACATTTTTTCCGTTGTCTAAGCGACGATGTTGATCGTATTTTCCGTTCCGTAATGGCCATTATTTTTGTCAGTTTGTGTTAGCTATTCGTTTTTCTGTCTCTTTTACATCTCGCGTTGGACAGGTGCCGGGTGTAATAAAATCATATTATTTCATTTGTCTCTGGTCCGGAGCAAAACTGAAAGTGATTGGCGTAGACCGCAAAATGACTCTTCGCGTATTTTCTCTATTGTTCCATGACTCTTATTCTATGATGCATTTCCAGGGCTAATAATAATATTCGGTGCAAGATAAGTGAGAAAAATAATAGATAATTAATTAGATACTCGTATAAAGCAGTTCAGTTTTGCTCCTTGGAACCGACGTGGAATTGGACATTCTTCAAACTCACTATGAACAGAACCAAAAACTATGAATACATCTAAACATATTATTTGAAAGATAAAATACATTATTTATTAATTATTGTGGAATACACATGCACAATTGATAAAAGTATATTCAAATAGTGCATTCCAAGACTTATTACAGATATACCCACGTGTTTCGTATTGCCTATCGTAGCTGAATAGGTATTAGATTCAGAAATCTCCAGCAGTTAAATTAAAAAATAGTCAAGTTACGAACCACTTTATTTAGAGAAACCCCGAATCCGGCGCGTCGCAATTGTGTTTTACGGTACATTACATATTTAAACAATTTTCAACATAGGTTTTACGGATATACTGGCAATAGCCGTTGGCGAAGCCGATTGCTTTACGAGTTGATATGATTCTTCCAACTAATATCCATTTTATTTTGATAGCTTCCATTCTAAAACTCATTATTTTAACCAATTTCGTATCCGAAATTGAAATGATTTACAAATCTGGTTAGATTACGTTATTGTTAGGTTAAATTATTAACAAACCCGGTTAAGTTAGGTTAAGTGGTCGAAATTGCAGTTAATAACAAATTCAGCATGGTTGCTCACTCGAGAAGTACCACAATAGGTGACAGCTGGGGATAGCATACGAAATATAGTTCTCATAAATATAATTTAGAATTCCGAAAATTGCATAGCGAATTCCGAATTATAAACATATAAAAATAAAATATTGTTACGATCATAGACTGACGGCTACGTTCCGAAAAGATCGTTTCTAGAAAGCGATGTAGAGAGATAACGCCTTCATGTAAGGAACCGATGCACTCAGCCGGCACTTAAATAGACAAAAACAAAAAATGGCGGCTGCATCAAAGAGATGTCCGAAAACTGGCGGATCAGTATTGATATTTATTTTATCGGTGTGTAGTGTGCATTTAGTTATTCTGCCTTGGTTTTCTGATAAATTATCGATATTTTTTAACAAGGTAAATTGGAGCAGTTCTAATTTATTATCGTTATTTGATATATACAGTAAAACCCATTACCCGGACTAATTGGGACCATGGCCAGTCCGTATAATATATCGTGTAAACACGGGACTTCTTAAACTCATATCATTAGCAAATGACCACAATGTTTATGAAAGTGTAATAGGGTAAATTAGTTATATTGACGTATATATCTGGCCTTCCATTAAAATTATTCCCCAAGAAAAAACAGTTTATTTTTAGGTTTAGGTTGAAATTTTTTTATTTTAATAATAATGAATTTATTATCATACGCATAATCAATATTGGACCAAAAAATTGTCGAAATTCGAATTCCATTTTTTTTCATTTTGTCAAAATTTGCAATCCCTAGTGACAGCGTCATAGACATGCCAACGTTGCCAGCAGTAATAATTCCGCGGTTAAAATTGTTTCAAAATGCAATCTATCCATTTTTACGTACAAATCAATTATTAAACAAACAATTTAATTTAGCGTGCAAACATTTTATTAGATGTCTGATTGATCACTTTAATTTATCCATTAACGTAACATTCACTTTTATTATAATTAAATCAAATTTCATAACATATTTGTGTGATATTTTAAAACAAATTAAATGAATCTATCAAAAAAAATATTCGGTTGCCACTGAAATGCGATTTTTTAATTTATTTGTTGATTTTTGTTAATTTAATTATCATATTTTATTATTTAATAATTTAATTAGCACGGAAAGGCACCGCTTGTTGACCGAATCAAGAACACATTATAAAAATATTGTAGGATCTTAGAAAAGGTTTTTTGAATTGCGTATATTTAAAAAACAGAAATTACGATAGTAACGCACATTCTGTGAGATACGTATTTGTGCATTTACATAATATTATGTATTGTCTATTTATGTATGTATAATGTATACACATACTTAGCGCCTAGCCGCTAACCAGCGCACAGGAAACGGAAGTGAGTAAAAAAATACTCATCCGCGTTCTGGAGAAGCGTCATTTCGTTCCTGAAACTATTCGACTGTCTTGTGTTTCTATTCTATGCCCTATGGACTGTGAATATAAAATATGCAAGCATTGTTTTAAGTTTCGTCAGACTGTATTTATTTACTCAAAAATGAATCTGAAACAGTAATACAGTGCAAAATATCAAACTTTTAGATGTTATCAAACGATTTGGTTATCGTTATTGTGTTGTCATCTTGCCACGAAACAATGTAGTCTCTACTAAATACAGCGGACAAAAAGGGTTAAATTATTACAAAGCCTAACAAGACTTACAATATGTAACATTGTCCAAAGGAAAAAAATATTTAAATATATTTCCTATCTCTTTTTTTTTTTAAATGCGATGAAACGTATCAACCAATCGAATCGGTTATTGGTATCTTTGGTTTAAATTCATTAATAGTGAAATAAAATAAATTTTTACTTAAAATAATGGTACAATTAATAATAAAATACTAATGTTTAAATCAAAATTCATCGCATTGTCTGTAATGGATCATCTTCCATTTTAATTAAAGACCACATCACAAACTAACCGCAAACACATTTTAATAACCGACAAGTCGTCGTGAAATGATATGAAAAACGATTGTTATAATAATAATAATAATAAAAAATAAATATTTTTTGATTCATAGTACAGTACAGTGTGTTATTATATTGTTATAATCAGATAACATTACAGCAAAGATATATATTTCGGTACCCTGCCTGCTACACTGGTATTTTACTGTATTATAGTAGGCAGTGCCTTTCCGGTATATTAATAAACAAAGTGTAGTGTTCAACGTACAAATAAATATATAAAGAGTAAATCAATATGCGATTGGATAGAGCACATAAACACATGCAATCCTTAAAGTAAGTAAATGCATTGTTCAATGTAGAAAAATATATAAATATTTTTGATCGCATATCAAATATATGTATAAAGAGTAACACACAAATGCATTTAGATGGCATATAAATACAATGTTCCATGTATATAAAAAGTAAAAAAATATTATATAAAGAGTAAAACAGGATGCAATTAATAGCATATAAATATAATGTAAAACTTAGTAAATGCAATGTTCCATTTATAAAAAATTTAAAAATTAAGTAAAGTAAGAGTAAATAAGTTAATAATATACGAGGGGCAAGTAAAAAATAAGGTTCCTACATTTTTTTCAGGTATAAGGTATTTTTTATTGCAATAAATAAGTAAACCATCTGAAAGCTTGTACTTTATTCTATTTTTCTACATAGTCTCCTGATTTTTCTATGCATTTTTCCTGACGAGTTATCCACTTCTGAAAACCCGCTTCGAAGAATTCCGCCGCTAGGCCGCCGATGAACTTGGTGACCGCTTCTTTCACCTCTTCATCTGTATTGAAGCGTTGTCCACCCAAGTGTTGATTCAATTTCGGAAACAAGTGGAAGTCGCTGGGAGCAAGATCAGGGCTGTAGGGGGCATGGTCAATCAATTTCCAGCCGAATTTGTCCAGTAGGGCGATGGTCTGTCGAGAGACATGCGGGCGAGCGTTGTCGTGGTGCAGCCTAACGCTTTTGGTCAGCCTTCCTCTCCGGCGATTTTGGATGGCTCTTTTGAGTTTTGTCAATGTCTCGCAGTACCTGTCCGAATTGATGGTGGTCCCTTTAGGCATAAACTCGGTCAGCAAGACGCCTTTTCGGTCCCAAAACACCGTAGCCATCACTTTCCCTGCGGAAAGCGTCTGCTTAAACTTTTTCGGCCTAGGCGATTCAGGATGGCGCCATTGTTTGGACTGTTCTTTTGTTTCTGGAGTGACGTAGTGACACCACGTTTCATCTCCCGTAATAATGGAGTCCAAGAATTCTTCGGTATTCTCGGCGCATTCTCGAAGAAACCCCTCGGCACACTTGACACGATTGTCTTTGTGGGTTTCTGAAAGCATGTGTGGGACCCACCGCGCGCACACCTTGCGATAACCAAGTTTATCGGTCAAAATGTTGTCGATGGTTTTTTCACAAACCTCAGGAACCTGGACAGCAAGCTCCCGAAGCGTTACTCTCCGATCTTCGAAGAGAATGCGCTCAATCTTCGCCACGACTTCGTCCGACACCGATGGCCTCCCACTCCTTTGCTCGTCGTGGACGTCTGTGCGTCCTTCGGAGAACTCCCTGCACCATTTGCGGACGTGTTGGACGCTGATGCAAGCTGTGCCATAAACTTCTTCCAACTGTCGATGAATTTCAACAGGTTTAAGCTTCTTCGCGTTTAAAAATCGAATCACCGAACGGATTTCACACCTGGCGGTAACAGCGATGGCGGGTTCCATAGCGGATGGCTGTCAGGCCTTTACTGAGCGTCGCAGCGTTTGCTCCCGGTAGTGGGGATGTAGTTAAGGGACCAACAATCAAGGCGGTGTTGCCGGATTTCGCCTAGCATCTCGCGTGGCGAGTGTACAGCGTAAGGAACCTTATTTTTTACTTGGCCCTCGTACTAATATGAAGTAAGATTGTGTAAAATGAGTAAATAACATATAAATATGAAGTAAAATTGTAATGCTCAATATAAAACGATTGAAAAAAGTTCAGTTAAATAGCATACTAACAACTACAGAGAAGATTAAAAAATGCAATATTCAATATATAGGTACTGTAGTAGCAGTATTAACCTCGATTTTGAACTTTTAAAAGTTCTTGGGCGTAATTTCTTCCCATTTCGTGGAGCCAAAAATGCACTTTTCTTGAAAAATATGTAAGACTATGGTTGCAATTTTTCACGTCTGCATTTAGACTTTTGTGTATTTTTGATGCAATCAACAAAAGAAATGAATAGAATATTTCTAAAAAATACTGTTAAATCATATTGGGGGGTAATTTAAAATAATAATTGACTACCCATAACGATAATTTTTTTCCAATTCCAATTTCAAAATCAGAAACACTAATATCTGCACATAATGTGAAAAATGTTTGTTTTCTAACTGAATAATATACCTTCAGAACATAAAGGTTTTCTCCTATTCACCTAATTCGTATATTAAAAAATCGTCATTTGTAATATGTCAGTTTCCTTTCGAATTTCTCTACGCGTGATATACAGAGGGTTATTTGATTATCATATACAATTAAACTAGATTAAAATCAATCTAATTTACTTAGAGTAAAGAATTTCGTCTATACGTATACGAATGCATTTGAATGGGGATATTTACAATAGTCTTTTACATAAAGGAAATGAAATATAATCCATGCATCAATGTAGAAATTGTTCATTGTAATTCAACTCTAAATCAGCGTAGGAGGAGAGAATTTAACGGTCATTGAATAAAAATACCCTTGGCCTTTAATATAATAGAAATAAAGCACGTGTTTGAACTGGTAACCGACGAAGATGTTCAATACATTCCAGATCGGACGTGATTCAACACACACCTCTTCAATATGTGTGAGTAGACGTAAAGCCGTGTCAAATACAAACCAACATATCTCGGACCAGAATAATAGTCACACAATGCCTGCGATTGCGCACTAAGCTTTATCAAACCCCTCAATAGCAGGTCTCCAAGTTTTGAAAACACCTCGGCACTTCGTCACGATGTACATATTAAGTCTGTGTTCTTTGAATACAACTTCGGAGGAATATTGAGTATTTATTGTGAGGTTGACAGTTGAGTTCAGAATGGTTCCAGACCGACTTGGACTAGAAATGGTGTCGAGCGCCGAGCGCCGAGCTTCCGCAAGCTGTTGAATAACCCAATACCCATTAATTGATTTAATTACGAGTTCAATGTCTATTTTTGCATTTGAATATGAATGGTACTGCATATCAATAGAGGTCTCGTGTTTCCAAATGATGAAATAATAATGCGGAAGCTGTATTTAGTTCTGAATTGAACGTAGAAGCTCAGATGACCCATATCATAAATGTTATTTATTACATTAAGATAAAACATAAATGAAATACTGTACGACATGTGAAGTTGTAGGTATTTTGTGTAGTATTTTATAAATGATTATATAGTAATAACGACACATATTGTCACTGTGTCGTAAGTACTATCGTAGGTAAGTATTTTGGTAGATAAGCATTCTTGTTAAGTTCTTACCTACTACAACTACTTAAATTAAGCAAAAACAAATCGTGTATAACTATAATAATTTTGTGTTTAAAGCGTTATATTTGACATAATTATTAATTTATATTTATATACGTAATAGTACGTTAATTTTTGTATAGGATTCTCAAGAACCCTTCATTGTACTGATTAGGCACGAAAACGCCCGCGGATTCCAAAACATTCTGATATAGAAAGAGCAGTACAAACTATCAGCAGACTGGCCTTTTACACTTAGTCTTCTTCATATGGCGGTATGACTGTTAAAATGTCATTGGCAGGCTTCGAATCCGCTTCAACGTCTCTGGGGGTCTCATTGTGGACTTCCCAGACGCCCCGGGAAAACATTGATCGGGCGGGTATCCACGATGTGTTCCATTGTTTGAGTCCTTTAATCTTCATTTGTACACCAAATATGGATATCGGGCGTGGCAACTAATGGTAAGACACAAAACAATGAAACTGATTATAGTTGTGTGTACTTTCTTCCTTTTATATTTAAGAATTGTCGATACAATGCTCGCCGTGCGTCTGTGTCCTAAACCACACCTGGAAGATATATGTAGGCGTTCGCCTAGCTCAGAAATCGGCGTACCGCGGCTCGCGAGCCGCATGCGGCTTTTTTCATAGGCATTTGCGATTCTTCAACTACAGCTCATATTTTCATATACAATCATATCTTACACATGGAATAGTTTGCCCGCAACATAGGGCACAATAAAAAAACTAGCTTTTGCCATTCTCTCAATTTTTGGCTCTACCTATTTATGCAAACAAACATTCAAATTGATTTTATGTGTATATATTTATAATTAATACATTAAATTAGTATTTCAAATAAAAATAAGTTAAGATCAATAACAAAATAATATTTTATAAATAATGTTGAGAAATTTATCAAATTAGAACATGGCAATAAGAAAGATGTTCAATACATGATTGTTGTTTGATTTCGGCCCCCCATACGGCTGCCCATGCGTTAGCTACACCACTGCTTCTAAGCTATTTCTCTATCTCTTGTTAATTGTTCAGTTTTTCTTTCCATGCAGTACTGCGCTAATGATTGATCAAATATTAATTGAGGTTATGATATTTTGAACAAATCACGAAATCGACGACGAACAAATGTACATAACGCTCATGTTCCACGACATGGCTTCGGCCCAGCAAATGAAGATAAATATCTTCCGAAACTCCTTCCTCGTGTCCTTTACGCCGCGCTCGAGTAAACAACTCGACGTACGCTGACCTTATGTTAGGTAAGGCGGCATTTCGAGGAGTCGTACTCGGGCGAGTGCTCACTTTGTACTGCTGCTGCTGGCACTGCTGGCACTGCTGGTACTGCTGGTACACATGTATTCAGTTCACGTCTGTACGCTTTGGAATGCGCTGATACGGGGTACCTACCGGGAGGACAAAAGTCTACTTATACTGACACACACACACATTGTGTCTGGTCATTCATTTCTTAAAGAAAAATTTAGGAGTTATTTCACCACCTCCGCTGCTGTAACTAACTGCCAAATATCTATTTATCAGATGGTTAGTCAACTATCGTTCTTCTCCCATTATTAAGGCAATCTACCCTTGAGTAATTTGTGCCATTTAACAAGATAGAGCTACATATATTAATAGATACAAATTGAATAAAAAGTTAACGTTATTTTCGTTTTAAAATAACTATCTTTCAAACGCCAACTAGGTAAACTGTTATGTGACTGTGATTGTGATGATTGGTAACTGAGATATAATTATTAAAAGTGTACTTTCTAGTGCACCAGTGACTGCTCCAAGGATTATAAATAATGGCTTATCAGTCATCATTACAATAGAACCCTGTCGCAGCCATAATAACGGTTCAAATAACGATTTAACCAACACAGAATTTATATTTATTTCTATAGAGATGCTACCTACTGTAGAGGGTCTGGAAATTTCAATGCATTCTTCGATCATGACCAGGAGACCCTGAAACCACCGTTTAAAATCGTTAAAATGTTTATCGTATATATTCATGGGATATAATGGATTTTGTGGACACAATAACTTTTGATCAAACCTTTCTGTAAAATGTATCTTATATACATCTCAGCTAAATTAGTTAATCTGTCTAATCCGCCATATTGTTATTTACGAAAATCGTAACTCTGTTAAGATTGGTCCTAGAGAACAAAGTACATTTGAAAAATTAACCTTTGTTCCCTTTTATTCAAAAATAAATCAGACGATTTTATATTTCTCTATTACATTTACATAAATAATACATATCTGAACACTTAAATATTATACTTCGGTCTGGCGTATTATTCCTGCAAGTAAATGTACACTGAGACAGGTGTTCATCTAGTGGTATTAATAAAAATAGAACATTTCAATTGTAATCATCGATATCTTTTTGTCTTATTATTGATTACCATTTTGTAAATAATCTTTGCCTTATTTAGAAAATGTCCGGTAATAGAAGGGTCAAAAACGGAACACAGGAAATGAATCTTTTAAAATCACATCAACGAGGAATGAAGCACACATTTGAATTGCCCGAAGCTAATCCAATTAACCCACGTGATGGATCAAGTTCAAGGCTCCGCTGTAGGCGCTGTGGGCTTATTATTGTTGAAGTCTAGACCTAACTAATATCGCTACCATTTATAATGTTTCTGCAGTTCACCTAACCTAATCCTTTATTTTTATGTAGTTCTCCCTGATTTCTATGAGACTACACAACCCATCATTCTGATACGAGTTCATTGATAAAATTTACATCTTGATATACAATAATTTCTAGTTAAAATAGCTCCCATGAGTTTCCTCGGAAACAACTCTCAACTTCCGTAGTCCATCATGTATCTAATCTCGGATATTCGATCTCCGCCACTTGCGTTTGAAATACAGTTTATTATTTATTTTGTCTCGCGCCTCACTTCACGATTGTTTTTGTCGTTCACACTTTAAACGTCAGTCTGTTAACCGTTGACGATGTGAATAATGTAGGTAAAAAATAATTAATAATTGTCAAACTTTTCAAAATAAATAGTTGTAGGTATCTATAGTTCTAGGTTATATTTTTGCATACATGATTAGTCCCACAGCCAAATAGAACATCGTGAATATGAATTTGAGTTTTGTCTCGTCCTATAAATCTCAAGCGTTGCTCAGAAAAAAAGCTCAAAGCGTGCATACCGTTCTGAAATTTGTCTCAACCAAACCCTCAGAGATTTAGTCTCAGGACTCTGAAACATTATAACCTGGGCGATACACAAATAATTAACATTATTTATTCAATACTACATATTTCTAAAGTTGTATGAATTGAATGTACGCCTCTGATCTGGGACCTAAGATCTCATATAAAATGTTAATAGATTATTAAATCCCATTTAATGTATCTATTTTGCTGCCATCGCCGTTCTGTGACTAATTTAATTACAGCCAGCATGGGAAAACAAGAAGTTAACCCATAAACGGATCTGTGAAATGATAGCACAAGTAAACCATTCAATATCCACGGACAAAAACACAATTATGATGTGTTTTTGAATAGTAAAACGTGAGCAGACTGTTACCAGTATAACAATTTGACAGTTGTGCGTTTATAAATACTCTTCCGCATTTGAACACTTTACCATAAAGTGCATGTTGCGAACAGAGACAAACTATTTTTTATTTTAATATTAGAAAATATAATATAATTTCGAATTATCAGTAGGATATATATATATTTCATTTAACATTTATTTCTTCTCTATGAGAGTAGGATTCGTGTATAGAGAAGGAGTATATACGAGATAATTTATATTTCAGTTAGTCAGTGTGTATATTTTTTTACCTGATATCTTGTAGATCGGAATTCGCTTCTAAAGTTTAATTGATTTTTAATTTTGAAAATTTGGATTATTTTTTTTTTGTATATGTCTATTATTTTTGGTACTTTGAAATCTGTGAAAAGTTATTTACTTGGATAGTATTTTTTTTAGAATTATTTTTATTATAATTTTTTAAGTGATTTATAATTGTGACAATGAAGTTTTATATGCTCCTCCCCATCCAATAATACCGTATTGAAAATGTGACTGTACAAACGTGTAATATATTATTTTCAGATTTGTAAGCGATAAGATGTTTCTGAGTCTTAAATACATGTAGTAGGTTGTTTTCCGTATTTTATTTGTATAAAAATAAAAATATTATAGTTTTGTTTATTTCTATGCTTGCATTTTTAATTTTAGTATGCATTGTTTCCTGAAGAAGGGAACATATTGATGTATTAATAAATAGTGGTTTTAAACAAAGTGTTTTTCTCATAATTTATAAATTGAATCATTCACATGACACTAGAACGTATATTTGTATTAGTTGAGATGCAACATCTAAACACGATCAACTTCAATACAACTAGAAAGATATACAAAATTAAATCTATCCATTAAAAAAATATTTAGTCGCTACCAGGATGTAGGTATATCTTTCTAGTTGATTGATTTAATTTGTATTAAAATAGCACAGAGCTATGTTCTGAAAATGTAACTTCACAACAAAATTACGTTCTCCTTAATTAATTAAGATCATCTTTGTTTACCGTAATTCGATATTGTATTTCTCTTTACTGGTCTAATTCAAAAGCTATCGTTTTTAACAAATATTTAATTTGCAAACAAAAACTTAATTTACAAATCGGCCAGCTTAAACGTTGACGAATTACTAAACCTAATGCTTCTTCACGGTCGGAGCTACATTCTATAACATCCATCTGCTAAGTGTGTCAATTCTAATGATTTTTCACAAATATTTTCATCGCTGTTATAATTTATTAAACGATTGTATTAAGCATACATAGTAGGCCAAACGAAATTCATAAATGTGAAAGCTCTTTAATGGATAAATCTTTTTTGGTACCTCTAATTTGACCCGTACTAAGTGTCCCACGGCTTGGCAGCGGAGACACAACAAGAATCGCGACAAAGCCACACAACAGTTTACTAAAAAATGAATTTAACATGGTCATGAGCACGATTTAATACTTCAGTTGTAATATGCAAAATGTAATGGCGGGAAAACAACATCGTCACAAAAAGCTTGGGAAAATCTCCATCAAAACTATTACAAATGTCTACATAATGAGACTTTTTATAGACTTGAACATTGTACGTTATAAAATAGCTACTATTGTATACATACAAAACAAAGCTGTTATTAAGATTAAACTATCAGAGCTGTCTCGAACTTTCCGAACTTCCGGAGCTTTGATGAATGTACGATTTCATGAAACGTTAACACTGTTTACGTTTGGAGTTTAATTTTCTTATAACTTTTGAAATTACCTATCAAAAGTTTTGGTATATTTTTTAGTTTACAATTACTTATATAACTCTGCCTTCCCAAGACCAAAAAACCAAATTGAATAATAAGTGTCATCATCTTCTGGGACTACGGTCTATCCAAGTCCATGTTCAACTACACAATCGTCTCTGACCAAATCACTCTAATATATTTTTTAGGGTATCTGTCTATTTTGTTGTTGGGTGGCCTGTTCTCGTTTCTCACAACGTGGCCAGCCTATCTCGGTCTCCGCGATCTCAAAACTGTCCCTATTTTGGACTGTTTGAACATTCCATACATCTCTTAGTTGGTACGAATACACTATACCAGTGCTGTAACTCACCAACGTAGCCAATGCGTTAAAACGTTAATTAGGGCCCAATATATTTAATATCGATTCTTTTCTTAGCGATAATGTGAACTAATATTTCTTAAATCCACCACAAGACTAAATGGAAATATATTTTTTTTATAATATATTTTAATAAACATTTGTAAACATAATCGATGTATAATTTATAACCCTGCTAATATATAGGGTTAGGGACCAGATAATCGCCGTAAAGCGAACAAAGATTTCTATCAAATTAAATATTTAAAAACACTATTTTTCATACAATAATATAATATTATAGAATATTACTAAAAATAATTGGGGGGCAATCTTTTTAGTTACGCCACTGCGCCATGCATACTGCTCGAAGAAGAGCGATTGAGCGTTTAATGTGCTTTTGTTGGAGGCTCCATCAGCACTCGTGACATCTGTCAAACTTTGATCGTACTGGCAGATTCTGAACCCGAGTATCTCGCGTTCAGGGAATTTCATGTCCATGAGACAGCGAGCATTTCCAGTTTCCGAGTTATCAAGGAACAGGAGTTGACAATAAGGCCTGCCTGCGTAGAGTCACAGAAATTCCATTCCGGTGACCGGTGACACGAATATAGATATATAAACCCGATCTACCTTAACCAGAGTCAACAAGTCTACCGTTATTGTCGTTGTTGGGATTAGAAGCTTTATCGAAGATGATTCACATAACTTCCACGCTTGTTCTATGTTCCGAAATGTATTTTTGATGTTTTAATGTCTCCTTCCAAAAATTTCAAACTAAAAAACTTGGAAATTCTCTTGTTCATCCAATATGTGTACGATGTACGGTGTAAGATGTGTACACAACAGAAAATATGTACATTATTTTTACGTTTTTGGCTCTGACTTGAAATCTTTGTCTTTCCCTATGAATATGCTGTGATAGTTCATATGTATGCATAAGTTTAAATCAAGCACGGTATCTAAATCATTATTTAACAGGGGAGCATGCCGTGACGAAGTGGATTGGCTCAAATATCGCAAAATATAGCGTTGGTAAAAATATTAAGTAGTAGCTTCTGACAAATCTACTTATCAATCTACCGTTAATAATACTATATATACTATATAATATGGCCGACTTCACAACATCGTTCAGGCCTTCTTGAGCCGTGATCTCCCAACAGATAATTTACAGCCTCGCTGTATCCTTTGGAACATTGATCCCCATTGACCCATTCCATTCTTGAGCGTTGCAGTTCCTTCATAGACCGGAGTTCATTCCGGAGATATTTGGTCATTATTTGTGTGGATGCGCCATCGCCATCCAGCACTATTCGCTTAAGGGTCACACTGTAAATGCGGAATTTGATTTTCCTCTACATGAGTGTAATGCTAATGTTTGGATATATCAAATTATTTTCTAAATACAACTCAATGTAATTTGTGCGGAAAAACTCTTCTTTGTCAATTATTTAACCGTTCTAGATATTGTATTTTACTGCAACAAAAATGGTATTGCGATTCCACAAAAAATATTTTTCCCGCGTACGACTAGTCGCGGTTTAAAAAGTTGTGGCTTCGTCAATAGACAATATTACTAAGTTAATAAAAATCATTCAATGGTTGACTGCATTCGTCGGTTTGTATCGCAAAAACATGACAACAAGGTAGTCTCGTTTTCGGTACGAAAGTTTATTGCGAACCGAGTCCAAAGATAAAATATGTTGATACATTAAATCGCTCTTGTTTCAAAATGGTTCTTCTTCGTCATTTGCGGCGAGCTGCCGACTGCAACGGAAATCACTTGACTCGTCATCCACGGTATTTATGAAGTTCTTCTTCTTCTCGTGCTTATTCCTTCAATTTTTGTTGCTTATCATCGCTGTTTTCCGCGGCCCGGAAAAGCTCCACTTTAGACTGGCCAAACCACTGCCTCAAGTCTTTAACCATGATGTTATCCTTCTCCAGAGCCCTGATTTTCATTAATCTTTCTCTGTATTATGAGATGCAGGATCTGATATATCTCTCGATTTTTAATTCCTGGTCTCTGTCCAAAAACTTGAAGATTTTGGAGTTTTATTATTTTATACATCTAGCTGCTTTTAAGCATTCTTCTGTAGATCCATATCTCAAATGCTTCAAGTGCCCTTATCATATCTTCGCTTTCTTAAGGTGAACTATAGGTGGAAACCTATGTAGGTCTGTCTAGCATACAGAGACCTGCCGATCATTCCGTTCGTTAGAGTCGAGTGGATTATATAGCGCTATCATCGTGAAAATTTCACCTCAAGGGCGCTTTACACTGACACATTGTCTTAATTAGGTAAGCAAGACAGTTTATATTACCAGAATTTTAAAAATTGGAATACTGTAATGTTACTGTTCTATGGGATGGTAATTATTTAAATTATATCCTATGTACGTCTTTTAAGACCGTTCTAGGATGGGTTTTAAAGGGTTTTTTTATAATTTTTTGTTTCTCTAAATTAAGAAGAATAACAATCATTTGCCCAGTTTTTCAATACAGAGTTGTGTGGATAAAAATTGTCATTTTTTTTAACACTGACAGACTACAGTAACTTTGGCTCTAAGATTGACCAGATGCTCTGTTTATGACCGATACTACAACTCATGTAGTCAAAATACTGAACAGAAAATTCTAGAATAACATAAAAACTTGCAAGAAATATCGTTTTCTAAATTAAAGAGTCATCAAAAGTTGAATCTGCTGATGAAATTACAACGATAAGTACATACTAGGTACGTATGCATAATATTTAAATAAAAAAATGATGACAAACATAACTGCTCGGTTAGTACTTGTATTATTGTAATTCTAACATCCGTGAATTGTGTCAAATTGTGTCTACTTTTGATGTCATGACTACTTAGAGGTCAGGACTTGTATTTGTAAACATAGAGACGTTTCAACAGCAGTTATATTGTTTTAAGACTCCGAGTACATGTTCAAAAACGTTTCGCAGAGCTATAACAATTACAATATGATTTGAATAACAATGATTTGATTTTGTATACTGAAGTTGAATCAGCTGGCGTTGTCTTCTGCATTTAGCATGCTACTTAAGGCCAGCACTGTGTCGAAGAAGCTGATCTCTACGACCACGCAACTACGCGAGCCGCAAAACACCGGCTAATTTCGTGATCGTATGGACCACCAAAAGGAAGAAAAAACAAGTCAGTGTTCCGTTGGCTGGATACTCTACGATTTACTCAGCCGACGCGCGACATTTAACTACTTTTTGGTGGCGATGATGGCCTTGAAAGTTAATCGCGTATTGCGTGTGTAACGATTATCAGTCATAAAGCGATAATGATGAGAAACGTTATTTTTGTGGATAATTCTTTTAAAATTTGAGGTTGGCGTCACTAGAGGCAAACGGTGTTTCATTATTCAACCACGTGGATGGGGGAATTTCGACCGAGATGCGGCCACGGTACTCTGGGACCAGAACTTTGCTTGATATCAACCTAATGAGATGCACCTATCAGCTATCAGCTATCAGCAGCAGCCGCCTACGAGCTTGCCTTAATTCCGAATCCTGTATTGATAGCCTATAGTTGCGAGTACAGCGGTGATACACGACTGCATCGTATCACAGCTTTGGACTTGTGACTAACAGTTGCGCGATACGATAGATTTTATAAAGGTTTGAATTCCGAAGACAGAGAATGTGTAAAAATTTGAGGCGGCTACTCAACAATGCGGTAGTGCACCCTGAATGCAGTTCCTTCGTGCTGCTCATAACAAATGAAGAAATCGGCCGTGCTCCATAAACCGACTGCAGTCCGCGCGCCGCACGCAACAACGATGTATATTACGTTACGCTGACCGGCGACCATTTGATAAATAGAGAAATCAATGCACGGAGTAGCGAGCATGCTCGAGTAGCACGTATGCACCTATCGTGATCGGTTTTCTCTTTCCGCTCTCCGCTCGCCGGGTGGCAGATTCTGCTTTCTTGCAGCCGGCGAGTATTGTTCCATCGCGACGGTTATTTAAAACCTCAAATTTAGGACCCATTCGCAAAACGACCGATGCGCGTGTTTGGATGCGTTCACAGAGACGGAGTTCTCTCTTTCTGCTTTCTTCTTTTAAAATATCTGTCGCACAACTGTCTCCTGAACCGATTGTAATGCTGGGAAGTCGTTCTGCCTGTGAGACCTGACTGAGAAATTAGTCGCCTTTCTCATGGCCAGTTCTGAGGTCTGCTGGACTGCGGTTTTGTCATTTCCCATTGTTCTCCTACAACTGTTGTACTACACTACTAACTTGATCGTGAAACATGTGTACACTTGTTTATTTATTATTTTCTTATTTTGTTTCCTTTCTTTCTGTTATACTTTACTGTTGAGTATCCTCCGTCATCTGTACCTCGCTATATTGTATTGTTATATTAATGTACTGTTATTTATTTAAAAAGATTGAACTCATTTTAAAGTTATTCCCTATTGTGAATAACAAATAAATGTAGTTTCGTAATTATAAATGGGATGCTTTGCTGAAATGTTTCGTGGAAATGGTGCGACCAATCCTACATGGGGATCGTATACGTGCAGATCTCTTGTTATTATATATATATGTAACCTTTCAGAGATGTGGTGAAGAACGTCTCCATTCTTCAGGAATTCCGTAATGACAAAAAGGTCTGCAACATGCAGGAAAGGAATTCTTGTGTATTTTGGGCATTTGCTAGAATAGGAGACAGCCTGGAGTCATTAATGATTATTGATAATAAACAAGGACGACAAGCGAGAAATCATCTCCAACAAGATGGACGAACTATTAGAAATGATCAGAGCTACACGGTCCGAAATGGCGAAGAGTGAAGGCAGTTCGCGTTGTAGAATCTTCCAATGAATTAGTGTCCTCCAATGAAGTTGATTTCTCTCGCGACTTAAAATCTCTTTTTATAGAGCATCTATCACACCATAACTGGTTTAAAAATACTTCCAAGGACATAATGTTGACAATTTCGCATGGATACGCAGAGAGACTGAAGCGCATTCGCAGAAGAATAATTAAGGCCGCGGAAGATCCTGCTGTACCAAGGGCGCGTAAACCAAAAAAGTTTAGGAACCGCTGCACTTCGAGATGATCAGAACATTAAAAATTTATTTTATATTTCGCTGTGGAATTCGTAGAAATATAAACATGAATATAACAAATTATTGAAATAAAATTAACAGGTAATTGGTTGAAATTATTGACTTGCCGGAATGCAAGAAAGTAGACGTTCCAGAATTTTAAAATTAGCAGATAAAAATATCGTCTCTCAGATATCTTTAGCATGCAATACACGATCGGACTGCTATGTCACGGACGGAATAATGGAATGTATTACAAAACAATACGTATGTAGAAGATTCACGAACTAGCTAAGACACAACCCGCCTAGTCCCGCGACAAGCAACGTGGTGACAATCGTGGCAGATTTGATCCAATTGTGTGCTGTTCAACCATTGCACTATTGTTTTTTCTAAATAACTATTATTCTTGTAGGTTTATTTTCAAAATGTTAAATTGCTCAGCTGTTGCTTTAATTAGTTCGGTTTAGATTCAGATTACAGAATACAGTTATCGATTTATCAAAGCACGTTGACGGTCATGGATGAATGACACGCACTCTGCGCTGCCGTACGTCGGTACGTCCGCACGTTCGTTAATCCGAAAAAAAGAGTGTTAATTCTTCATAAATATGTTGGTTTATTAATATTCATGATATTTGATGTCAATAGAAAATAATGATAGCAAAAAATCTCACTGTGCGTGTTCATTAAATATTTCTTCAAAGTGTTTTGTGTTGCGAAATAAAAATACAAATTGAATGGCATTGTTGCAAATTGAATTAGTAAATACAAAAACATTACAAGAAACATTTCCTCAAGTTTTCACTTGTTAGCATTCTTACCGTAAACTTAAAAAATAACATGTTTAAATTTACATTCAATGGGAATGGCAGGTTTGGTTTCAAGCACAAACGGTGTTGTGTTGGTTAGACTTGACCTTAATTTTTCCTCCGCTACAAAAACGATCTTCGATAATTGCTTTTTTTGATAAAAAAAGTGTAATAATTGCCCACATATTATCGTCAAGTTTCGTCATCTTCATTCCATACAGCTCCGTGCCGTTTGCTCGGTCAGAAATTAATGGTCGCTTCGGGCGAAGGCAATTTTTTTTGTTTCCGTTGCGATGGTGAAATCAAATGAGTTGTATTTCGCAATTAAAAACAGTACGGTGCACCACAGAATATGCGACACCAGTATTTTGAAATTTGGTTGGTTAACACGTTAATATCTAGATAAGTATGTATCGTATATATTTATATATATGAAGAACCGCACTTTTACATTTTTATTATGGAATATGTTTTAACATAAATATGTTTTAACATGTAATATGTTTTAAGACGAACATGGTATATGTTTTAAGACATACATATTTTAAAACGGAATATGGTTTTAACGTGGAATATGTATATTTTAAGACGAACATGTTTTAACACGCAATATGTTTTAACATTTAATATCTTTTAATTTAACACGGAATACGTTTTACGATGAACATGTTTTAACACGGATTTAACATGAGAACATGAAATATGTTTTAAAACGGATTATATTTTAGCTGTCGGCTTGACTATGGCACGCAAGGTACGCCGACAACGATAGTTATTGGGAAGTATACAGTGAACACAAAGTCGTTCATTCTAAATATTGTGTAATGCGTTTTGAAATAAGAGTCATAGGGAGGCCTTCGTGCAGCAGTGGATAGATGATAGCGACGATGATGATGATGATTATACATTATATGTGGAAAGAATATAAAGCCAAGAACTGCGCAAATCCTTAATACACTGACACTTTTAAAATTGAAGACAGTGTTTTATTTCAAACGATCGATAGTGTGATTTCAAATTGCACCACTAATAATTGAATCCAAAATATGCAAAAATATAAATATTAGGTAATTATGTCATTGGATACACGAATATTTCTACTTGAAGTTTGTAAGCAATTAATACACAACAACAAAAGTCCTTAAGTTATTTTTTATGATTGAAATCTTTTGCCGTGATCTCTGAATTATCAGTTGTCAGATACGTTGGCATTTGGCGTCCAATGGGGTTGCAAAATGTCAAGACCGTTAATAAATTTATCGGTTTATAATTGATTTATAATGAACATGAAAAATCATACGAATTGCCGTTTGATGTAAAATAACGAACAATACAATCCGACAAAACTAAAACAAATCACAAACAAAACCTGTTACTTCGAATTCTGGTCATTATTCATAAGATTCGTAAAAGGGATTCATTGATTTTTAGTAATTATACCCCTTAATGATCCCGAGATACAAATAAAGTTGACACATAGATAATACTAGCAGAAAACCTTAGTATGTTTATACAATAATTCAGATTTTACTTAAATGCATTACTGATAAAATATCATTTGCATTATTATATGATAACAATTACATTATTGTCATCTTTCCGCGATTCTTCAATCATTTTATATTCATTTCTTACTGCATCAGAAACTTTATTTGAAAAGAGACTAAAAACGCACCTTTTCAAAAAATCAGGAGCATAACTTTAAATACAAAGATAGTGGAGTGTAGTAGTTATGTGTAAATCGCCCTTGAGGTGAAATTTTTTACAAAAATGACGTGGTAAAAATTATCCATTGTCATTACGATTATCGAAAGACATCATTTTTACGTCACTTTTAACGTACGATTCCATTATATTTAATAGATAGAAACGTTACTTTGGTATTTTTTCTTACTCGCAATAAAGACAATGTGCACTACTACGGGAGCCCACATTCAAGGATATAAATTTTGTCTCATGGATGTTAAAGGTCTCATGGGTGTCGCTGGCCCAAATTTAGACTACGTGCTAACCTAAAGAAATGACAGAAGTTACCAAACAAATGTTTACGAGGGTTCGGTTTCATAATATCAATTATCACAGTGCGCTGGGTTCATTGTTATTCAAATTAGCATCTGATAACGTCCGATGTTCGGTCGGTTGTATCACCATTGTAACAGTAAAGAAATCCCCGACTAATCGATGGCTACTGCTTCCTCTGGCTCTGCATTCCACTTACCTGGTGCTGAAGGCCGAGCGTCCTATGCTAAACAATAATAAACATTATGCAAACCGTGTTGCTGGCGGCCGTGAGCCGTGAGGGACTTCTTCAGCACTGACGCCTTATGCTAATGCAACTAATGCAAATAGAAAATTACCAGATCAGCGCCATTCTTACATTTCTAATAAAATGGTATCTCATTCATTCATGACCAGCACCTGGAGTTTAGGTTAAAATGTATTAATAAAACTGAGTGCTGCAGGTTTGATATGCATAAAATTATAAATAAGTTAAAAATTAAATCAGATTTAACCGATTGGATTAAAATGTAATTATTTTGGTAAATTAATTTAGTACTAAGTGATAGCTCATCGATAACGACAGAAATAAATATCATATTCTCAAATTTACGTTATCTTCTGGTAACACATAGGGTGAATACGCAAAGCTCCGGTGATTCGTATCCAATCAAGTGCCAGACGATTATAGATATGTATTATATAATTATTTTATTCAAAACATGCTGCATATTAAATTTATTAATACACGTTATTAAAAGTATGCCGACATATAATTAAATTAGAATTAAATTTATATATCTTTATATTTTGTTATGTACACAGCTTCTCCGTTAAAAGCTGAATTAAATCTTGAATTTATCTTTAAAATACTCAAAACAATATGCACCAATTCGGAGTGCATTCTAAACTGGATCAATTTTTAATTCAGAAACTGCACGCAACAACCCAATATATAACAAAAGAAATCATTAATTTCACAACTAATTGGGTATAACATATATGAACATTTTATTATTTATTATGATTGCACACACATTACTTACGTGATAATTCTAGGTATAATATATTGTAAAGTAATCAAAAATGCCTGAGGTTTATGAAATCGTACAAGGTTACTGCTTTGCTAACGGAACCAACGATTTCAATGTTTTTATCAATGTACATAGCTACAATTGGACCTAAATAGCATATTTGATGTATGAAATGGATATTTTCCAAACATGGATTACTTCAATCGATTACTTTGTGACTGCTTTAAATTCGTCTTATCTCATTTTTCTTACATTAACATTTCACAAAATAGAATGTCATTGAAAAAATGTAATGTCAACCTCGGGGATTTGAAAAAGGACATTTACTGGAGCTGGTCAGTATTAATATCAGAAAAAGGTTACAATTTAATGATGATATTATTTTACATATTAATTTAGTAGTTTAAATTTCTCTATAAAGAATACTTCTCTATATTTTTTCTAATACTTTGTCTACAATGAAAAATATAGCACTTAATAAATATGCGTTGATTTTATAGTTGAGCTACAAGAATCAGTAAATTTTTACAAACAACAATGCAATAATCAAAACAAAAATTCAATATCTAAATTAAATTAATTACAGTGCTCATTAAACTCGTCAGTCCTCTTAGTTTTGCAATGCATTTCAAAATGCATTGTCATTACATGATTATAAAGCATTAATTTTATAATTAGATGTTTCATTATATTACAAAGATCATCTGATGTTTATATTATATAAAGAGCGTTTCTTAAATCCAGTCGAATTTAAGAAACCCTCTCAATTGTTTGGAATATATTATTAGCGTGAATATATTAGTAGCAGCAGAATAATCACCCCAATATTGTTCCAAGATTTATTAGACAAGATTTAATTTAATAACACAGTATTAATAATTAATCTATGTAAATTGTTAAATCAATCATTCATGTATTCAATTATCTCATTTAAATTGAAAATACAATCTCGAGTCCTTGATGGAAAATTTTCTTGATAAATAACTTGCGTAAACATGTTTGAGACGTAAATTCAAAATAATGGGCAGTCGTTAAATTCCGCATTTTAAAAATATTTCCTAATAATGGAAATAAGATCTGTACAAATATTGAATAATGTCGAATGGACAAAAAGAACACGAGAATGTCACGTAAAAATAAATATTTTGCGTAGCTACACAATTTCTACGCAAGTATTTACGAAAGTATGACGTTGCATCAAATATTTCGGAAAGTAATAAAAAAATCGTATCGCTGTACTCCATGATTTATTTTTTATGTACACATTATCAACAAACCGTTAATAAACTTGATATCCTAATGTTAAAACGTTTAAAGACAAGGGGAATAAATAATATGTACACTTTTTTATACTTAAGAAATTAAAAACACTGTAAAAAAGGTAATCCTCTAACTCAATTGTCGATTTTGTAAATCGAACGTTTAGAAGGATGAACAATATATTTAAAACTACCATAGAGAAATGCGTAGGTTCCAAAGTTAACGAAGTCTAATCACGTGACATACGCCAGTCCTTGGCATGAAAGCGAATAATGCAATCTTGGTTTATGGTAAGCACTTACACTATTAATCATGAATGGTACAATATCGTTATAGAACTGAACCCGCGTCATGAAGAATGTATCCACAATACTGTTAATCGATGAGATGAAATATTTGAGCATTCTGGGTAGGAGAGAGAAGTGGCCTAGATAGGTATTGTAAAACTTGCTGTGAAATAAAGTTGGAGTCTCACTGGTCGGGCAGGGATATTTAAAATACGAGTCATATTTTGCTGATAATCAAAGTAATGATAACTAAGTAGGTACTTACGTAACATGTAGAAATATTAGAAAGTGGCCGCGTCGTTGCTAGCGGATGGGCGCTGCGTGGCCATAATCAGATTTTCCGCAAAACCTATTTTTTATGTTGAAAACATAACAAACATACCAAAAAAAAGAAAGTGGTCTACAATAGTACAAACTAACACAACTATTAAACCCAAACAAACACCCGATCAGACATATTTTTAAAATGATTTAATTACTCAACATACCGTTCCGGCGGTGACGCACGTCATCCACATATCACAGTCGAAAATTCGACACCGTCTGGCGACAGGTCTTGCTGTCAATACACTAGTCGAGATGCTACTGGCATTTCTGGGATAATATTATAAATGTGATTAACGCTCACGATATCCACATTGTCAGGAGTTAGACTAAACATCCAGAACATAAATCTGCTGCCAATACATATCTCAGTTTACAGATAATAATTTGGGTGTAACTCCGCAGCCCGCGGTGAGCAGCGCATGAAAACAAAAGACCGGCACTGGGACAAATGTAATATAATATATGCGCATCGTTCCATCCGCCATTATTCATGAATTGACCAATGTGTACCGAAAGTCTTGCCAAATATAATAGTTACCGATGCACGTGTATACAGTGTTATAGCGGGTGATTCTTGTTTTATATTTTTATTGTAAGTTTATTCTTATTTAATCTACATTGCGGTATAAGTCAAGAAACATGACGTAAAAGCACATGTTTTATATTAAATTTTTTTTTTTGTAAACCAAGTAAATATCATTAGTAAAAAAAATTATAATGAGCAAATCACTAGTCAATGCTGAATTTTAAAACGAACATATTATATATATCATAACCTTCGCCATGTATTAATTAATGTTGCGCGATTATACAGAATATAACAGACCTAGTCAATAATATTTTATTGTTGGATACCTGCTATTCGAAAATGTACAAAGAGTATATACAAATTCTGTACCGTCACGAAAAATATTATTGTATGTGATTTTAAGCTTCACATCTACGTACTTCTAAATAAATATTTGCGAAATTGACCCATTCCGTTTCTTTGCTTCAGGCCCTAAATTATCTGACAAAAAATATTTTAGCCGTTAGAAGTTCGATTAACTTTCATTTTTTGTATTCAATATATAATTTGGAATAAAAAAAAATCAAAATAATTGCATAACTTCGACTTTTTCGAAATGCTTATATCCCTGACATGGCTCAAATTAAGTATTAACATCTACTCAGAAAATATTATGCACTAGGTGTATTGCACCCAGAATATGAAACAGAAACTTGTTCAGATTTATGAAGATATATGTGGTGTTACTACAACAACCTCGAAGTGTATGAACGTGCGCACCTGACGTTCCTTAAACTAGAGAGGAAACCGAGACAGAGTATGGGACCGTGTTCTCGGAGTCGACGATTGGTTAACCAAGGTGCAGAACAGAGAGGAATAAAGGAGTCTTCTTGAGATGACGATGCGTTTATTAATGTAAATTTTACTTTTAAAAATCTCTGAATGTACAACTTGAACCAGAGATGTCCCGTGGGCGTAGGCAGGTAAGACGGTGCCCAAGGGCGGCAAATTTACGACAGAATGTAAATATATATCTAATATAAATATATACATTAAATAAAATAACAATAACTTTGTATAAAACCACGAAAATTATTATACGTCCTGATGAAGCTTGACATAAGCGAAACCGGTTGACGTATAATAAATTTCGTGGTTTCATACAGAGTCATTGTTATTGTATTAATGTTATTGTCAAACCATAAAGTGATTGCTTTCTACGAAAATGGGCAAATACCATAAACGGGTAAAGGGCCGCAGCATTATTGTCATTTTACCCCGAAAGGAAATTGTCCGGGTCATAAAACAATACAATTTCAGAGGACAACGTGCATTTAAAAAATACATGGTAAGTATTTATTCTAAAATTTTTAATAATCTTAATAAAATTAAAGAGGTTCGATATCACATTTTTAATAGCACTTTCCCTAGGGACGTCACTGACTTGGGCCACAGGGGGTTGTCGCAGAATCACTGCACATATGCTGATTATTAGCTTCTAAAGAATGTTGGAAGATTTCACGTTGACCCTTTTTTAAGAGATTGCAATAACAATAGCGATTTTGTAGTTAGTGTAGCTAATACACCTGTGAAATATTCCATTAATTTACAACACGAGTACATCAAAATAATGCATTAATACTGGTTATAAATCCGTATTGTGGCATTATACTGACAGCCACGGCTATTCTTTCAAATGTTACCAGAACCATATTACACGACGTGTAGTGATCTATATTTAATACGTTTTTAATTATTGTTACATCCAATGCCAGTCTTATAACAGCTCGAGAATCTTTACAATTCACGAGGCAATGAGCAATAGTTGTGCTGGAATTTATTACACCTGTTGAACCGGTAGATCGAGTGACCTTGCACAGAATACATTATTATGGTTGATACTTTGATTGAAGCACTCCTTGGCATGTTGACTCGACCTCGCTCGTTTTTTGTAACGTCTCCGAAGACCTGTCGTAAACGTGCACATATGTACGTATATAAGGTTACGATCCATTAACCACAATCAACCCTTCGTTCTATGTCAGCCGTGAATTAAGAACATTTATCGACTCGGGGAGAAAACTTCTAAGACTAATTTGAAGATATGGTTTTATTTTGAAATGAAATATTTGATAATATTAACAACCATCGTGATAAGATCTATTCCAGTCGGTCCGGTCCATTCGTGAGGATCGTGAATTTATGACCTACTGATGTCCTTGACGATTCTCCTCCGCCTTTCATTGCACCCCGCAGTCTTGCAATAAACAAGCCAGGGGTGCTTTTGATCCGGTCGGTCCATAGTCCTATAGTCCACCAGCTTCTTCATATTATCATCCTCTTTATGGGTAAACAATTGACCTTGGATGCTTTATTGTACCAAAATAAGGCATTTTTGTATAGTATGCATTTCTATACAAAGGATTCTAAGAATTCCTCAGCACGCCTACAACAGCACATTTCAAAAACTTCTAGTTTTCCTCTCGCTCTCAATATACTCGTACGTGTTTGCACTCCTTTAAGGTATTTATAAAAACAAGAGACTTCATTAAAAACATTTTTGTAGTTACAGTTATGGATAAGATACATCTTTATAGCATTGTTTAAATGGTTAAGATGTACAGCATAATATGAGATGCGCTAGCTTCTTCTTCTTCTTCATATACCATCTTACACCGAAGGTTGGCACAATATTATGATTTATTCTGAGCAAGATTAATTATATCACTGGCATTTTGGACATGGGCAGCTTTCTCAGCCAAGATAATCTCTTTCTTCGTACGCCTCCGCTGCCTATTATCTATCTTCGCATAATGAATTACAAGAGATCATATTTCTCATTGCGGAGAATGTGTCCGGGGCATCAGAATGAATCAGCTTTCTTTGGTTTGATAATTGTTATTATCTCTTGACTCAGTGTCTCTGCATTGGCAATATGGTTAACCTAGGAGATCTTTAGTATACATCATTTTAGTCGCCAGACTTTTAATGTAATTACTTTCAATTGGTTAAATAAATTGAATACACGATTGCAGACGTTCTCATAATTACTATACATGTAATCCGATTAACAACAAGGTCGAATAAAGCTTTGAAGTGGTCGAAGCTAATAGGTATTTGCGTAGTCTTATTGTTCTTACAATTATTCTATTCGGAAAGGGGAATGAATGAAAAAAAAAAATCGTGAAAATCGAGATCACGGTATGACACGTGAAGAGAGAGACGATGAATATTTTTAAGATAATAATATATAATCAATATTACTACTAATTGGGTAGTATCTTCACAGCCCATCTTCGTCCTATCTGCAACTCGGTGCCTGGCGTCTACTGTCCTGGTCCTGGGCCAGCCCACTCCTTTCGGAGACAGGAACAGGGAGTGCCTCCAGATCTCTCCTCAAATTGACTCATCTCTATTGAGATGGAGCGTTTCGTTTTCGTATTCATGTGTTCTGCCCATCTTATCCCAAGCAATTTGACCACATTCAATGTGTACGATCAATGTTAGAAAGTAATAGTTCATAAATGCTCGTTTGACAAACATGATTCAAATTTGTAAACGGCGTGATGATAACTTAGTTAGTCAACTTTAGATTTGCTAAATGAAACTATTCAAATCCGATGTATAATATATAGTTAGGTACATATGCAGTACCTACAATGGAAGATACCTGTACGTCACGTTATTAAAACTAATTTTATAATTACATCATCTACAATAAATATCTACTGGATATTTAAATATCAAAATTAGGATGAAAAATTCACAATAATTTAAGTCAAATCTAACTATTGTGACGCACTTGATTGTACTAAAAATGGCGGTAAGTACCTAGATAAATGCGAAGGCGAAATAAAGGGAAAGAGAGATAAGTAACTTATTGACTCTTTTAATGGCAATTTGATGTCATAAAGTGATATCGGAAATGTCGGACGCTTATTTCTCCAAGTGAAAGTTTTACTCAAATTGATGTCTTGATATTATTTTTACCAAAGGCGAGTTGTGTTTTTGTTTTAGTATTGAATCACGCTTTCATCGAATGAGGATTTTTAAATGCATTCATTAAATGTAATTCTTAATATCCGTACGTAATTATATTTTTTATATCCGCTTAGAAATAATGACTAATTAGTAATCTGAATAAATTAGTAAGTTTAAAACATGGTTAATCTTGCAATTCCTTCGAGTGTTTCTAATAAGGCTATCTCAAATATAATTAGTATATTTAATGAAGTATACGCAGCCACATATACGCAGCCTTGTGATTAGAGGAATAAAAAATCGAAATTTTAATTTTAAATTTTAGAATGTTGAAATTTTATTCCATCGCTCAAGGAGCGCGTCAAACCTGTTGGCGGTTATAAAATTCTGTTTTCAAAACCACCCAAGGCAATAAATAACGTTAATTAATACACTTACCTAAGCGTACTTTTAGATTCTCGTCTCAAGAAAGCGTCGATTGCTGATAAACGTTGACCACAGTACAAATATTGGGGAAACAAATCCAAAAGAGAAAATTGTCATGCATAAATAACACCCACTATTTTACTCATTACAATATATAAACACTTTCACAAACACCGGTTCAATATGCCGTATTTCGTCAAAGTTTAAACTTTTTATACATCAAACATTTATAAATTTAAAAAATCTGTTTTTGAACTAACACTATCATAAAAACCGCGAATGTTTAAACAAGCTCTAAAACCAATCAAAACAGTCGCAAAGTTGAGTAGGTACTCGCAAGTTCCTTTCGTTAGCGGGTGAACGATTCAAAGTAATATTGCTATTTTTAAAATTCGAAACCAATGAGTGAGCTTTTATTTTTCACATTTTCAACAAAACGAACGATCCCGGACTGAGCATGCGCGATGGAAAGCGGCACAACCGACGCTTCGCGAGGTAACTTTCAAACTGACGTCTTCTGTTTACCAGCGTGCTCGCGGGCGGCCATCGCTGATTCAAAATAACAAAACACGAATTGTCGTGGCGGACATAATTTCTCGCCGAGGTATCTGGATGTTAAATGGAATTCTAACGGTGTCGGTGGACGGGTGTAATAAGATTGTGCGATGAATAAGGTATTTACCGCGGAGTTATCCAACATGTCAACAGATTTGGTAACGTTTATAAATCTGACGGAAGGAGATTATCATTTCCCGCGGATTTGAAGTTGACGCGGCAAGTTCAATTATGGACGTAAATAAGGCATTGTTCGCGCTAAGCCACACCATGAAATGATTTATTTATACTATTAATTTTGTGCGTTTTTCATTAGATTTAATGTTTATTTGATTAAGAGATAAGAACCTTATCTTAGAACGAGCGTTAATCGTGTTTTTACTAAAACTATCTTTGATACTCGTATTTTGAAGACAATATTATTAGGGTGCATGTCCATAGCGCACCTAGATCTGCGGTAAAGGTCAGTACATAGTTATTGATGAATGCTCCATCATTACATTTTGCATAAACACAAGGTTAAACCAACCGATATGCATCGATCTTAAACCACCATCTCTCCCTTAATGTGACTATTTTTATATGCCAGTACCACACATACAGTCTAATATTGATCTTATAATAATCACTCCTTGTATGAAATTATGTTGTACTTAAGTAAACCAGATTTTAAAAATTTGTCCTGTTACAAACGACTCAAAAATGATTATGAATGAAGCGATAGAAGATCGAAATTCGCGGCATCAGTATGTATAGACATAAGTGATCAATGCAGTGCCAATATAGATTAATTTCAGGAAAAAAAATGATTTGGTGGATGTGAAAAATCCCGCTGGAGGATATGCGGCGCTGAAAACATACATATGTGGACGTTGTTCAGGATGATGTCATTTTGGGGCTGTACTTAATACTGAGAAATTAAGACGGCACCTTTAACTTTTTAACAATGATAAATAAAACTATTAAGAAAGAATAAAAAATATTTAAGTTTTTTTTTAATATTCTAATACATATTTCTACATACAAACAGCGATGTTATTGGCGATGAAAGGTTTAGCAGTTAAGCTCGCAGTCACTACGTCGGATGAACCTGCGATCGACGCGGGCGATAAGCGAGTACTGCTGTGTAGCACTGTACCGTGGGTACTGTATAGCACGATTGGTGAAAAATGTAATATCATTTCCGTAAGACGATTTTGTTTCGTTTGGCGTTTTTCTATAATTTACTTTACCTTAATGTTCATCATAAACAAGATACGATATAAAATATTTTTTCAATACTAATAAAGGGGGTGACTATATGACTATCAGGTGTCTGGTGTCTGGTGTATATATATAAACAATTAGACGGAGCCCCCCACGGCCTTGTGTGCAATTCTCGGTTACCGACATTCAATAAAGCCCCCAATTACCGCGACCGAACACGCGTGCAATTACCACAAAATTATCTTACCTGTTCAGGTGCGCGATCGGGACACAGTAATGTAATCCACCTGTGAATGAATATAAACATTAAATATTACAAAATTGAAGGATTCGCCTTTGGTAAATAGTAGTAAATTCATTTAAGTAAACCATGTATTATATACTTTGTGTTTATATATGTATACGTTTCACTGATTTAGAAATAACATGATCATTTAAACAGCACAAAAAATTCTGGCTACTTTTATACAAGTCTATCAAAATAGCTAGAACAAGGTTGAACAACTGGCAGAGGCAGTAGCGCGTGTCGCAAGTAGGATTACAACCAGTACCGAACAGAGAAAGCGAAAAAAAAAAATTAAAAAAAAAAACGGTTTAGCTTCAAAAATACTGTCAGATCCGATTGTGCTCAGCTGCCCTGCGGGTATTTATGATCTCACGTACGTTTCTTGTGTCAAGGGGCCCCCAAAACGTCCCTTGCACCATGAATATGTCCCTAATCAGATATGATACCTACAGCATGCCATACAAAAAAAATTGTAATGTAAAATGGTAATTTATTTCTAATGCGAATATTATTAATTTGATTAAATTGTTGTTATTGTATCAAGTGAAACACCGTAAATATTGAATAAACTTTTATCTCTTCTTCCGAGTACAGTGTTGAATACAGCCCTCTCTAGTCTCTATACTTGGTTTTCGCATCTCTCTATCTCTGCGTCCAATTTTGCCCTACGACTTCGGTCTGACCACAGAACTAATCGCGCCTTAGGACCTTTATAGTCTGATGGCTAGATTTAAAATTTCAAAGCAATTATATTCTCTAGATTTCTTTCTTTAAAATGTTTAACCTCCTCCGCGCCAAGATAATTTCCCATATCATATGTACAGGAGACACGCGCTACTTTTTTGCTCGAACTAAACTAACAAATCAAAGTGTTTCCGGGTTTTGCAAATTTTTTTTCCTTATTAAATTTCCTTCAAAATTTTCGACAACAGGTATCATTTAATGAGAGGCGAAATGTATACAAATTATTTTTATACCACACGATTCGTAATGATACAGAAATTGTACTGTACACGCGAAACGTAGATTTTCGTACTGTTCACTTCCTGTATGTAATGTACGATGTTTTTCCTTTTCTTTCTCCAACATTTTTTAAATATTGTCACCGCTTTTTTTCAAATTGGCGACACTTATATTATAAGACCTGTATTTTCAACTGCAACAACGTCCATATCGTATTTTTTGGTAAACCATATAGAAATGTTTTTCGTCAAATTATTTGTTGTTAATCAATATATAATATTCTCCATCGAACCGCAAACCGAAGAAATTTCAACACACAAATAAATAAAAAAAACAGTTTTCTGGACAACCTTTCCTCACTTTGAAATTAAAACAAATGTCTACCAGGATTGTCAAAAACTTGAAAGAAAAAGTTTATTAACAATTTTAATATTAATCCAAAGTAAAATGTAACTGAAATAATGTAAAGGACAAAGCTTTCTTTCCAAAAGCTGCCACCGGAACTTGAAACCGAATTGGAATATATTGTTTTTTAGTAGAATGTTTAAACTGTTTTAGCTAGATTTCAGTTTCAGTGGATTTTATGATAATACTGAGATATTTCTGAAAAGTTTAAGTTTAAATTCGTTAACCAGTCTGATTCACCATCTTGATTAAAAATAGTATAACGCCGTATATTAAAAAATATATATATAACAAAATAATAAAAATCTTTAAAAAATACACTCATACGAAATCTACCTAATCCTTGCGGCCAGTACAGTAAGGGATTTTTCATTACAATGTAATGTTTTTCAGATTAAATTTTGATCGATGTCCATTTTCACAACCGGAGTATTTTAATACAACTAAATTTGCAATGAAATGATTATAATTTCAAACGCATAAATATAAATGACATAACACATTGATCCAGTACTAATGTGCTCCAATGCCGAAAGCCTTCTAATTAACGCCGAAGCGTTAAAACAATGGCCATCCAAGTGAACAATTTATACAGCCTTCACTTTAGTTCGGAAAACATTTGCAATATTATAACTGAATAATGGCCGAAAGTGAAACGCGAGCCGCCCAAACGCACGGAATCTCAGTCAAAATTAATATGTATAGTCATTTATTTAGTGCTTGTGCCTATAAAAAGAAGAAAGCGAACATTATCCGGTCTCGAGTTTATTTTTGTTTACTGACTGTTACTATCTCGGATACTCTCGAAGGGAAAGCTTCCCCTAATAATAATAATAATAATAATAATAATAAAGTGATAATTATGTACGAACCGATTACTCCCAGTCAGCCTTCTCGACTGCCACGTCGCCTGTGTTCCTCTAACCTACACGATAGCTCGTGAAATGTTGCCGCGCATTACACACAATTCTTCGCGCATCGTTCTGACTTCTGCGAAATATTTGGATATTATAATAGGACTTATTTATTATATAAGGCATCACTATATGCCAAATACGAGTATATGATTGGGAATTCGTTACAAAATAATTTAGATGTCCGGTACTTAATAATGTAGATATGTTGCTTATTTTATTCCGTGCAGAAGTAAAGATAATTGAGAAGCTCGGTCACGGGTCATGACGTCACTCCAATATAGGACACAAAATTGTCTCGAAGGCGTCACATAAATACAGAATAGAAAAGATCCTACTCATTATAAAAAAATAATAAGTTTGCAGGGAGCCATTTTTATTCATCTGAAAGGCAATATTGCAAAAGCTATATTTTACTCTGGCACTTACTAATGGCAATTTCCCAACCGATATATTTCATTTAGCTTTTTTGTATCTCTCTTTGTAGACAATATGGGCACACACAATGTGAAAGACATGGCAAAACAGCCCAGAAAACTAAACAGATTGACTTTTAACTATTCGGTACAGTGTAACAAATTATGGTACGTATTATAATTACAGCAATGATATAAATGAGTAAAGTACAACAGGGACAGGAAAAATATGAACTATACTGTCAGAGCAAGATGCTAAGAGTATCGTGGACAGGAAGAAGACCAAACGTTTCCTTCCTCCAACAAGTTGAGCCGCGGCAGTCACCACTGACAGTGGTCCCTGCAGTACAGTACCTCGGCCGTACTGCTCAAAATCAGTCGAGACAAAAACCTTAAAAATACATTGGGGCCGTATAGATGGTGGACTGGCTCGCTGGTGGTACAAATATTTATGTCTGCAACGAGAGCAACGCAGGACAGAGATCTGTGGAAGAATATAACGAATAAAGTCCCTCAAGAATGAAGGCGTCATGTCTCACAAATGTCACGAAGGAGGCAAGTAGAAAATAAATTAAAAATCCTGGAAAGCAGGCAACGATCAGACCGAGGAATGTTGATAGGACCGCAAAACGCTAGGCGGAGGATCGGACTACCAAAGAAGGCGCGATCCATTGGGTGATTAGTGGCGAATTTATAGAGTCGAATCTCCAAGAAAATTAAACTAAAATTTGAAGCAATAGAGAAAGCGAAAAGAAAAAAAAAGACATATCGGCTGCCAGAGTGTATCAATGATGTCGGGTAATCTCGGTCTTTGTCGGGTTGACTCGGGAACCTTCCGGTTCAGGTCTAGTTTTGTTAATTGTTATGTCCTTGGAATGGTGTGTGTATGTGTGTACGTGTGCCGCACCGCCGGTGCGAGTATGTGTACATATAATAAACACGGCGTGCAGGAGTGCGCGCGTCTCTTTTATTTGCGGTTCATCGCCTTAATAGTTTGACCTATACTAGTACTAAATTGTATTTTATTATAATAAAAGATTCATTGTTACAAAGTCCATTTCTTGGACCTTCACATTACGAGGTGTACACTAAAGACGTACTAAGAAGGCAAGTACGTAACATTAATAGTTTAACCTAAAATATCTTCTTAATACTTGTGTTGCTGTTCATAATTCAGGTTGTGTTGATATTATCTTTTCGGGGCCCTTGTCTCGAGACGCACTCGTAACATGTATGTGTAACGTGCCATTACTACCAATACGACACTGTCAAAACTCACTCTTGTATCAACTTTCTCAGTGCATGCAAAACGTTTCAATCTCAATAATATAATCGATGAACCTAAATCAACAATCTAATATTTCGCTCACGTAATACATAATTGATCGCTTTCACTGCTTTCACTTCTAACGAGTTTTTGCATTACTAAAAAAATCATTTTTTATTAATTAGTATGTGGTCTTGAAAGGTATATTATATATAGGTACAATATAAACTACTTACAATAGTATACATTTTATATAGACTAATACTTTTAACACAACAACAAAAATATCAAACCCTGGGAATTGGGATTAATGAAATAGATTTCAGCTTTGACAGCTTTAACTTACAAAGTGATTCATTGAAAAATATTTTTAAAGATACTCGATGGCAGAAGAATAAATAAATATATATCGAGCATATTATAACATAATTAACATAATTATAAGATTTACACGGTTTAATTAAGGAAAATTATTCTCCAATGAAAAATTTGTGTCCAGCTCTTCTTTTCACTAAGTTTTCTTAGCGTTTTATTTTTAGCGACAATATTAACTCATAAATTAGGTATTACAAATCAAATTAATCAACTAGAAAGATATACAGAAAAAGTCTAATATCGAAAAAAAAATTATTCTAGTTGATTAATTTAATTTGTATTAAAAATACAACAGAAATACGTTCTGAAAATGCAACTTCTCAACAAAAAAGTGTGCGTGAAATTCTACACGGGGAATTGATTTCTAACAATATTTTAATATTAAACTTGCTTAGAGAAAATTAATAAAAGAATTAACGTTCTCTATTTGTTTACTAAACACTCTTTTTCAGAATATACTACTACAAAATATATACGTGGCACCTTGTGTAAACGTGTTTTATAAAATAAATTTTATCTTCTACCTTTATATAGATGTTCCAAAATTAACGCAAGATTTGAATTAAATAGAAAACACAGTTTTTAGTCTTTAAATTTTTATTGAGTCATAAAGTACATAGGATAGAGTTATTTATGGAATAACACATCGGGCAAATGGTCTCCACGGCTTTGCTGGCACATACGCACTCTTTTGTCGAAATTTTCCATGACCATTTTGCATAATTGCTGACTGGCTTGTTTTTGGACGACCAGTGTGTTTAGCGTCTCCAACTGATCCAGACTCAAAATTTTTCAATTAATCTCTTCGCAGTTGATGAACTTAAAACACTATTCCGACCATATTTTGTATTCAATTTTTAAATTGCGGCCGCCAAACTTTAATTATTTTTGAGATATTGTTCAATGATGAAAACACGTTGTTGTATCGTATAACGCCCAATTTTTACTAACTTGAGAGTTACAGCTGAGGCTGTCAAATTTTTTTTTTCAGGGTTGCCAACAATTCACTGCAGAAATGGCGGCAAGTTCAAATCTTGCGTTAATTTTGGGACACCTTTACAATATTTTCTGTGTTCGTCATTTTGAAGATTTATGTAAAACCAATAAATATTAACTTGTTAACGTGTTAGTATCACAATACACCTATTAGTTTTCTTAGTAAAATTAAATGAATTTAAAAGCCCACGTGAGAGCTCGGTGTTATACTTTTGGAATGTGTGAAATGGTTGTAGTAAATTATATATTAAATGGTGATAAACGTTTACGAAAAAGTGCAAAAAATCATGAAATGCAAATTGGCCCATTACGCGCACTTCGTAATGCAGCGAAAGTAACTTCGCGCGGCGGTCGGTCTGCTCGGCCCGCATTACAATTTTGGCAATATCACCATTTATTTACAATAATCTTATTTAACTGTCTTGGAAGATATCTTTGTAAATAATTAAAAAATCATCGACAATTTCAAAATAAATCATTCAGGTATCTGAACCGATATAAAATTACTATTATTTAGAATTTCATTTTGAAATCGTCATGTTTGACGAATTGGGCAAAAAAAAACTTTTTGTCGTTTCCATGGTTACGTAATCTTAAAAGCAGTCATTTTGTTTAATATACCTAATAGACAAAAACGTATACGAGTCCTAAGTGAACATTTAGTATTTTTGATGGAAAATTTTTGAATTTTTCCACCATTTTTTATTTTGTTATAGTTTATTCAGTTCGATAAAATAAAAGAGCGTTTGATTTTTCAAAATAGGTTATCTACTATTTAAATACTATCGCCCGGCATATACTTCAATTTCACAGGCGTGGGTAATATATTCGTGATGCATTTTCGTCTCTGTGAATGAGTTTTAGCTACGCTGGTTCCGGTTAAAGTATTTGGTCGTCTAATAATTCTTTGAGTTTTTTTAAAATGCTATTTTGTTTTTTGTGACAAAAAATGACATACTAATCGATAAAAAAAAATTCTCTAAAGCGTCAGTGTCGCCGTTTTCCTTAGTTTTCTGTATTTTAGATTCTGTATCTTAGTTTTCTTAATTTTTGGGCTTCAATAATGGAGTGTCAAATTGAGAAAAACAAACAAATCAGACACATATTTCTTTTTGCCATTAATCATGGTTCTAATGCTTCCAAACCGAAATTCTGCTGCGTCTCGACCTACTTCTGTAAGATTATCATCTTTTTCGGTCGATCTCCAATCAAATGCTACGTTCAACAACGACGACGACCTCAGAAATTGGCACGATAAGTATTTCGATACCAGACCAGCCAATTTTTATAGAAAAGGCATTGACAAATCGGTTGACAGATGCGATGAAGTCCTGAACAATTATGTAGAGTACATCATTGATTGAAATGTTCTAATTTTTGTTTAAAAATTTCGATTTTATAATTAATAATAATTTAACAAAACCGCAAAAACTTATTAGACTTATTAACTTTAATTTTTTACACTAAAAATATTGATAACAATACTATTAGCATATGTACACATATCTTGAAGACTCCAAAGTCGCTCAAGGACAGTAAGGAGTTCAAGAGGTATCGAGATATGATTTATTACTTGTTGAATTTTGTACGCACGGAATGACGCGACTGATATATACCGACAGATATCTGAGACGAAAGATCAAAGTCCCATCTGTGTACACGTGTCATAACCCTATTTACGATTCCCTGGGCTTCTATTTGCGATCGCACGTATCGCTAAAAGTGAGCGGTGACAAAATTGGTGGTGGACTCAAACACCAATCGTTACATTTTTCTCGTCCATGGCCAATAGCAAAAAATAGCTAATGAATTATGCGTGTCCGGGTACATTAATAATCTTAGATGCGATATTCATTTTATTTAGGTTTAACCTAGAAAACAAAAATGCCTTTGAAATGCTAAATTCAGAGTTAATTCAACTTGCCGCCAAAGTACGTTTGAAAAAATAAGAACATTTTAAAAGCACAATATTAGGAATATTTTAAGACCGCAATAGCAGCAGACGAGAGAGACGCTGTCGAAAACAAAAGCAAAGATAGTTTAGGTAAAACATACAATTTTCAAACACAATTGATTAAATCATTGTTCAAAGCACTATTTGGAAGTAACTATTTAAAATGAGGTGCTAAATGAATGGTAAAAAAAGTGAACTGGACAGAATTTTAACAAGGTCATCCCCCTGTATTTAAGATAATGTATCTATAAACAGTTTACGTGTAAAGCGCCCTTGAGGTGAAAGTTTTTACAAAAATGGCGCTATACAAATTATCCAATATTATTATTTATTTTTGTTTATATGTTTGTTCCAGTGCTTTCGCGGACGTCCTTTGTTCCTGTTACATTTACTTGTCACTGTTATCTTAAACAGGAATCTATCAGATGCAAAATGAAACGAAAAAGACATCTTAGGAATATTTTTAAAGGGAGAATCGGAGGACCTTCCTTCGATTCTCTTTTTTACAACACAGACAGAGGAAACGAGAGAGAAATAATATATTAACCAAATAATGCTTAAAGTGAACCTAACCTTTTAGGCGGCTTCCATAAATAATATCACAGGTTTAGTGGGAAGGAGGGGGTCAGCAGAATTGTGACAGCCTGGGACAGGGGGGTAGGGTTATTATATGAAAACTTGTGACATAGAGAGAGGGTGGGTTATATTTTCACGAAAAACCTATGATATAACGTATGGAAACCGCCTTAATACAACCTGTCATCAGCAACTATTTATTATTATAATTTTATATTAATAATTTAAAAACCTACGTTTTTTTATTTAACTGAAATTTATTTGACGACGAATATTATCCTATTTCACGGTTAAGGCTTGTGAAAATGCAAAATAACCCAAAACAATATTTTGTTCAAGGCTACAAAAGCACTTAGCCAAAGTAAGGGACGAGTCATAAAAACTCGGTATTGTTAGATGCAGGTGGACCACCGACACAGCTTGGGTGCAGCGGCGAATACAGCGGCGGTAATCCAGAAAACGTGAGTAGAGTCACGTCCGCAAAATGCACCTTGAGGTATGCATCGCCATAGACGAGCAGTCCCTTGATATTCTCCGCCGTGGGAAGTGGCTCCGCCTGAGTCCTCTGATATTCTCCGCCGAGAAGTGGCTCCGTCTAAGGGGATATTTCATTTTCAGTTCGAAAATGAAATCAATATAGTCTCTAAAAGTATCAAGTAAGCGCTTGCTATAGCTATAGATTGTAATTCTGGGGAAAATTTTAACTGTGCGCCTCGAGTTTAAGCTTAGACTGTGATGTTCTCCGCGTTTAATCGTAAATGAGCAAGTAATAAAAAGTTGATGAATATAATCGGTGTAGCGAGAACAGACTGTCGCTATGGCATCTCAATATCGTGTCCAGAGTCCCGGTTTGCCTGGATAATTGGGCATCATCTCGTCATCGTCTTACAAGCCTGAACTCCGTCACCCTATGCTGGCACCACAAGGAGCTGACCACACTTCACGTCCAGGATCCAGGACCATCCTAAAAAGTAATCCCTTACGTGAGGGACCTGAATAATCAACATCAGAAAAGCGTTAATATAATTTGGCAGAAAAATCAATGCTGACATGATGAACACAAATATTTAATCTTCATTTAATTGTAATCATTTTTGAATAGCCTTATTTATAAGTTTTAAAGTAAATTGCTCATTTTCCACTTTCAACACATGCAAGTAATTAAAATATAGATTATAAATTTTCTTACATAAAAATATTATTTTATTTCATAACCATTTGACTTGTTAACATTTGAAACGAACCAATTAGGCTAGATGCCTCCCCCCTGAACGTGAAGCCGAGGCAGAAAGAAGAAGTTACCTAACAGGCTTTTCATTCAATCAGCAGAAAATATGATATAATTTCGAAGTTTGTAGTTTATGACAATTATAGTAATCGCTTTGATTTCGTTTGTGCTTTATGTAATATTCACATAGAGTTATGCAATATTAAAACGGTCGAACGGTACTATTCCCAGCGAGTGTAATCTCAGCGCTCGGTGCAAAGACAGCTCTTGTAGTTAATTCCTTGTTAACTAGCAGATAGAATAATCCTAGCAGAACGATCAGCAATTTGCGAGTGTCCGTTACCCGGTGTGCGGTAACATTACTGTAACGGGTCGGACGCTGACCGGACCGCGGCGCGCTCTTATCCGCGGATATCTGGAAAACTACCAGAGCTCGTAGAAGTGCAAACAGAGGCTAAAAAGCGACAGCCTTCACACCATACGGTCCTGCAGTCCGGATCTCTGATATCAGGATAACTGCCCCCCAGATAACTACCCGCGAATCTGCCCACACCAAGATTTTACGGATCTCTTAATACCGATGCTTAATGGCTGGTATTTTGCAACAATATGTTTAGCCGCATTCGATACTTTTATTTCATGAGTGCATGAGTGCGTGCTTCGCCGCGCAGTGTCGCACAATTAAAAGAATAGATTAAGTAACGAAACGTGATAATTCTGGAAAATTTGCAATAACATCTTAATCTTTTTAAACTACTATTACCTACATTTACGTTCCTTCAGACGATTTTTAGTTAACATTACTATGGTATTACAAACACTTTGTAAATATTCAAGTTAAACTATTTTTGAAAATAAAAAATGTAACTTTTCACGCAAGAATCTGACTAACTCATTTGTGTCTTAGCTTAATTCGGTTACATATTACATTCTTCAATTAAAGAAACACAACTAACAGATCCACTCGCATTCGTTTGATCGGAGGGCAATTGTCGGGGGGTAATTTTCTGAGGGGCAGTTGCCCTCTCGCTCACTCGGTCACCGGTCATTCGAGCCTTGCCTAACCTTACTTTGAGGAATAGTACGCATCAAGACGTAAAGCCAGATCTGATCGTGCACGTCAGGTCTAACAGTGATTTGTTATTAAACGCATCCTTCATGCGCAGGCGCAGGCGAGCTGCGGTGGCGGTGAGGCGATGGACCGAGAAACGATCGGCGATTAGCGATCCGGGTGGATGGGATGGGTGTAATGATCCGGGAAATTACTCGGATGACATTGGGAAACTACTTACTCATTGAAAACTGAGCACGCCAAGTAATATTTTCAGTACTTGGACAATTATTTAATTTGTGCATAAATTAGCTTCACGTCAAAATCAATTTTCGTCATATGTCATGTCCTGGCCACGTATTGTAGTTGGCCTCAGTGCTATAATTAAGTAACATTGTAAATAACCACTTGGGTTGATTAATATGGGAATCCTCAAAATGAGATAGTGAGATAGTTAAGACAGATGAACAGACTTTTGAACAATTTGTAGTCCAAAATTATATTTTTTTTATTTGATTATATTTTTAACAAATGAGTAATTCTGTAAAAAACTGTAATGTTAGGTGGTACCACGGTATTAGGAAAAACTAGTTATTGACATATTGTGGAGTGCTCCCCGCACCCACCGCTACCCGTTGTCCGCCGTGAAAAGATACCCTCAGTACGTCCTTTACTGTGACCTTAGAACTATTCAACTCACGCGACATCTGTGCGTAAACTCACCTGTGAGAGATTTATATCTTAGTAAACTTATACCGTGACTTTTTGAGGTAACGCCTCGATAATGGCACGTGTTACCGTACTAAAACATTGGCCTAGAGGAAAACATTTACAAAAAACGTGATCTAACCTAGAAGAGACGCCAGTTCCTTATATGTATTTGTACATGCAAGCGATGCATTATACATAAATATAGACAGACAACGGACGTCCAGAATTGGATATACATACATACAATATAAAAACGGATGTTTTTTTAAATTCTTAAAGATCAGCTAACTTGATAATATAACGTTATTTTATTTCCATCTCATCAACCTACCCAGGTATCAAATTCAGTAAAAACAATCAAATTCTACACTCAACACTACGCTGGCCCGAGCGTCGTGTTAACCCGCGCTGCGCGTACAACACTGCCCGCCCTGGACTAAGTCATTGTGAATCCGGACCGAATAAGCCGACTTGACACTTCACCACCGTAATCAATATCATATCGATTACGTTCAAGTGAAACATCGATCAAATCAAATCGATGACGGAATCGTTCAGACGCACTTCGACGTCGTGGCCCCAGGCACCGCCTTACGCGAGAGCGAAGCATTCTTCTCGCGCCTCCGGGTGGAATGTATCATTCAGTCGTTCTGGTCTGCATATAAAATAACATTGTTCAAACAAAATTCAAAAACAACGAATAATAGCTCGCTCCATGCTCAAATATGTGTTATCGTTAATATTTTAAATGCCACGAGCGAGTTAATACGCCAAACTTGGCATGTCACGCTATGACAAACTTGGCATGTATGCTACCACAACTAGTATGCGTATCTGATGCATAAACTGCACTTACAGCAGTCTCTCCTGTATGAGTGCAGAATTCCTTAAAATAAATATTCGATCTTTATAACTATCCAACGATCTGTTATGTTACAGCATTTGATAAGGGTATCACCACCCCAAAGGGCTTGGGATGCACCCGGAGAGATTGTGCGCTTGTGAGAAATGCAGCGCTGGTTCGAGGATCAGAGTTCATTTCTAAAAGTAGATATCATCAATCTAAGCCTAGTCGTATTACACCTCATACGTATCTGTGCTGTACTTTAACAACTGACGAGTGTTTGCTTGTGAAATCGAAGCATTGAGAAGAAGAAAAAAACATCCAATCGTCTCCTTCTGTCTACAAAACAATTTATTCCACTCTTGGGAGTAACAGATCGTCGATACGCGCAATATGAACGCGACATATAGATCTATTACCTATCCACTACCCCCTCCTCCTAAACCCAGAACACGACCATTTTATGTTGTGTTCTCTATGGTTTTGGACCAGTTGGAGTTGAAACTTTGAATTAACAGTTATCGTTTACCAGTGTGGTATGGTAGGATATGAAACTGTAAATTGTCGTCCTGCTTGTTTATGTGTGTTTCAGTTTCTCGCTACCGTGTGTGCCGAATCCTGCACATCTCGGTATTGCGCATTGTGATACCGAATTATATAAACAAGAGTACTTCGTGCGGAACAACGGAGTACGTATCCTGAAGCCAGAAGATCTATGGATCCAGATTCCTAAAGGAGCATTTCACAGGTGGGTCGTGTTTTCTGGTTCTGGTTAGTCCATCAATCCCTCAGTTTCCTATTCCTGTTCATCTGCTAAGTTCCTTGCACCCTTCCTATATCCCGTATTTCCCCAGGAGTATTTCGCGGATACACCTACCTGAGATACATAAATCTGGATATGAAGCCTGCCTATGCCGCTTAAGTAACTTTACCACCGTACTAAGAAGAATAATAATATGTACGAGTCGCACGGAGTGTTTAGCGTTCAGTCTGTAAGCGTAAGTAGCAGACTCAGCCGAATAGGAAAATATTAACATGAAACTGATTTCAAAATCCTTGGGTAATGGAAACAATTTCGGCCACAGATGGTGACTGCGAGTTTGTTGCACTTTCTGAATTGGCTAATGTTGTGTGGAATTTGTGGCGACGCATTGGTAGGCAGCCAGGTAGGCACATGCTCAATTCCTAAACGAGAATCAATTTCGCCGAGCTTGGCTCGGAGCCAGCCCCTATTGCGGTTCCGGTCGGCTTTGTGCTTTATAACATTTATGGTATCTAGTTAACCTTTCTCCATCTCAACTTATTAGAATTTTTACTATTTATTTGTTGTACTGTATGTATAAGCTGCTGTCACCTGTTGAGCTTACTATTCATGTACTATGGTGAGGTATTCATCTCATTCATTAGAATAGCGAGGGCAAAGATCAATTAAATATATTCATTAGAAAGATATACATATAAAATCCATTTTATCGAAAAATATTCTTGTTGCGCCACCGGGATTCGAACCTGGATCTCTTTACATCTGGATCTCAACTATGCTACAGCGACGATATTTTTAGCGACAAATTTTCGAACTTATATGTTATCTTTTTGATATTAATACATTTAATCGTTCCATTCGCCAGGGTGATTTTCGGCGTATAAGATCTCTTAGAATTCATTATGAAGGAAAAGTTGACTCCGAATGCATCCACAGAAGAGTACGATCAATCTCCCTGCCAACCCCTACGGCATAACGGCATGATGTTAAGTAAGTACACAAGTCATAAAACAGAGAAGTTCCATGGACTGACAAGTCGTGTGGGGGAAACAGGATCAAGAAGCAGCATTTGTTGTTTGACACAGTTTGTTAGAAGTCCGCCTCCCGATATGGTCGCGACCACTTCCCACCAGGATGGGTCTCCGTCTCCGGGCTCAACGGGTCAGCTAACTGTTCTCGCAGGCTGACTCTGATCTCACTCCTCAGGAGTCAAGTCAGGTGGCGTGGCGCGGTGCGTGGGGGTGCAGAGTTCAGCAATACCGCCCCACCGCGCCGTACACTGATAAAGCGCGCTGCACGGCCGCTAAGAAGAGCCGGCCGGCGGTGCCGCATCACCCGAGGTCAGAAATCGCCAAACTTCTGAGACAAAAGAGAAAAATATTTTCAGGAAAATAGTTTTCAAGTTTGTACATTGCATTGTTATGAAATTTATCTCGGACTAAGAACGGCTTTTAAATATTTTAATATAAAGTGAAAAAGTCATATTAATTAAACAATATCATACAAGTGTTTTTGTTAAAAACTAACATTTACAATTTAAAAAATCGCACAAACGCAAACCATATGTTTAATTTGCATAGCTATTAACTGAAGATTAATGTTAAAGATTGTGTACGATACGAAACCGGTAGATTTTAATTTTTAACAGAATTCTAATTTGTTATTTATAAGGTTCACGCTTGAATATGATGACTGCCAGGAAATATTAGGCCAAAGATAGTAAAAACTGCAATTACAATTTTTTAAACAGATCAATCTCGAGAAAGTTAAATAAGTTGATATATTCGAATATATTTTACGCTCGGGAGCCGCAATTGGCTGACCCCTGGCGCACACAAAAATGACATGTTTATTAAGTACCTAGTCATTGGGCTAATTTACAGTCAATAGTGATTTTTAATATTTTTTTTAATACAAGATGTTTTTTTTTTATATAACAAGGCGATGTAGTTTTCGAATAACCTTTTAAATCAAACTATTACCTTTTTTTTAAATGTAACACTTTACAATTTATTTTGGAGGATATAGAGAGCCGCAATAAAGTTTAATAAATATTTTTTTTTATCAAAATGTAAATACTCAAAGAACGCTCCACGATTTGTTTGGTTTAAATCATATAGTGTGCAGTCAAAATATTTGAAACAGAATACAGCGCAAGATTTGCCATGTTCTGACTGCACACGTGCCACTAAACCTCATCACGGCGTCATCTGCAATATCCACAGGTCCACGATCACGACTGACAAGACAATTGAATATTAACAAATTCAAAAAAGATGTGACATACATACTAAGACGTACACATGCTTAACTTTTTTAACCTCTCGGAGTTAATAAGAGGACAAAGTTTATACCCCCCCATTAAAATTCCCCAAACACCGTACTATTGTTTTTATATCGGCGGCCTAATCTCCAGATCTAAATCTTAACACGACATTTATTTGATCGCATCTCGTTTCGTGGACACGGGCCATAAAAGATGCCGATAAAGTTATCTTATTAAGTACAAGCAGCAGTGATGAGAATGTGTGTAACAGCACAGCGGCCTTGTGACTAAATTAGTATACACATGTGCTGACTTGGATCTCGAACGAAACCTGTGTTTATAAATGACACGCGCCCGGTAACTGGTGGCCGCAGCCGGCAGCCGGCAGCCGGCAGCCTCGCTCCGAATACATTCCGCACACTGTAACATAAAATGAATATGGACAAAAAACTCGCGTGTTATCATATCATATTTATCCGATTCGTGCGAACATTCTGGAATGTTTAATGAGCCCGCATTCGACTGTGCCTCCAATATTATTTTCACTGTATTTAAAAACACCTAACTATACTTAATCTATGTTCATCATCGACATTCAGTAGAGATCACTATGTATTCGTAGGGACAAGCAACAAGTCTGTATTGTAATCGTCGAAGGTGGTCTCTGTAGTTTTATTTGTGTATTTCTACATTATTTTAATTTTAATAACAAGACAATCCACCCTTATCGAGTGGTTCATGTTAGTTGCAATGGACATGACTTCTAAGAATAATAATAATAATATATTCGTACGTAGTTCTGTGATATTTTAAATATGAATTAAATATATTAATTAGAAAGATATACATATAAAATCAATTTTATCGAAAAACATTGTTGTTGTGCCACCGGAATTCGAACCTGGATCTCTTTCCTAACCGGGGAAGATGCATTATCCAACTATGCTACAGCGACAATATTTTTAGCGACAATTTTCGAACCTATATGTTACCTTTTTGATATTAATACATTTAATTTCTAATTAATATATTTAATTCATATTTAAAATATCACAGACCTATGTTCTGAATAATTACAACTTCACAATAAGAATGTGTTCTCCTAATAGTACATAGTGTTACATAGCACATTGTTATGATAAGATAAAACTTTGCGGCAAACTAAGACATGTGTTTCGGTGCCCTGCCTGCTGCACTAGTATTTTACTGTATTATAGCAGACAGTGCTTTTCCGGTATAGTAATAAACAGAGTTTAATGTTTAAATGTTTAAAAAAATATATAAATAGTAAAACAAGATGCAATTAGATAGTATATAAATATAAAATACTAATTTAATGTATTAATTATAAATATATACATATAAAATCAATTTTGTCGAAAAATATTGTTTTTGCGCTACCGGGATTCGAACCTGGATCTCTATTTCCAATCCGGGGAAGTACACTACCAATTGTGTTATAGCGCCAGTATTTTTCATGACAAATTTTCATTAAATTAGTATTTAAAACATCACAGACCTATGTTCTGAATAATTACAACTTCACAATAAAAATGTGTTCTCCTAATATAAATATAAAACTTAAAGTAAATGTAGTGTACAATTTATAAAAATAAAAAAGAGTATGTTAAGTAATGTTCAATCTATAAAAATAGTAAAGCATGATGAAATTAGATAGCATATAAATAAAAAATAGTATTTAATGTATGAATAAATAAGTAATTAATATACAAATATATGGTAAGCTTTTGTACAATTGTAATGTTCAATGTCCAAAAAAATGTGTTAAATAAGTCAGTTACTTACTTACTTACCATCACGCCGATTCTCTGCGGAGGTAGGCAGAGAGGATAGAGCGCCACAATCTTCTGTCCCGACATACAATTCTCGCCTCATCCACATTCGTATATCTTCTCTTACAAGCTCGCCGGTTATTGTGACTTCTAATAGGACTATCTTCCACTATCCGGATTACCTGGTCATGCCAAGCTTTGCGCGGACGTCCTCTATTTTTGGTGCCATCACACTTGCGTCATATATTTTCCTTACCATTCTCTCTTAAATAGTAAATAACATACAAATATGAAGTAAAATTGTTATTTTCAGTGTATGAAAAAGTGGAAAAAGTTCAATTAAATAACATACAAACAAATAACAAAATAAATAACCTAACCTAACACAACTACAGAACGATATAAAGTAAATTTCTAAGTTTTAATATTTTTTTGCTGTTGATATTAATGTTGATATGATGATTAGAGAAAGAAAGTGACATATGTTAGCCGAGAGATGTAAACGGGTATAAAATTGAAACTCCGTGATGGGCAAGAGAGAAAGACGCTATGGAGGGTTTCCTCCTCCGAACCACATTCACACATCGGATTGTCTATTATGTCCAATTTGTGCAAATGGGTAGCTACTTAACAATGCAATTCTTAGTCTACAGGTATTGCATATTGATTTTATGGAAATATTTCTTTTTCGATAACTGGGGCGGGGCATACAAGATTTATTTATTTGAATACTTTTGCATCACTTTCCCTTGTGACTACTAAGATTATTCTATCGTAAATTCCATATTGCACGAGTTCATTGCTATATCGATTATGCACGAGTTCATTGCTATATGATTAATTCGTCATAACGGCGATTATTCCAATATGTTTTAAAATCAAAGTTACTGGAACAATTTCAAATTACACCGAGTAAACTGCACCACTGAATACCATTTAATAATTAATAGCAAAAAACAAAGGTTATGGCAAAATTTAAACCACAATTATTCGTATCACCTGTGTCACAAATAAACGGAATCGAAAACGTGATACTCATTTTTAATTATTTCCACATTTCATTTCTCACTTCAAAAATATACATTACATTTTTTTTCGTTCACTACCAATAATTAAAAATCAATCTTCGAGAGTTGCATATCGTCTGTCACTCACTTACATCGCTTAGAGACATCTGTGAAATGTACATGTAGCTTATAATATGCGATTTATATGAAGAAAGATCGAGAGGAAAAAATATGTACCATAAAGCATTTATTTATTATAAAGCCGGAGTTATTTGATTTAATATTATTTCATCTTGTCATTTTTTTATTAGCATATTGGTTTTTCTTTTCTTTTTGTCTGTTAGAAGGATTATAGCATATAAAATAACATTTTCCTGACCTTTATATCCTGTGTCAAAATAAATAAATAATTGAAATAACCGGGTGACATTGTGACCGCGGTAGATCACAACTAACTGTGTTAAAAATAAGATGGTATTCCTAAAACTAATTTTAATTATTCACTTAATTAAACTTTGTACTTTTTAGGGACACATATTTATTTGTCAATTATTTATTTATTCTTAAACGAAAATAATGTTCTGTGCCTTCACCTCTCTGCCACCTCCTCGACCGGCACGCCGCCGTCGGTCGTACGGCGACCTTGAAGCGGTGCGGTAATTCGTGAATCGAAGAAATTTTATTCAATTGAGATATCGCGTCTATGTGGTGTTTTCTAAAAGACCCTAGACAATAATAGTGATAAATTTACAGTCCACTTTGGAGGTGTCTGAAGAACTGGATTGTGGTGAGTGCAAACCTCCTTTCGTATATCCTGTTTTTTTTCGGCATCTATGCCTTTACGCAACAGTACTACATCGTTGAATTATAGTTTCGAGAGGTGCAGTCCCATTCATTATCAGGTGTAATGATAACTAATCTAAATACAGCTTGGTGTGGGGGGCAGTGTTTTTTGAAAATGAAGTATTAAGGAACGATAATAACATTTTGGCGTTTGACGTACGACGAATGTAAAGTGAGGCGCGGGACGGCAAATCTCCGAGACACGGTGTGTACACGGGGACTGCAAAAGCTGGGAATTGTCTCCAAAAAATCTCGTGGAAACTAACCAGAGATATTGTCTCGAGTCGAAAATCTTATTCGTGGACACTGGTCATTAGTATTTTTGAAACTTAACACCCAGAGTCGAAAGGTGTTATTAGATACACTTATTGCTACTACTGCAAGTGTTTCTAGTTGGGTTGTGAGATGTTGAAGAACAACTTTCATCGGCTTTTCTTTAATCTTAACCGCTTTTAATAGCCGCCGAGTGAGCACTGGTTCGTTTCTCGGCAATAGAATATGCTAATAATGCCTCTGCCGCGCGCTGCCGACGGCCGATAGATGTTCACGTGGACCGCTCTACTAACTCGCAAATTGAATTTAAAATAATGGCGCCGTTGCGCGCGTAAAACAATAGCTACGCAAATCTGTAATTAAATCTATTTATTTTATATTCTTTTTGATCAAGGCAATAATAATCTGTGATTAAAATCATTTTTTAAACAATTTGCAAAGAAGACCTGATTTACTGCGGTGTATTTAATTTTATGGTGAATATGCAGGGTGTTCGAAAATGATGTGTACGATTTTATATTTTAATAATATTTATTATACTTTTCACGGCCGTTAAAAATCTTCCGGGCTATTCTGCCGCGTGTCTCCGACTTCTTTGACAAACATTATAGGTCCCATTGCAGGGCTGGTGTCGGTGATATTGGTGTGTGGAGTATCTGCCGACAGAATCGTCAGAGAGATCGGGGACGCGGCTTGGAAGCTGTACGCAGAAGATAGGTACAATTATTAAAATCGAATCTGTATTTTTCAATGTTTGTTTTATAAAAGTAACGACGTTAATAAACATTCGACAACATCCAACCGAAACTCCAAATGCCGACTTGTATGCCGCAGCATATTTACATCAGTTCGTTCATTTTTGCTTTTAAATATTGAATATCTGTCCCCGCATATTATGCACAACGTCTGGGACGGACTCCCGAAGAAAGAAATCACAGGGTGTGATGTCGGGAGATCTGGCCGACCGATGAATGTAGCACCCTCACGGCGAACCCTTGTGTTTGGAAATGTCATTCAGGGATTTACGGACGACCAGGGCCCAAGTGACGGCGCGCCATCTTACAGAAAAATACATGTGTGTTTGCACTTCTTCCAGTTACTGATAAGACAGAGTGTTGCAAATATGTATACAGGTTGGTACTGATGGTTATTGTTGATTCACCAAAGAAGAATGATCCGTGTACCAGGCTCCACCGCACAATCATTTTACGACTGTCTGGCTATCTTCTATATAATGTGTCAGATATTAGAGCAGACAAAAAAACCTAATAATTTTTTCGGTGTTTGAAATTTCTACATTTTATGTTTATCTTTTAATAACAGAGTAGTTGATTATACACATCATTTACGGACAACCTGTGCAGCGTTATTATGTATGCATCTTATGCATGTTTCATTTTACTTAAACAAGGTTAAAGGATTTATTTAAGATAGCGAATGCGTTTAACATCTTCGAAATATATACTTGAAGGTTATGATTTATTTGGACTTGAACACTTGCAATTAGAAATATAAAATTAGATTTGGTAGACAAAAAAATAAAATCAAAATTGTTAAAATAAAAAAATCCAACATTTATAAGCGATGAATCATAGTTAGAATACTGAAATAGGAGAGGCGAAGCGAAGCTATATCACATAAACCAGGAGAGATGTATGTTTCCGTCTCGCATTTTCGTCACCAATAAGCAAATGCCTATTCACCTCAAAAAGGAGGTGGCGACAAAATATATAAATATAAATCATCAAAATTCGACGAAATGAAACCTTGAATTCCGTCGATCGTGCGGAGGGTTACAGAAGCGAAACATATGTCTATGTTTAAAATAATATTTTACGTTCTACCCTCTGCGTGCCACTATTACACGGGAGAATAGCACGAAAATAGTGTTAAGTATTTGATTTCTAAATTGAATAGTGGTCAACGGCTTTCTTCAATACGCTTAATTTACCATAGATTATGTTTTACTAAAATTAGAAATGAACTAAGAAATCCTTCAATCATTATGAATTAGATATGCACGTATAGACAAGAGGTATTTTCTACTACTTAATCATTATACAAATGGTAATGTGAAATCACATTGCGTGCCGTCGATGTTTTGCAAGATAAAATTCAATATGAAGAGACTCGATAAATTCGATCAGACATTCAATAAATATCATATATTCATTTATGAATTCAACAACTTTTCTTTTGATTAGAAAACCAGTATTAACTTAGTATCACATATTTGGTGAAGAATTATCCAAAGATTTAACTTATTATTCTGTTATATTATTGTATAATATATGGTAAAATACACTTTACTTGGAATTTTGGTTTGCATTATGTTTATTTTATACAGGATAGATTTTCCAATTTACATTTTTAAATCTAAATACATATTTATGATGGCGAATATACATATATAATATTTATGATGTCTATATCATATTTTCGTAAAAAGCAATCACTTTGTATGAAACCACGAATTATATTACACGCCAACCGGTTTCGCTTAGCTCAAGCTTCATCAGGACGTAATTAAAACTAACGATATGTTATGATATACTATCTATATCGTTGTAGCAGGGATATTAATAGTATTAATTAATATAGACTAGAACCTAACATGATTTATATTTTATGAGCAAATGTATTATAGTTACGTAAAAAAAGAGATATGTGTGATATAGATATCGGTACTCGAAGCGAGTCCACATATGTACAACTTTCAAAAATTTGATAGATGTAGAGATCGATGAGGTGAGAATGGTAAACAAATATTTATATAAAGTGATCACTTAAGCCTGGCGAAGACAGATCGTAAGTCCTGTAATTACCCCATTTTTCTATATATTTTCCATTAAATATAATAAAAATAGCTTCGTCTCTATGAGATATCTGATATATTCATGATAAATGAAGCTCTGCGTCACGTGTACTCTTTGCAATGTACCCGCTCCTTGATAAAAAGAAATAGCAAACTTGCCACGGATAACAAGCTCCTCGTATATCATTATACAAGACCATCTTAAGGTATCTACTCACCTATTCAGCCTCTATCTGGGGCCACGCACACCTTACACACATGAAAATACTACAGATCTTTCAAAACCAGGTCCCTCGGCTCGCACTGGGAGCATAAGGGTGGATTAGGGTGGATAAGGATCCCTTCACCACGACTCGGGCATTCCTCCCACCAAAATCCCACAATAAATGTCATCGCCGCGTACGACATAAACACCCCCGCGCGTTTCAAAAGACCTAAAAAGTCCTACTTTAGAGACCAACAGTGCCCCATGTTAGTAGCTTCTGCCCCATTTTCGCGGTAAACTAACCTAATAATTTAACACCCCCATTATTAAACTGGCCCATAAGGCTTACGATACTCTGTAACAATGAGACCGAGGTCCAAAAGTATATATCATACTAATAAACGATAAATGACGATTTTAACATGCACAAATTCAGTCAGTGAAGCTAGAGTATAGATAGATTATGGTCTACTCTTATTCTGCTAGACGGTCTCTTAGCCATCTCACCAAATGCACCTTTAGAGTTAGGTTAAGCTTGTCCTCCACTAAGCCCCTTTAAAAGTAAATGTACCACAAAGTTGAAGGTTCACTCCTGTTCCATTCTCATCCCCTCCCATTTGATCATATCGTCTCCATAGCCAAGTTCGCCGATGATACCACATTCTTATCTTCATTTCACAAGACCTACTCTGGCCATCCGAAGAGTTCAGAGAAAGGATACGCTATTTGAAAAATACATACCGCTACCATTTTCTCGCGCAGATCAGCCCGATACAAACCCGGCATTCCTTGAATCACTTTGAATTCTAAACTACGCGGCACAAGCATATCCAGGACAAAATAAGCTCAGCACACATGCACTTCATTAAGTGAAACTCTTCATTTACAAGGCCGTTATTAGACGTATTACGTCACGCAACCACACACGTACATTAAAAAGACTTCAGATTCTGCAAAATAAAGTCACCCGGACAGCCCTGATTGCTCCGAAATGGATCAGAGTCACACAACTTCACAACGATACGGATATTCCAGCCATAAAGGATTTCATTAACCGCCTGTCCCCGAGTGCTGCTGTGCTGGGATCCCTCCTCAAACCAACCCGACGATTAACGTTCTTGCTAACTACAACGTTAACACTCTCACCAGATATAACATACCCAAAATGGTCCTAGCTACATATTCGTAGGCTTCGGTTACAACTGTTATCAAGCCCTTAATTAACCATTAAATTTGTTCATGCTACACCATTATGGAAGAGCAGGGGGCTCCAGGATTCTATACTTTGTTTGACAATAAATCGAAGACTTGATGTGTAAAGATGTAAAGACATCATCGGATGATCTTCGGTGATCTCAAGTCTCAAGTAACTAGCTGGGGGTCTGCCTGGTACCAAGAAGTGGAGCCCAGGGTTGAGCCATTGACATCAAAAATATAGGTGCGACGCTTCAAAAGCACGGGGTATATGCAGTGATCCTGAGGATTGCACCGGACGAGCCGAGAGGAGCCCGAATCAAGAACAACAAGGAAAGAGTGTATACGAGTCGATTTACCCTCGATTATGTTACTCAAATTTGGTTATGATATTTAAATTTGTCAAAGAAAAGTCTAAATACCCTACGGTATTTTCCTTGTATTGAGTGCTAGCGGAAGGTACCATTATTCCACTAGGCAAATATCAAAATGCTATTAATTGTAGAAGTTATTCAGTGAAATGGCACAATCGACGTAACCAGCACTGGAACGTGTTGCAAACCGCGCATTCATTCATTACAATTCCACGGCTGCACTTTGATATGAAAAGTGACAAGTCTAGCGTCACGGTTAAAAATTCGAATCGCCATTTTGAATATTTGAACCCTGTGTTAAGTCATATCCCGGAGGTTCCTGTCGGCCGAGGGGCCGTTCGCGATGATTTTCCGACAGCTTCGGCAGTCGTTGCACGAAAAACTGACGGATGTGACGTTAAACCTACAACATTGAACAGGTTGAGAGTCCGACGACCGAATATCGTGATTACCTTGAATAAGATGTGAACTTGCTGGAGGAAGCCGCTATGTTACAATAAATACTGAGTAGTTTGACAAGTACTGATCAGGCAAACGCTCGAAATTTCTTGCCATAATCATATTTAGATCTCCATATAAAGTTTTTGTAATAACATAACAAAGAAACGACAGGTTTTGAGACTGATAAATTAATTAAGTAGCCTTATTCTGGTACCGCTTTAGCCAGATAACCCTTCCGAGTGCTCCTGATACGTGACGTTTGGACTGCTCACGATAATGCTCTCCGCAATCCCCTAACCTTAAACAGGGTTTACAATATAACAGCAAGGGGTTAAGACCTATTGTTTCGTGGTTTTCGAGGGGAGGAGGTTAATTTTTATCACTCTCCTAATATATGGAAGTCACAAATATCATACGACGGCTTTTTAAGCATTGATTTATATCTTCTAAATCTAGATAATTATTGATTGGAGCTTCTTTATTATATAAACTTCAATAAATAAATTATTTAAGGAAGAGTTTCAAAAAGCGAAGAAGTGTCATAAAAATATTTTTTTAACAAATGGCACGCTGATCCAAGTCAAATTTAACAGGGGGCTCGAGCTAACCCCCCTCCCCCCTACATCATCTTGCCACCGCCTTACCGTAACGTAATAGTCTCATAGAAACGGGACGCCATTTTACAATATTTACTATATTTTATATTTTTATTTCTGTTCGTGTTCAAACGTTCTTCTAAATTTAAAAGGCAACGTGGGTCCCTATCTACACAATAAATGAACGAACGGATTATATATGAAAGCATTAAAAAAATGAAAACATACGTTTGTATATAAACGTGTACGCAAACACATTTAATAATACAATATAAAATATGAATGATATTTATACAAGAAAATGGTTTTCATCTTTACCGCGCGTTCAATAAGAAAACGCACTCTGAGATGTTTACATACAAACAAATATTATTTTTAAAGATATTTATGGTTTGCGCAATACGACGTTAATTAAATCACAATTCTTCATTTGTTTTCAGAGTAACAAATAAGATTAATAAAAAATAATATAGGTGCCTACTATTTAACCGAAAAATAATAAAGCACCGTCTCTTAAGTTCGGATGGTTTAGTTCAGAATCAAACCAAAGGCGGAAGTTCCCCGCCGGGAACAGAAAGTGTTACGGGCGACTGCCGCTAGGTCGCGCTGCCGGCCCCGCCACTTGTGGACAATAACCAAGATGGCGGATGTCACTTTCGACAGCGCTCCAGGGCGGGGATGTTTTCGCCGTCTCTCGTGAATTCTGCCGTCAAAGTCTAATATCGGTGCCAAAAACGGGTAAATTTCGCTTCGATTTCGTCCGCCAGCTTCGTCCGCCGCGCGTGCTGTGCTCAGAACTGTTCCATCCGATAAACAATGCTTCGCAGTGTCATGTTTATAATGTCTACACAAGGACATGAGATGTAAAAATGTGTGCACTTGTGTCTCTATCTAAATGAAGGTAAACATTTTTTCTTGTTTTATATACAATTAAGCGTGATGCGATACGGATCTTCGCTTTGCCTGATTTATTTGGTGAAATTTTGTGTATTCGGTTAATTGTGGGTCGTCCCTTCGACGTTTCGTCCCAAGTGTCTAAGAAAGTGAGGTTTTTCGTTAGAGAAAATCGATTATTTATGTGAAAGAGTTCATTATTTCTGCGAAGACGGGACCTTCCTCTCACTTGCGAGAATATTCAGGGTGGATTTCGGTACGGTTCGCGTTAACAATTGCCCGATCCGAATTGTGATTTGAAATCACATGTTGGGCACATAAGCTATTTGACAACGGGAGTGTTAACAGTCCTTATCACATATTGCGCGCTCCGTCCCGCTCGCACTCCTCGGGACCCTCGCCGCGAGGATGCCCTATCCCCCTCCCTCCGCACGCCGGTATAGCCCGTGCTCTAGCATCCCCTTTATCTTCTTACATAATAACCTTTGTTCAAATCTCCGCATTACTGTTCCAAACAGAATCCTGCAGGATATCGCGGAACGGGTCCAACTTTTCAATTTGAATTCGTACATTTTTTTGAAAATATTCCACCAAAGTTTTTGTTAGCATGTCTTTGAATATAAAGTTGGAAGTTCAATTAACCGCATCCAATTTTGAAAGAAAGTAGATCATTCATTTAGAAGTTGCTTTTTGTACAATTGCATGACTGGGCCTAAACATTAAATAATCATTATAGTATGTATTATATATCGCTATTAGTATATATCGCTCGCATTCAATTGCCATATTGAATTATTCAATAGTTCATTTTGGTTTTAACCGCTGACGTTTATTTTCGACACATAACCTCATAAACAACTCGTTTAATATTGTGTGTATAAAATACTATTATGGAAACTAAAACATTTGCAGGAGTTGGAGACTAATGGTCTAATTAAATTAAATACTTTCTTGTATTCTGGCCGAAACAGCAGCAGTCTAAATATCTAAAGATCGTTTTATAGATATAATAATACATATGATGATATACTACCGGTTAAAATGCCCCATAAATACACAACCTAGAGATCTGAAATGTAAAATATACCTAAGTCACCTAAAGTCTTACATTAGAAGCATCTGGAATGCTGGGCAACATACATATCACGAGTGTGAACAATGAACTGAATAAATCTACGAAATTAGATCGTTTTTATTCAAATTTACCTCGTTTTTTTCTAAGATAGATCGTCAGATTTAGTATCTGCGATAAACACTTCCGTGCCTTCAGCCGACCGGACACTGCGTACGGTTCTCAGTAAATAATTAGAACACCAATCCAGGCTTCTTCTCTATAATTGTACTGCTGCACTACCGGCACGACCGCGACCGACTGATCCGAATGAAGTGCGGACGGACAGACCTATTCTTAAAACCGATAACGCAATTCTTGAATCTCCGAATCCTGAATAAATATTATAAAAATGGTTTCATTTAAAACTTAAATCACAATTGTCGCGCCAATTAAAAGCGGCAATTGCGACAAAAACTCAACCGATGACTTATTTATAAAAATGTAAAACCAAAATCAACACATTGTTTTATTTCTAATATTTAATCTCGTATTTTATTCCGTGAGATGCAAAAATACTATACGTACCTACCATTTAGAATCAAATAACGAGATACAATCGTTATTTTAAACCGGTATTTCTAGCGACTACGCGAAACAATAACATTCATTTACTAACTGCGGTTTCGATGAGTGCATTTTCCTTCCAGAACAAAACGACGCGGCGTGTCCAGTCCAGTCCAACCAAAGTGAAACATTTGCGTGTTTTCGTTTTGTACTTTGTTTTTTCGTGATTTTTGATTGAGCCTCTTTTTTTTGATTTTTTTACGTTTCTCGTCAGAACGGCATTATATTTTAGAAGATGTGTTCTCTAGTACTCCTAAATACGGTGCTGATGACAATAGCGAGTCGGCACGCAAGCGCGCGGCGTTATCTGAGACGAGGTTGGGAATTTTTGTCTTAGCGAATGAGTTTAAAGATTGTGAGAATCGTTTCATTAAAAAATATACTATTAAACCCCAAAAATTTAATTCACGACAAATGAGAATATTACCGAGCAATATTTCCTAAAAATTTTTACATGCCACTTTTGGGGGTGGTTTTCAGTTTACCGATAGAATCAACACTGTACATTATTAGGCAACGAATCCCTCAAATATTTTTTATAAAGTGTCAAAAATCTTTTGGTGCAATTTGGGGAGATGTTTTAGGGTTTATTTATTTAATATGGTAACATTTAATGAGTTTGGAGGGAATACCGAGACACAGATAATGTTACATGTCTACAATGGACGGAATTTGATCGATTAGGCGTCTATTCCCCGCGACCCGTGGAAATCCTGAAATAGTGATGTCATGCCGATTGCGCAAATTCCTCGCAGCGCACTGTTGCCGCGATCCGCGCTATATTGTTTCCATTGTCTTTTTAAATTTGTTGCCTGACTAAGCGGTTTCTACAGTAGGAAAAAATACAAGTGCAACGCGAGCGCAAACTGACCCAGAAAGATTTCCCCCAACTCGCCCCGGAGGAAAAGAAGCGTAAACACGAATGAAGCTCGCACCGATGACACTCGAGGATAGGACAGAGAGAATCGTTGACAAACCAATTCCAGTTATAGAATTGGAGCGGCTCTTCGAGATCGCAATTTCCTCATTTGTACAATGACACGTGACAGTGCGGTAGCGAATCAAATCATACCATCACGTCGAAATATCCGATGGGATGAGCAAAGATCTATCGCCTCAAATCTCGATACACCCGAACGGTGGAAATTAAGAGGTTAGGGAGTATATTATCTTTTATTTTTTATTAAAGAACTATTGTTGTCGTGCTCGCCGCTCGCCGTGTCCTGGACACCATCCAGATGTCGTTTGTAGGTAGGTAAGCAGTAGGCGCTCGCCTCGCTTATGTATTTTTGTCTGGTCCTTCCTCTCTGCATTCTTCCCTCCCATCGGTGCAGAATGTGTCCTATCTATTGGCTCATTTGATGTTCGATGATGTACCTGTGCTATGTGATTCTCTCTAAACCTTCTTATTTATACTTTCTGCTTTTCCATCATTCGAATGCTTCCAACTTGTTTCTCTCTCTCCGGTTACACTTCCGTAAAGTGCTACGTTTCAGGTGTATAAGTATCAACCCAAAATAAAGGACTCTCAGCACCCGCCGCTCTTCTGTATCCTCCGTTGTCCGCATCCATCTGCTTCCTACAGTTGCTTTGTTGACCTTCGGTCGTGGCGTGCAAGCCATTTCAGCACACTTATTCGGTTGGTTCATTCATCAACTTTGGTCCTACGGCAGATGTCGTTTCGGATTCTATCCCACAATCATGTCATCTGAAATTTCACAAACCTAGAGTTGACTGGTTCCAAAATACTGTGGTTTGAATCATCAATAGCGGATCATAGCGTTACTTTCATTAGTACATATAAGTGGCCGAGGGCACTGACTTCGTGGAATAATTGTAATTAGTTGTGCGTACCGCTCCCCTAGATATTTAGATTCGTTCCACGGGGAGGGATCAAAGCCCAACAAGAACTACTGATTATCTTAATTCAAAATTCATGGCAAATAGACGCTTCGGTATTTGGAGCACCGGAGTCCTCCCACGTCGCTTCTTTGTTACCGTAATTACACACATTTTACTTTCACGAAACCTTTACAAAACAATACGAGTTTCTCCGTCCTGACCGAGTGAGCTTATGGCCAAACTTGCGGTCCCGTAAGTGCCTGCAACCACGTGAACACTTCTCGGGCTTTGTTGCTGATCGACTTCTCGCTCTTCGTCCTTTCTTCAGTTCTGCCAGGCTCAAAGTATTAAAGAATCAATTGTTGACTAGTTTCGCGTTACTAGAAATACATTTCTAATGTTTAATTATTTCATGTTTTTATAATAATTGACTGTATAAGTATTAGTACACATTCGATGTAACATCTTTAACGTATATAAAAGTAAAGTTTAAAAGTAGAACCTAAACATTATTACGGTTTAACAGAAGGCACAGTAAGGCGGTAAAGAAATGTGTTGCGTAAATCAGAAAAAAAAATCCCGCAATTTTCTTAAATATGGAGATGGAGTGCCTGAAGAAATGACGAAATCGTTCATCTCGCAATCCAAGGTACGCAGCGACATATCTCAAAGGCTTCGAACATATCTTTTTAAGGTTCGGAAAGCTGAGAGATATATTTAAGATTTAACAGGATTATGAGTTGGAGATGTTCTTCCAAATTTTGTTTACTATCGCGTAATCTTTCACGATTCTGACTACATTCGAATGCTGAGAGACTGATTTCACGATCACCTAATTCAAAAACTCTCTGCGAGTTAAAGTTTCCAGAGCTTACAAAGTTTATGCAACCCTCTGCCTGGTGAGACCGACTACACGGAACAATACCAAAATTGTGGAGGACGTAGGAAGGATGTTTTTCAGCAGTTCAAAGCAGCCGTCACGTGATATCGTCATCATCGCTCATTTCTATTATAATCTTTTACTACCTTTTGAACGCATCGTAACCCATTAGAATATACATTAGTCGGATGTGTCTGTGCAATTCATATTGTAATATAATGAAAGCCCTGGAAAATTGAGCAGAACGCTATTTGATATTATCACTAGGTACTCTTATTATCGGTCCATTCCGACGAACTACGGTTGTTTAACTCATTTTACTTGTTTATTTTGACCTTTACTTTTAATTATGTTGTAAAGGACAAAATAAATCAAACGGTATTTTTTAAATGAATGAACGAACCGATCAAGTAAGAATCTAGTAAGACTGAAGCAACCACTAATATGATTATTAAATAACACCACTTTTCAAAGTATTAAAATCAACAGTCAAAGGACAAGTGAAGGGTGTTATTAAATTAGTCAAAATTGGGAACAAACGTATCGAGTGTGTGTAAAGGGTATAAACAAAGCAGACAATTTGTCTGCTTTGTTTATAAAGTATATATATATACTTTATAATGCTACATTAAAATATCTCATGTTTACATTTATTTTAAAGGGAATAAATAGTATGTTAACATATTTGTTTGATTTAATTTTTTGTTTTTTAAGATCGGAGTAATTAAAATAAAATACATATAAATATATAAAATCTATCCGATCGAAATGTAAAAAGATTATCTTTCCACTATAGAAATGAAATGGCGCCGAACGATAACGGCCCAGGTGGACAGAATGGAAACGCACCGAATGATGAAGTACGGGTTGAAATGTGTGAAAACGCACTGAATGGTAACGGTGCGAACTGAAATTTGTAAACACCGCATTTCTGATCGCTGAAAACTACCGAGCATCGGGGGGGAGCGCCTGTGCTTGGCTATAATTTCTGATTAATAATTCTAAATTACACATTTATTAGATATTTTATATTCAATATCAACTTTTAACTACATCTAATTCAAATATGCATTTTAATATATTAACACGAATCATCTAGCGGAAGAATTTAGAATTAACAGACGCGAACGAATCATGAATCGTATGTAATGAATTAATAAAAATCTGTATTTGAAGCGGGGTGGGGTATACGTTCCATCGTAGATGTGATATTTTTTTAACCCTTTCTCATTAACGTGAATATTTTCCCTTGAAGAATACTTGTAATATTAATATTTTTCGAGAACATGAAATAATTCCTTTTAAAACTTTTTACAACAAAATGCTTTTAAATGATAAAACGCCTAGTGGCAACATAGCCCATGGTACTTCTACAGCAGCATAATTCGAGTCCACGATTAATACACGCCACTGCTGAAGAATGGTGACGGTACATGTTGAAATGGGTAAAAAGGCATTTAGTTATAAGAGATTATTGAAGTAGTGCTAACGCAATTAGTAATGCGACAAATACTTACGTTACCAGTAGAAACGTGTGAAAACGCACTCGGCTGTTCGCAGCGCTCGCATTGCCCCCCGGCGAGCTCGCCACTGTTTATTTCCACAGATTTCATCATCTCCGTATCGTGTCGCTTCCCTTCCTGCCGGCGCCCGATTCTGAATCAACTTTTGGCCGGAAAGCGTGTTATTAGTTGTTAGTTTTCCTCCTGCAACATTGTTTATCGCGCCCGCGGCGGCCGCAGCCTCGCGCGCGCGAGCGAGACGAACGTTCGCGAAAACAAGGCGGCAACAATGGCGTTGCATTTTTACCGATACACTGTTGCCGCTAACAAAATGAATGGCGAATATGAGTAATTATTTACTGTCGGCGATTCTAATTTTGAACTGAAACAACGAGGCAACGCGCGAATTATGTTACGTGGCTCGATCCATCATTTCAATATTATACGAGTTTTCCCAGAAGTTCGTTTGTTCATCCGCTAATATTAATCCTTTTCTTGTTAAATATAAAATGGTGGTCCTGTATCAGGGCTACACCACTGAGGACGTCGTGTCTATCAACTTTTGGACCAGGTTTAAATTGTGCATTCACATTAACCGTCGCAATATAATTTGTGGAACATTGTCCCGTGCACTTTCGTAACTAATTTAATAAGGTACGGTGGTGGTCTACTCGGTTTTTTGGTTTGGGTATGGACAGACAGAGACACGATGAAACCACACAAAACAATTGGCTGCTCTACGTTCGTAGTCCATGACAAAATATAATCGACATATAATGCTACATCTCTATCACTAGTAAAGATTACAAGAAATATATATATTATATCAATTGAAACGTCATCCTCAAAACGAGGAAGAAGATAAATTTCAATATTATGTTAATTGATTATTTAATTACTTGGGCTACCATAAACTGAGTCATCGCGAGCAATACACGGCAAATATTGTTTTAAAACACAACTCAACTTTACATACAAACTTAAAATACCATACGATTTACCAACCGCTTATTGAACATGGCATTATTGTATGGGAGGGTGCAGCTACGGCCGAAATATAACATCTTCTGTCTCCGGCGGATCGAACGCGTGAATGTACTTACGGTAACATTGTGTGTCCTCACTAAGAGGTGAATTTAACTAGAAGAAATAAGATTACAAAGACTATTATCGTGTTAACAATGTCGGGAATTTTTTTTAATAGCCAATGAGGGTGGGTGGACCCGCCGCTTGCCCAGGTATACTATACAGTCCCACTCATTCGCCGCCAGGTTGGCATTTTTTTAATGTTAATAGGCGGCTACGCGATTTCATCTTGCACATAATGATAAGACGGAGCCGCACAGCCGCCATCACGAAAAAGGGAAATGGACAAAACAAAATTGACAACAAACTGACCAATCATCAGAGCACCACTGCCGGCCGTAACATCCCAATGACATGAGAAAACAAGTAGAGACTACGAAACGACAAATGAAAAAAATATTAAGTGTATGACTAAAAAATTTAAAAACATGAGAATATAGAAAGTAATTTTAAATACGCTGAGAGTCCCAATTAGACATCGGGAGTCCCAGGGGTCCCATAGCAGTTCCCATCTAGACACCCAAAATCTCACGAAGATCCTTTACAATTCCAGATTCCTCTTGCAACTGAGTAGATCGGAGTTCCTAATGGATGCCGATCCACCCCCACCAAACCGTCAATCATACCCTCTCTTGCATCCGTCAATCTCGGGATTGTCATGTTTCACGTAAATAATGTGTTAAATCTAATGTTATTATTGTTTGAGACCATTTCCATCGATCCGAGACAGCCATTCCGACACCATACACACATGCAGCTGCAGACTGAGCCTAGCCGGTAGCGTATGCCCTGGCGTTCGATCCGCCGGAGCCGAAACGCAACATAATAATATATATATATATATATAGAAGAACATCAAAACACCTTTTTTCTGTCGAGATTGGTATAATCTGAAACAACAACAAATTTAAACTATTTATTAGCTTAGTAAATGAATTAATTATAAAGTAAGTTGTTGGAAGTGCGCAAATACTTCGTCTCGCTGTTTAGTCAACTTGGGTACAATCCTTTATCCCGTGGCGGTGTCGACAAGTGTTGCAGATTCCCAGAGAGCTTATTTGGAATTTTTAGCATCACAATTATGAAGGGGTACTTTTAACAGCTTTCGCCTGACAACGCTTTATTATCTTTAACCATTAAAATGGATTAGATTTATGATAACGAGCACCATTAACAATCTTCTGGAAGAAGATTGCCGGTTGGGTGTGAGGAAAAAACTGAAAAATGTGATCTCTCTCTTCGTGTGCACTCTAAAAATTAATTATATTTTTAATCGCACCGAATTGAACTTGTTTAATGTTCTCTGCAATCATCCGCCCTGCTCCTAAATCTTCCCGCAGATCTGTTTCTCTGATCATTTTTTCATTTAATTTCCTCGAGTATTTTTTCCCAGTACAATCTGTAAATCATATCCTTTACACTCTTTATTCATGACCGTCAGACGACAATAGAATTCTTCTTGGGTTTTTCTGCCATGAAATATCGACTACGACAAAAGCCAATACCGTTATCTCTTACTATGTGAATTTTTTTATTTCATTTCTTTCCTTTTCATTATGTAATTTTTTCCCATTACAAACCATAAATCCTTTTGATTATTAAGTCAAAAACTGACCGCGTTACTTCCATTATCATAATATCCTTCTTACTCACTATTTTTCTGGCGCAAAACATATTACTTAATTCTCACAGAGTGAATTTATTTTTGAACAAATTGTAATGTTCTCGCCGTGTCTTTTGATTTCGATACAAAACATTATTTATTTCATTCTCATTGTCTTATATTGACATACTGCATGATAATGGTGGGTCAGCAAAAGTCGTCTTCGCCGGTTCCAGTCCAGTTGGTTTCCTCCATGTAAGTGACATTGCTCTGCCAGCGAAGTTTCGATATCCTACTTCTTTTCCCAGAGTGCCCATTGAACATTTCGCTGGAGCGAGGTTTTTTCGGTAGAGAATGTATTGTATCGCTATGTAGACAGAGATGAATTCCGTTTAAATATTATTATTACAATGATTTGGTTACTCGATTGGCTGGATAAATGAACTATATGTATATTGCATTTGACAGACGAATGACTTCAAGAACATTACTCGAATAAAGGTTTTCCCTCAACTATATACGCTAAAAAAGTAAGTGTGGTCAAATACTACGCGCTCATTATCGCATTTAGCATTGCCATTTTCACAGCCTTTTAAATTGGTATTGTCACCTTGGATTTACAGGTTTACGGTAGATTATTTTGTAACATGTAAATCATTACAATCGTGAACCATTTTGTTGTCGCCTTTATGTCCAAACTGTAAATTGTCAATTGGCCTGGAGGCATTTTCCAAATAATTTTCCCGATAACTAACTAAATTATCTGAAGCCGCGGTGGTTCCTTCCGTTTTTATCTAAACTAAATATTTTTTCTCAATTTAACAAGATTTGTTAAATATTTGACAGTAGCAGAAAGCAATTGCCCAATGCCGATACTGCGGGCGACTATAGATACACTAAGGCCGCCCTAAAACCTACTAAACCGATGAAATCATCAAATCCTGCGGAAACACGTGGTAGCGAATAACAATGGACAGAGAGAAAAGGGAAAGACACTCGCGGAAAACTACTGCCAAAGATGATGAATACTGTTGTAACGGTCCTTGTCATAAATGGGTAAGCTATATAGGTGTGTTGTTGTAAACATTTTAATTGTCGGTAAACGATCTCGTCCCCCAGGGCCCCAGGGGGGGTTGCTCTCCGCGCCCGCCCTCGCCGCCGCCACCGCCACCGCCTGCCCCTCGCGTAACCACAAGTAGGTAATAATTATTATTCGACATGAATAATTATCGTTACAGCGTATTGTTTTCTGCGGCAGTAAAACTGTTAACGACGTCTAACCCGGCGCCGTGTGTTGTGTGATATCAAATCGGCTCTGGGGTATAACGGCTTATTTGTTGATTTTCGATGGCGGCCGCTTTTACGTAAATACGCTTTGCTATTCGGGTCTGTATTTTTGTGGTGTTCCGTTATTCGTTATATTGTATTTGTGATGCTTTTCTATATTTGAAGTTTTGAACAATAATGATTTTATCTCGTCTTGTTGAAAAAACAAATTAAATTTATATGACCCTGTCTATAAAAACAGTTTATAGCATCTTTCATTTATTAGATAAATATACTTTTTGATTTATGTATCAGAGTTTAGCATTTAATTGGTTAGATTTTAAGTTTTATGCGACCATTGGAAAACGCAGAGTAAATATTAAAAAGCATCAGTATTTTACATTTTATCTCGGACTTTTTTATTTTATTATTTTTCATTTTACCCGTCCCGTAGCGCAGTGGTCAGGCAAGTCATCGGATATGACAATATTATCTATTTTTAAGGATAACACATTTTGGTTGTGAGGTTACATTTACAGAATAAATAATTAAAAATAAAATAAATAAATACAGAAAAAATCTATTTAGTCGCTACCCGTTAGCAATTAAACTAAATATTTTTTCGTTAAATAGATTTTTTCTGTATATCTTTCTAGTTGATATACTTAATTTGTATTAGTATTATCTATCCTCAGAAATTTAAAAAAGGGAAAAGCCCTTAATTTCACATAGAAAAGCATAAAAACCAAGTGTGACAGAAATGCGTTACGTGTCGCCTTAAGATTTTATCCAGGTCGGATCACGTGACACGCTTTCTAGTAAGAAAATTAAGATGTTTCATTTAATCGTAATAATTTTAATTTCATAAGAATATGAAAGTTTATCGGAGGCTTATAAATTGCGATATCGCGTTAAAAATAGCGCGTTTGAAAATTTAACATTTTATATGAGATTCGCGGATGGACATTGTTAGGACATATAATAACATTGTTAGGACTGCAATATTTTGCAGGAAAATACGTTATCTATGCAGGGGATAAACATATATGTACATGTGTTTTACTGCAGTTTGTTCCTGGGTGAAAGAGGCGAATTTATAGTTCATATATAAATTGACACAACAACACACATAAAAAATGTCAATGCAGTACAAATGAAATCTCAAAACTACCACATCAATTCATTTACAGGGGATTAAAATTAAACTAGGATTTACGACAACGGGCAAAACCATTGAACATTGACAGATTCTAAAAATAAGTGACAAACGTAATAAGCCGAGCACAGACGCAACGAACACAAATAAACTATAAAAGTTATTTTATCATTTTAGGCTTACATCACTTAATGTTGTTAAATATTATCTTTGTATAATATAACCGACATCTGTTGTTTTTTTTCCCGTCTTTAAATTATATTACATCAGAAAATAAAACGATTAAAAAAGTCGATCGATGAAGTGGAATATGCATGTACTTGTATTGTATGCATGTACAAAACTAAAGGGTTTGACTCTAAATATGTTTTAAAAATGTGTTTATAGGGTATCTTAACCCACCGTATGAGATTTAATTTTAATTTATCTTACTAAAATGAATATTTCATTATAAAGCATTACACAAATTACGAATTGTCCCGTGGATGTAACCAGGATGACTCGCAATAAACTTCATAAATATAAATACATTTAACGGAACGCCAGTCGCTCCAGTTCGCACACCTAATTACCGGCGAAAGCCTAGATGAATCGGCCGTGATAACAGTTGAAACCTCAATGGTGAATTAACACAATGCTGCGGGATTTGGCGGTTTAAATGTCATATCAAACAAATGATATTCAGCCACCCGCCACCCGCCACCCGCACCCGCCACCCTCCGCCCGCCGGCCGTCAGTAATAATTTACTTGTCGGGCTCCGTCACCGACGGCAGCCCGAATGTGTCCGTCCACCGATGCTCCCCAATTCGACCGTTTGATATTATTCAATGTTTACGGAAGCCAGTCTGTATTTTACAAAACACGTTTAATTATTTAGTTTGTTTTTTGTTTCGTTTTCAATTACCGCTCGTTTACAGCGATTTCAACGTCGGGGGTGTATTATTACGCTTGCAGTTTAAATTGATCGTTATCTCTTTGTAAACATGATATTGTGAATACACACACCCGCCTACTGATACTCGAGAATACTTTCGTAGGAACAATGTCTATTACGAGTATACAAACGTATTAGACGTTGTTCCTTGTATATTGTAACGTATTATCACCATCTTCAGCCCACGTCTATTCATTGTAGGATAAAGAAAGACACAATGACCGCTGTCTTTCTGTGTTCTCCGTATTCAGCTGTTTCTGGTCTACAATTTCCTCGATATATAACTCGGTTGAACTATCTAAAGGACATCGTGCATTTTAGATTTCAATACGGAACCTTCATTTTAGCGGTAATAGTTTCTTCGGTTTTGATATCTCTCCAATGTTGGCGTTTTTTAGGTTCTACAGTTCTTATATCTTCATTTCAAATTGTATCCCGAAAGAATGCAACCAGACCGTCAGACTCACCGTGTCAGTCGCGTATCATTAACATTAACGTTGTGGTATATTGAATGTAGCTCGTTGAACATGGAGCCTTTTACTGTACGAGTATGGTACTACACTATACAGAAAAATACACATTAAAATCTATCAATAAAAAATATAGCTACCATCACATTGCTGGTAGGTTTCTTTTTAGTTAGACACGTTTATTACAATTATTGACCAGCGGTAAGAAGTCCCGGTGGTGACTATATTTTCAGTTTATCTATAATGATTCATGATTCATCTCATTTGATTTTTTGTCAAGGAACTGTGTTCTATAATCGCAGCTTTACAGGCAAATTATTTCATTTCAAAATTACCATATTTTAATGTCACAGTAACGGTATATGTAAGTGATAAATTGAGAATGTTTTCTTTTCCTTGAGCGAATGAACTTCCCCGCGCCGCTACTGTTGACACATTACAGAAAACGTACTTTAACAATAACATCGAGACTATCAAATAAAATCGTACTCTGACTAGGAAGCTAGTTGTGGTGTGCGCGAAGTATAATTAGCATCCGCTGGTCAGCACCGCACAGATAGACTAGATATCTTGAAAAGGACGCTTCGCCGAGGCATTTCAGTTTATAATTTTACTTAATTTTTCAAGTTCTCTGTCGTCTCTGTTCTAATCGTTTCCTACATTTTTTATTTCATTATTTTCGTGTTGCAGAATGAAACATACTTACATTAGCAGTAACATAGTGATTATTGTTTATATCAACTTAATTATCGCAGTGTCGAGACATTAAGCCGCCACCACAGTGACACGGAATGAGCACGTATGACCTAATTTAGCTTTATTAGATAATTAATCATCGCATTATTTACCTGACGTCTATCTATTACGTGAAATATTTTTGTCCTCAATCTAATACTGAGAACACGCTTAATCACCATAAATACATAATTACACGCATACATAGGACACACTAGGTGAAAGGTCGTTAATAACGATAGGAAAATGTCTTATTTTCTAATTCACACATAATGGTTTATAGCTACCTAGTTTGGATTCTTAAAGCTCGATTGATTCATTTTAAAAATGGAACGTCCGGAGAGCAATATTCTTTCATATATATAGTGCTAGACGATTACAGAATTATTTTATTCAAAATTTGCTCGCATATATATAGCTTACATATGTCATTAAAAATGTATGCGACGAAAATAATTTGAATAGCAATATTTGAATATGTTCACGAACACAATTACTTGATTTTCACCTACAAAGGCCACCAAAAAATATTATTAAACAAATAATAGATATCTCATAGAGACGAAGCTATTTTTTATTACATTTAATGGAACATATATATTTCAGGCGTATTCTTACTATTGTACTCAATGTGTTAAAATAAAAACATTTTACAGATAAAGAATATTGCTTTAAATAATTTCAAAAAAATAATTAGATTCTCATTGTAACATATATGCTTTTTAGAGAAATTAATTATCAAATTTAGTCCATAGATGGCGATAGTTTAGTGGTATTCGAAGATAGTCCACATTTTAACATATATACAACTTTCAAAAATTTGATAGATATGGAGATTGATGGGTGAGAATGGTGAACGTTATATTTATATAAAGTGATCACTTAAGCCAGCCGAAGACACGTCGTAAGCCCTGTAATTACCCATACTTCCATATATTTTTCATTAAATATAATAAAAAATGGCTTCATCTCTATGAGATATCTATTATTTGTTTAATTATTTCAATGTTTTTTCGAGGTGCGACAATTTAATTCCCGTAAATAATTTAAAAAATATACGTTTAGAACTACTTGCCTTCCCCTTCTATACCCTGAATTAGAAGTTTAATTTTTACATATTCTTATTGTGTATGTTTCTTTGTTATAAAGTAACATGTCACGTCAATTAGATCTCAAGTCCCACCATAGAGGAGTTAGTGTTTATATTTATCAACTAGTTCAATGAACTCATAAAAACTGTTTAGACTAGCCTCAAAATCTTCACAGCTGTTTATGATAACCGAGACAAAGGATCACCGTGTTTCGGGTGTCGGTCATTGGAAGTTCTTCTCTAATAAATAAATAAGTTTGCCTTGCAAAGTGCTCAAATCAATTAAATTGGACACAACGCCGGTGCAAGAGATATCATACAATTAGCGCACTGTCCCTGCTCTAAATTTCCATCGTGTATTTTCACGCCAAAGTGCACACGCAGACATCTGTTACCTGACAACTGGCTTAATTAGTTTTAAATTTACGCACGTATTAGTTCATACACGAATACTCGCGTGATTTCGATTCAATTAACTTATACATTGCAGTTAACCCTATGTTTAGTGTGTGTTAAACAGAAGTATACTCGATAGGAGTGGAATGTTATTTTAAAGTATTATCCACGAATATTTTGATATTTTACTTTAGTTTTAAACTATTTATTATTATTTTTAAATATTTAAAAGTTGCGTACTTTTTGTTGAAATTTTTAAAAAGGGCGTCTTTCACGCCCTATTATGTGAATGATTTATTTTTTTATAATAGTTATTATTATTGTGTTTTCATTAATTCTCCAAATACCAAATAGTAGTGAAAGCGAATTCTTTGTGAGAAAATGGCTAGCTTAAAAAAATAAATTAAGTTGGCCAAATCGCTGATAGTGCGAAATCGCAATAGTTTAATCGCGGATATTAATATTTTATTTATTTTCTAATACACTGTCGGTCGCACATGCGTCACATGCTTTGGCGGTCGGCCCGCGCCATCCACGTGCCGTGTTGCGCAATGAGAACATTGCCTTCAAATGAGTTTGTCAGTTTAACACAGTTTGGAGTTAAGACATGCACCCCTTTGTGAAATGTGGCTTTGTTCGTGTGCGAAACTGTAAATGATAAAATAATTCCAACCAATGTTTGTTATACTACTTTTCATTCAGAAAGAACAATTGTATTAGTGTGAGTAATATGCACAGTGTAACAGTGTCGTTTGAAATTAGTTATAAACACGGTATACACAAAAAATATGTACGGAATGTTTGAATTTTGTAAATCAGAATAGTTTATATTTTTTAATGTAGGTATTAGATGTCTTTTTATATTGTTACCAACATTTGTCTTAGTCGAATGCATTTGTTGGTTTTTTCATTGTTGTAAGTATGTATATAACTACGTACTTACACTATAGAAGCCATATATTAAAAATAAATATTCCTAAACGCATTACACATATGTTCCAATAAACCATTTATTCTCTGTACATAAATATATAATACTTAACCCTGTATGTATTTATTTAATTATTTTTTTAAAGTATTAAGTACATGGTTTTGAAATGGACTATTACTCACACTAATACAATTGTTCTTTCTAAATAAAAAGTAGTTTACATTAAACATATTTAAATACTAATTAAATGTATTCATTATAAATATATACATATAAATGGAAATAGAGATCTAGGTTCGAATCCCGGTTGCGTGAAAACAATATTTCTCAACAAAAATTGATTTTATATGTATATATTTATAATTAATACATTAAATTAGTATTTAAAACATCACAGACCGTCTGTTCTGAATAATTACAACTTAACAATAAGAATGTGTTCTCCTTAATTATAATATATTTAATAATAAAAAATCTTTTCCGGCACTGACCACTGATCGGAGTTATAATTTTCGAACAGCCGAATTAGGATGGTTATGGTGGTCATAAATAGAAATATGCATACAGTATATTAAATAAACTACACAATTTTTTTAGAGAATTTATGGATCTGTGCGGGATGGGGGAGAATGGGATTCAACGACGAGTTGTTAACATTTATCAGAACCCGAAACTATTCATCCACAAGAAACTATAAACTCAGATGGCCGGGTCACGTCCAGATGATGCAGGAAACGCATCTAACGCCCTAAAATAATTCTTAATGGAACGAGAATGGTAACGGTAGGAGAAGATTCCAATTTCGCTGGCAGGATGGCCCAAAGAAGGACTCCGAACTGGAAGACAGCATCCGGAGGCAAAAGGTTTAGGTGGCCAAACCTAGATGCGGACTACAGCGCCATTGCGGATGGAGGTAGTCGTGATTGAATAAAATGCATTGACATTTTCTGAAAGTTGGAAGTGGACCCTCTACAATTAATTTAAAACAAGTATTTCTATCGAAATCGGGATGAAATTATTGCACAATTCCGAATACAACTGTATAGATAGTCCAAAGCTCACGGAGTGGTTCCTACTGATCGGATTTCACCGTAATTGGTTAATTTGGAAGTTATCCAAGAATTTTACGGAAACTGGATGATTTAATTCGGTCCGCTTGCAAGTAGGTACGTACCGAATACTTCGAGAACTATTCGGCAGAATAATCGGTAGAGGCCGAGTAGGTACTCGAGCGATTATCCGTGAAGTTAGCAACGGCATCACCCGTGACAGCTTCCAACATTGACGTCATCCTTCAAATACTTGCGAACCGTCGACATGCCGAATTTAATAACGATATTTAACCCTTTTCGACGCCGTGTCATTTGAAAGGAAACTCGATCTGAACAATTGTATGCCGTCGTAAGGAGTCGTTCAATTTCGCGCGGATTTCACACAAGTTCGGTATAAACTTTCGTTGCCCGCTTAACAATAAAACTTTTCCCCGGACGGTTGGCGCTAGCTGTATGGAAATAATTTTCTAAAAGAAAGAAAGCTCGTAAAATTGTTGTAAACAAATACAGAGGGTATCGCTTTATATAAACCGTTTAATTAATTTGACGTTGACTGTTTTCGATTTTCCTTTGTATCTTTATTGTATTATTATTTTGATGTATTTGATAAATACAAACTATAAAACATTCGACCTGTATAGAAGATTTTGGTATGTATATATTTCCAAAACGCACAAATAATGTGTGAGATGTTACATCTGCACACGTTAGGTCTAAATTAATAGTAAGGATATACAAGAGATGTACAAAAATAGATGTATGAAATGGATAATGATACAAAAACGTTTTTTTTTGTTTTATTTATTTAATTTATTAAGGGATTTTAACAGTGTAAATAAACATAATGGAACTAACATAATAAATATATAACGTATGATACTAATTATGAAAATCCACAGAAACTTTCAGCCACATAATATAAAGAAAGAGTGGAGAGGTTAAAACTATTTTGTGGTAAAGGGAGAGCAAGATGTGTTTGTAGGTAGAATGATCGGTCAAAATTGAAATTGTGGTGGTTCATAAAAAGAACTCTTTAAGGGTAGTAAGGCTAATGTTGAAAAAGTCAATTTCTGTTAATTTCTCATTATGATATTTACATGAACGGTGAATGAATGAGTTTTGTGTGTAAGATGTTCTACTTCTAGGAACATGGAAAAGTGCAGACTGTCGGGTCGATCTATTATAGATGGTATGCGGAAGGATATTAGTTTTAATAGACAGGGATAGTCAATATGGCCTTGCAGTAATTTAAAAATAAGTATTTGGTCACCACGTGTTCTTCGATATTCTAGGGTTTTCATATTGTGGAAGTTTGCTGCATCTAAATTGGAGTTGATGATAGATTAGATCTAACATTAAGATATCGAAGAAACCTATTTTGTATTCGTTGTAATCTGCCATGGGTTCCAGACTTGAGACGCGTACTCCAAGTGCGAACGAATGCGTAATACAGTATTTAGAAGCAATGTGGATTTTGGAATTGTTTGCAGGTTGGAAGCATGAATGCTAGCATTCTATAGGCCTCGGAGGTAATATGATCAATGTGATTCTTGAAAAGAAGTTTGCTATCCAACATTATTCCTAGGTCTTTATTATTTTCTAGCCGAGGGCTGCCGGTTGTGCAAGTTAAATTAATGTTATTGAGAATGTTGTTTGAAAACATTTTTTAGCATTCAGGAGTTTATTCACCTTGCAGTAGGTTTGGATTTTATGGCAATCATCTAGGGAGCTCGCTTTGGCAAAGATCTTCATATCATCCGGGTAGAGAAGAAAGTTGGCAAATTAAAAGTATGTACGTATATCGTTTATATACTCAGGAGAAGATGCGCGCCCGATCTGATTTAAAACCGCCGATGACCACCGCTCGGTTTCTGTTACTGATACAGGAGATGAACCATCTTAGTAGGTCTCCATGGATTCCTATTTTTATCAGTTTGTCAATCGACCTGGTAAAGGTAGATAAATTGGTAACCGTGGAACGCCCTGCGAATAATCCATGTTGTTGCGGGTTTGCATGAGGCTTAATGGCGCTGAAAACCTTGGTGTAAATAATTTGTTCAAATAGTTTCCTGAATAATGATAGTTTTGATATAGGTCTGTAATTAGTCACATTATTTTTTTGACCAGATTTAAAGATAGGAGTAATGTATACATTTTTCCATTGGTCCGGAACAATACCTTGAATAGTAACAATACTTGTACAAATAAGGGAGGGATTCCATCAGGGCCTGCGATTTTATTAAAGTCTAGATTGTTAATGTGGCTTTGCAGAAAGATATTATTATCACACTGACCATTACACGGCACTATACCTATAATTGCCGCCCGCAGGGTCTAGCAACAAGCAATCGACTATCCAAGATGATCTCTGTCCTGGTCCCCATACAGAAGTTGTCTGTAGTGAGTGTTATTTTTGTCGTGGCTTTCCTTTATGTTTTCTTCCCTCAATTAAATTCCTGAGGCATTGTATCTAAGAATGAGCCTGTGGGGATTATGAAGAATCAGTTTTGCAGTTATTGATGGATGAATGGGTGCCTGTGGCTTAATGGGTTAAGGATGTGTGTCGATGTATATATACGAATCAGAAGGATTATGAAAGATTTTTTAAAAAATTATGTGATGTGATTAATGTGAGAGTAGTGGTACCCCAATATTCATCCACCACTCTCATGCCCGTTTAAAAGTCGCGGAATGTATTGTGTACGTGTGAGTGTGGCAGGCTGCAAGTTATGAGAAAAAAAAACACCTATGTACTGTTAGCACTTCAGTTTATTGTAACCAAACTTTACCAAAGCAGACGTTAACCCGTATAATATAATTACTACGTGAATCGTTTTCGGGGACAATTGAGTGAAGCTCGCGCGACGCCCTTCCCGACCGCCACTGGCCGCGATGATATTGCTACCTGCTGTCGGTACTGAGTCTCTTTAAGGCTGACAGGAGCTTCGTTTCGCGCATCGGTACCTGCTGGGTGTGTTCAGTTTCTCAAAGCGGTGATGATGAGAGTGGAGGTGATTTGATTTTCTGCGGTGTCTACCTATTGTGGACCTCTTTTCTTACACTCTCCTCAAAACCTCTTTATTTGTAATTCTGCCATCTCTCCCAGCACCATATATTTGCACCACCGCTTGCAATGTATTTCTCTCTTTCTAGTTTTATCATCAGATTAAGATTTTAATGAATTGCATTCTGCTAATATAGGTATACTGTATATGGAAGATTTTGAAGGTCATAGGTAGGTTATTCAACGATAATTTAAATACTAATTGTACCTATTAATCTTTCAAAGAGTGAGTGTTGAGTTCTGAATGAATTTCGCGTTACAAACTCAAGATACTGCGGCAGTATTACATTTATACCGCAGAGCGCCCGTTTAATGAAATACTTGAATCCTGAAACCCGGATACAGCGCCAACACATGTCGCTGTAGCGGGCGTGCGCGCCCCGCCATCGCACAAAGCGGGGTTTCCTGTCAGATTCCTCTCTGAAATTCCTGGCGAGGAATGCTGTGTCGACTTTCCAAAGATAAAGATTGTTTCTTAACCGCGAATTTGTGCGGCAGACGTTCCGCGGTTCGGCTTTACTTTAAGCCAGTGTAACGTGAAATTATTCACACGTCGTTAGGTCGCTTCGTTTCGGTAGTGAGACCAGGGCCGGTGGCAGGTATCGTGCGGCCCGGGGGCTTGCACCACTATGAATATAATTTTAATAACTTGCAACTTGTAAGAAAAATGTTTTCATTTCATGGTGATATCGTTCGTCGATATTCGTCACGATTGCATCGTTTTTTGAATGGCTAGCCCTTTGTTATTAAATTAAACAATAGACATTTGAAATACTTATTAAATGTTTTCATTAGAAAGGTATACATATTAAATCTATTTTATCGAAAAATATTGTTATTGCGATGCCGGGATTCGAACCTGGATCTCTTTTTCCAATCCGGGGAAGATGCATTACCAACTATACTACAGCGCTAGTAATTTTGACGACAAATTTTTGAACCTATACATTGCACTTTTTGAAATTAATACTTCTGTCGTTCCATTATTTGAAAGCCATCTACATTGTTTTTACGGAATCTCAAATACCTTTGAGTAAACCTATAGCAGGCGCGAGAATTACCAATTTTTTATAAAATTTTGGACCCATTGATTCAACTTATATATTATTAGGAGAACGCATTCTTCTTGTGGAGTTGTATAATTCAGAACATACGGTCTGTGATGTTTGAATGTAGATGATTTTCAAATAATGTTGGATTTCATTCTACATATCACATCTAATGTCAAAACGAATTTTACAATAAATATAAGACACACGCGCAAAAGATTTACACAGGATGCCAGCCATTGAACATATTCTATTTTAAAAATTCAGACTTGTGGTTTTGTTTCAAAATGTTGTGTAATAGAACAATCATATATTATTATATTACGCATCAAATGACAGTACCGTGTCGCACGGCATTGTACACCTTGTATTGCCAGTCTGTCGCTTGGCATTCTCTACATTACGATACTCTTCCAAAGCCATTGGCTATGGAAGGTAGAGTGTGTCGCATCATCGCCGGAACAGTACATTTTGTATTTAAATGTTTTTTTAATTTCTATGTCTATCTATGTCCGATTAGGTATTTATTTGCGTTTATTGATTAAGTTTGGATACCCCGGTAAACCGCTTCCCTGTTTTGATAATAAATAATGTTTTCAACATTGAAAAATAGGTTTTGATTAAATTGCGGTCATGAGCGCCCAGCGCCCACAATGACCCGCGAAGCTGCCGCCTAGCAAAAAGCTATCGCACTCTTACAGTCGATAATATACATTTATTTATTCATTGAATATAGCGTATTGCATCACTTGATTAGCCCTAGGCCCGTTCTAAAATGGTACGTTAGTTAAGTGTAAGTGTAGGTAATAAGAACCACATAAGCTCTAGTCTAGTAAACATGCAATAAAATTATACTTACGGAGACGCAAGCAGGACTTCAAAGCTTTTACTTGACTTATCCTATTATATTACTAGATGTGACGCGTCAATAATCTCGGTATAACTTAAATAGTAACTGTTAAACTAAAACTAAATACTAATTGTTTAGGAGAACACATTATTAATGGGTTCTCCTAAATAATAAAGTTGTATCAATGTGTCCAAAATTAAATAAAAATGAATTGATAATTCTGGCATCTGCTATCAGTTTACTCAAAGGTATTTGAGATTCTGTAAAAATAAGGTAGATGGCTCTGTCAAATTATGGAAAGATTAAATGTATTAATATCAAAAAGGTAACATATGGGTTCGAAAATTGTTGCTAAAAATATTGTCGCTGTAGCTTAGTTGGATAAAGCACCTTCCCCGGTTAGGAAAGAGATCCAGGTTCGAATCCCGGTGGCGCAACAATAATATTTTTCGATTAAATTGATTTTATATGTATATATTTATTGAATATTTCACGTGCAAAATGATTGCAGTGGATCCGGTGTGAGCTTTAGTTTTAAATTATGTATTCATTGAAACATTCTTGTTATCACAATATTTTTCTTTATCCACCGTAAAACATTTAAGTTACAAAATATTATTTATGTTATGAAAAGTAAAAGAAAAAAAATATTACTTAAAAAAAGTTTTCACATATGTATAAATACGAGTATAAACAAAATATAAATAGTACATTTTAATCACTGTCATTATTATATCTGTAGCTATTCTTTAGTCGTAAATAATTACAAAATGTGTAATTTCATTGGTATTCCATTCGCGCGGATGTAGAATGTTGGATTATTATTGATTGTAAAGATTTTTTACGTATTTTCGTAAACGTTTCTTAAATTTTGCTTATCTTTATTTATTTAAATATGTTATGCCACTTTCGCAGCACGAAAGAATTGCGTCCGTATAATTGACAAATAGCAAGGTACCATTAAAAATGTCGCTTCTAGAATAACTCTCCAGCGAAGTTTCTCTATTTTTAGAATACTATTTTTTATTTTCAGTTATTTCTCTCCTCTGCCTAGAATGCTCAATTATTATAACGATATCTTATCACGCGTTTAGATATAGTTGACCTTGAAAGCTGTGTTTGTTACATTGTACGAATTATTCCATCTATTTATTTTATTATACTTACGTACTTACGAGCCCCACACAATTCTTGGCTCGTTCACATTCGCACATATTCACATACAAGCTCGTCGATTATTGAGGCTTCAGGACCATCTTCCAGTATCTGATTTACCCGGTCGTGCCAAGTCTTCCGCGGACTTCATATTTTTCTGATGCCAACGACGCTTTCGTCATATTCTTCTGTGTACAGTTTTCTGGACTAATCTGTATATCTGTCCTTTCTGGCCGACGCGCGACATTTCGAATCCCATTGCACGGTCCATCATCAGCCCTGATGATGGACCCTGCAATAGCCAGAAAGGTCAGATATATACGACAGATTAGCCCCGAAAACTGTACACAGAAGATTCTGAACTGCCGTCAAAGCTTAAGAACACACTCATCATTTTATTTTATTAACTGATTTAATGTGGTTTTAGATGTTTTACCCCAACCTAGAGTAGCCTTTATTATATTATTAACTTTTTGTCTATTATATATTCCCATTATACTTTTAATATAGTACATTGTACTCTATTTAATATAATATCATTTTTAACCATATTGATTGAACCGTATTGTATACATGTATAGTATAAGTATGTATTCTGGTCAAAATATCTCTTCACATCTTCACATATAAACATGTTTCTGAAGTTTGATTACGTCCAAAACGTGAAATTGATCATAATAACCGGCACGTCTTGTACTTCGACCGCAACCGGTCAGAACAATGTGTGTATGGATGTCGCTGTCGCTACTCGCTACTCGCTACTGGAACTGTCACCGGCTCGGCATTTAATTAAAGATCGCGTGGGAGTGTCGGCTGCAAAACCAACATCCCGTCCTTAACCGCTGGAACGGGAACTTCGCACTCCGCACTTCGCCTTGCTCGGCAGCCATGTTTCATTCATATTCATCTAATATTTCGTAAATATATGTCGCTAAAGTAGTGACTAACAAAGAAGCAATGAGGATGTCAGTCAATAACATAGATTTTGTACCAGAGTGGATGCCTGTCGGTCGTGATCCTTCTGGCGTCTGGACTAAACTGTTATTTGTAGTGTCCCGATGCCTCGAGGGGAGTGCTGGGTTCATGCTATCGGGGGACGGTGCCGGTGCCAAACTTCATATTGTATGTCTTCTGCAATCCGCGCTGAAAAGAGAATAAGTGTTTTCATGTGCTGGTTGGTACCCATGCCGTGTTGCATTGCATGGTTGCCTTATAGAGTAAAAATGTCTGATGGCGAATGAGTAGGACCGATATGAGAGCTTGTACGCGGAGGATCGTCATTCACTGTACGTTGCGTAGAGATGCATAATACGGAAATCCAGCAATGAAGTGTAACAAACTGATGATGATGATGATGATGATGGTGAAACAGCTTCCTAACTTGCCAAAAAATCAAAATGCTTCTGCCAGATTGGATTACGACAATATTCAATCACTGTCGTCTGCTGTTGTTACTTTACAGACAGAGAACAGTAGCAATTTTGCATTTCTTTGCAATTTGTAAATTAAGTGAGGTAAACGAGTAAATTCCTTTCCAACAAAAAACAATTTGATGTCATAAAAAAGCTTTTGGACTCGCCAAATTATTAAATAAAATAATAATAATTCAAAATATTTCGAATTGTGCACCCCCCAGGTCTCTCGCAAAATGTACACCGCTTGAGGGGTGTCTCGGCTCCGAAATCTATACAAAATGATTATTGTATTTTCTCAGGTCACGCTTACAGCTGACGATATGTTATCATATGCTAAAAAGCCAACCCACTTCATGGTTCTACGTCACCATTTTTCTCGCGCTGGGGGTGGGGCAATAGATATATTTTTTATCCCTCTACTCCTGCGGGGAAATGACGTGATGGTAGGTTAGTTAGTTATCGCAGCAGGAATTCAAGAAAGCGCAACGATCAATAGTTTTCCTTCTACTGAAACAATGTCACTATCGCACCGAAGTAGGGCGGTCGTTGCTACTTTTAGATATGTGTGTATATATGAATTTGAAAGAACAACGGGCACCGGTTATTGCATTCGGCGGTTATTAGAATCAACCATATATTGTGCTCAGTTTGTTGAATGTTGAATAAGGATATTATTTGATATTTAGAATGTAGTACCTAATTCCCTCGTGTAACATTATGCCGACTGTGTGCAGTTGTCAGGAACCGGACTGCAGTAAACAAAATAAGTTTAGTAACTTTTAAATTAAATATTTGATATTGTATTTGTTTAGTGTGTTCACAACAGTTAACTCGTATGTAGATGTTAACAAACATTAACGCATATTATCTTTGTTTTGTTTCGGATAAAAGAATTGTCGAATATTTAAATCAAAATTAGCTAGGAACAACATGATTACAATAATCACTGCAACGCGCGGAGAAGCAAGGAGAAGAAGGAATCAAACACAATTAATAATTCACACTTTTTTTTGACGTTCACACGCTCTTACGAGCAGGTGCACAGGTACAATGGCAGTACATTAATTATTAAATCAATAATTACACTGACTACAAAGTATCCATGCTCGCCTCAACGGGCCAAGGTCCATTTTGAAGTTGGCAATGTTTTTCTTTTTCTCGTGTATAATATATATATATTTCTATTTAATAATACATGTACCTGCCGATATGGTCGTGCATTGTACATCGTACAGTATATACAGCATAACATTTTAATATAAAAAATGTAATTATAGTAATATTGAGCCCAAACTGAATATGTACAAGATTTAAATTGAGCCGACACCGCGGCAACATTATTTTAATTATTCGTGGTCAGGGCCGTCCTTAGACATTATGACGCCCTGGCGTTCCAACAAACGCAATATTTGTCAAAATATTGAAAACCATTCCGTTTTCGCAAATGCTGTCACGTACATGTTTAAAAAGAATGGTAACATTAAATGTTATGCTGCCGATGTAAAGTACACCAAATAACGTCATTATTGAAAAGGCGGGAAGGTACATTTTATTTAGAAAACCTTTATTACGTACCTCCGTTTCTTGACTTTCGAGTTTCTTATTTTGAGATTTTTTTATTTTTATTTATATGACATTTATACATTTTTTTTATAACATGAATTAAGTATTTTAAATTATTAAAATTACATGTTTTTTTTCCGCTTACCTCTCCAAACAAGAGACTAGCTCTTGTGCTTGGAGAGGGAGTTCAATAATTATTTTATATAATAATATAAGAATAATAATTTTATATAATATTTTATATATTTTATTTATTGTCTATTTGTGCGCTTCTGAAGTGTTCTATAATATTGTTTATTTTCTAATTATGTGTTTCTGAAGTTTAATTTTTTTCTAAACTCTTTTGTATCTTTCATTTCTTTAATTTGTGTAGGTGTTTGGTGTTACATTTAGGGATTTTAAAGTTATTTTTAAACCTTAATGATGTGCTTGTTTCAAATTTTACAGATTAATTGAGATTTTTTTGTAAATGTTTTCTATTTTGGGAACTGGGTATTTTGCAAAAAGTGTTTATGTTGAAAATGTTGATCTTTTTTTTATTATTACTTTGATGATTGTTCTCTGTATTATTTTTACCGAGTTCATTATATTATTGTATGCTCCTCCCCACCCAATTATTCCATATTGGAGTAGTGAGTGCACAATAGCAAAATATACGTTTTTAAAATTATTTATACTTAAAATGTTTCTTAATCTTATGAATATATAAATACATTTTCTTATTCTTTTTACTAGTTCGCTAATGTGACTATGCCATTTTAAATGTTGATCAATAATTATATCGAGATATTTTTTTTATTTTTTTGGGCTAAGTTTGTACATGAGTCGTTACAGGTAATTTTGTTACAGTTGTCGTTATGGATAGTAATTTTTATATGGGGCGGTGTTTTAAGACTTTTGATTGAAAAGGGAATGTAATAGGTTTTTTCGGAGTTTAAAAAAGTATATTACTATCGAACCAGGATTTGAGTGTGTTCATGACGTTATTTGCATGTTCGTTTGTAGTGTTCCAGTCTTGTCCGTCAACAAGGATAGCAGTGTCGTAGGCGTATGATATAATTTTTTCGGTCGATTTTAATTTGTAAATGTCATTGACATAAATTAGGGGTTGGCTTAGAGTTTCGTCAATTTTTACGTTTTGCGGTCTTTTGTGAAGATAGCTTTGAATCCAGCTTAGTGCTTTGTCGTCTATACCGACAGATTTTAATTTTAATATTAGTTTGTTGCAGGAGATACGGTCGAAGGCTTTTCTCAAGTCCACGAAAATTCCAATACATTAAAGAGATTTGTCTTCTTGGATGATATTAGATAGTCTACTTATTGCGTCTTGCGTACTTTTGTTTTTCTTTCAAACTGGTTTTCATCAATTACTTTGTTTATTTTAATAAATTGAGACTATTTTTTTAAACATTTTTTTCTAGGATTTTTCCAAAGTTTGACAAAAGAGAGATTGGTCTGTAATTGGTTATTTCCTCGGGGTTATTTGATTTATATATGGGGGAAGTGATGGCTCGTTTGTAGCGTGTTGGGATACCCCTGTTTTTAAACGTATATTTATTACATGCATTAGGGGTTTGAATATTTGTTTTTGAATATGTCCGTCATAACGTGGTGCTGTCCCCCCTTCACACATGTTATGATTTATTCAATTTCGTTCATTGTTGTGGGTTGAAAAATTTCTATTTTATTTCTTGTATGTACTATATTAGAAGTAGCTACGTCAGTATTCCAGTTCTTTGTGATTTTGCTAGCCAAGTTTTTACCGACGTTTTAGCAAAGAAATTATTAAAAATGTTTGCTGTTTCCTGGGGCTTTTCTGAGCAATTTGTTTTTGAATTGTCATGTATGATAAACCTTATTTTTTCTTTTTTTCCTTGTTTATTTTCCATAATTTCATTAATGATATTCCAAACTCTCTTACTATAATTTTCTGCAGATTCTAGAATTTTTTTGTAGTATTATTTAGTATTTTTTATTAAGAATGAAAGTTTTTTCTTGTATACTTTTAAATATCTATTTAGTTGCTCGTTATTTGGTAGTTTTTAAATTTTTTTTAATAAGAATTTTTTTGTTATTTGGTAGTTTTTAATTTTTTTTTAATAAGAATTCTTTATATCTAATTGATACGTTTAGATAATGTGTCTTCAAATATGTTGCAAAACATTATTGCATTGGTATAATTTAGTCCATTTTTTAGAATTTAATTTGTTTATGAGTGTGTCATTTAATTTTATCGCGTGTATATTTTTGGTTTGCAATTTTTTTCCCGTCACATGAGGATTAATATTTTTGTTGTATTTGTAAGTAAATATAGTCGCGTAGTGGTCAGTGTCTTCTGTATGAACGATTCTAGAAATAACATTATTTCTGTCTGAAATGTGGTAAATGCAAGAAGGTAGTTGATTTTTTACGTTTCTAGTGTTTCCATTTATACATGACAACATATGTTTTAGATGGTTTTTTTTTCTAACATTTTTTTAATTTCATCCACATTGCTTTTTAAAATTCTCCAACGTTAAAATAAATCTTCTCGAAAGCGCCACCCACCAGAAGAGGTGTTATATTACTTTACTCGCCTATTGGTTTGGGACGGTCCTGTTTGTGGCTTGTGATTACTATACAGATAAAAATGAAGTAATAAAGTGTAACAAAACGAGACGGATCCCGTCCCGTCCACTGAAGAAGTTTCAATTATGTTCCGTAAGCTACTTAAAAAAATCCTACTTAAATTCTAGGGAAATCTTCCAGGGGATTAAAAGTGCATTGTGTAACGAAACGCTCCGACGTAGCTTTGTTGCGCAGATTATTTATGAACCCGATATGAAAATGGTATTTTCTCATAGTCGAATAGTCGAACGATCGAATACCTCGCCGAGAACATTCGACTCCTAAATCAGTTCTCTCAACACGGCAACACGGTATTGTACGGTAGTGTTACAGCTTCAAAGTGATATAATCTGAATCCAGTTATAATATGGCTTATACGAAATATTGTCACAAAATTGTTCCATTCTATAAAATTCTGCAAAAATCATACCTTATCCAACACCACTATAACCGTACCGTCGATCTGGCCGATGGTCCCTTTAATTCTATTATTTCTGCGCGGAATATAATATTCTAGCGCGCCAATGTTTTTTTATGTCGCTCGCCGCGAGTGTAAAGTGAACTGAATATTTTTGGTGCGGTTTTCAGCTTATCAATAAAATAAACAATGTACATTTTTAGGTACCGAACCTCTAAAATGTTTGGAAACCGAGTCGCGTGAATGCCACACGGTGGCGTAAGTGTCGATTTGTTTGTGTACATGTTTCGACCCAGCACTGAGAAGATGTAACATTTGGAGTGAACAGTCTGGACCCATCTATTATATATTCTGACTGTTGTCTCTCGCGCGTGTCATCCCACTGAACATTCAAAATGAACAATGGGCTATTTATTATAATGTACACCCGTTTCTTTCTTCGGTATGTGCCGTAAAACATGATATAGGTCAATGGCGGCGAGTGTCATTTTGGCGGTAAGCGAGTGAAAGGCGAGCCGCCATTGCTCCGTCGCGTTTCTTCAGCGGCCCTGATGCGCCAGGAAGTCGGCCACTTTGTCAAGCGGCGCGCCCGCGTCTGGTCGCCCGCACCGTTCGCAAATCTCTGCTTATTTCGTGACAAATTTCCTCTATCTCGACTTTAGTACTTACGGATATAATGATAAGAACATTCAAATTCAGGCAGTAATACAAAAAATTTGGGGTACAATTTTTTCGTGTTGACTTGATGATTGCTGGTTACGGTAAAAACCAACACAACCCAGAAGTAATTCTATTGCATTCTTATGGGCGTTAATATGAAGGAAACATGCGGAAATAAGAGTGTTAAATTCTTTCATTTTTAGTACTTGATAATAAGACATACGTGTTTAATTTTCTTGCAATGGACAAATATCGGTTTCATACTAATCCTATATTATATTACCCAAGTAACGCCATCGCACGATGTTGTGCAGTGTTTTTCCCTTAAAGAAAAAACACCAACTTGCTTTAAGATTTATATTTTTATGAAATGTATTACATATTAAAATTATATGTTCAATTTATACCTACCATTTTGCCACTTGAGATGATCTTTCTTTACGGAGTACAGAATTATCTGCTCGCAAGCCTTATTTAGTATTACATTGCGATTTAAAAATAATTAAATAATTTTCATTGTTTATAAATTCTACTTATAAAATCACGAATATTTTCAATTTTTTAGGAAACCGTTTTTTAAATATGGCAGAATTTTTGTAATCCTCAATCTCAGCGGTAACCTTTCTTTACAGCAGATTCTGAAGGGCTGACAAAGATGTAAATCAGGATAGGCGGTTCGCGTCATCGATAAACTTTGGAGATGTTTCCGGAGATGAGTCTGCTTGACATTGATTTTATAATGGATAATTTGGTCCTTTGTTCTCTATCCACAGTGTCACTAGAGGTCATTTTCTGTACCGACGTATATGAGAGATTATACTGACTCCGTCTCCGACTTTAACTTACCAACTCTGATTTTATGCGAGTGAAAGGCAAATAATGGAATACTCTTCACGTACAATCCCGATACAGCATCGATCAGCTCAGTCGCATGCGCTAGAGCGAGAAACGCGATATAATTCGCGAAAGATTGACCGCCCGCTTAAATTTAACCTGTATGCACACGCACACGCACACGCACTCGCACACGCACATGCACACGCATCCACCCATTCATTACTTTATCAAGTTCCTACACCACATACATTGCGATTTTATTGTGTTTCGCCTTCAATGACTTTTGGTTTTGTAAAATGTATTTGTTTACCAATTTGCCCTAAAACGGGCATGCCTAGTTGGGCAATGCATTTTAAAATGTGTAACAAACTGCCTTTTTTTGCAGCTGTACAAATATTATATATGTCTAAATAAATAAATGATCTTTTTAAATATGAATTAAATATATTAATTATAAAGATATACATATAAAATCAATTTTATCGAAAAATATTGTTGTTGCGCCACCGGGATTCGAATCTGGATCTCTTTCCTAACCGGGGAAGGTGCTTTATCCAACTAAGCTACAGCGACATTATTTTTAGCGACAATTTTCGACCCTATATGTTACCTTTTTGATATTAATACATTTAATAGTTCCATCATTTGACAGAGCCATCTACCTTATTTTTACAGAATCTCAAATATCTTATTAAACGATTAAATGTATTAATATCAAAAAGGTAACATATAGGGTCGAAAATTGTCGCTAAAAATAATGTCGCTGTAGCTTAGTTGGATAAAGCACCTTCCCCGGTTAGGAAAGAGATCCAGGTTCGAATCCCGGTGGCGCAACAACAATATTTTTCGATAAAATTGATTTTATATGTATATCTTTATAATTAATATATTTAATTCATATTTAAAATATCACAGACCTATGTTCTGAATAATCACAACTTCACAATAAGAAGGTGTTCTCCTAAAAATATAAAAAATAAAAAAATAAAAATGATCGATTAATTAAATGTAAAAAGATATCGGAGACCAATTTCTGATGTCTGACAAAAGTCCACAGCCCAAACGACAGGATCGTCTTCATCAGCGTTCGCTTCTCACGACGTTAATTCACCCCTAACAACAAATTAGTCTTGACAATTATATAATTATGCTCGATACGTTATCCTTTAGGCCGTCGATGAATTCCCAACTTACCATCACGCCATTACCGTTTCTTCGCGGGTGCAGACACACAACTTTCACCTCATCTACCATCTACACATACCTTCTCACGCATGCTCGTCAATTTTTGAGGCTTCTAACAGTACCGCCTTCCAGTACCTTATTAACCTGGTTATCCACGAACTTCTCCTATTTGTGGTGCCATCAACAATCGCGTTATTATCTATCAGTATCCGTATCTTTCTCACCATCCTCACCTTATTCGTTGGATCCTCATCAACATACCTAATCACTGTGCTAAGAACATCATTCCTAATTTCTTAATTCTTTACATGATGATATATAGATCTACTTACGAGATGCCCGAGTGATCTCATTTTTGCTGCATTCGGTCAACTGTGTTTCCTATTTTGCCAGCATAAAGGTCCATTGCTATACTCGCACATCAGCGTTGCGCTAATCTTACAATTCTTGAAAATTACAACATAAACTTTGGACTATTGAGTATTGGGCGATTCGTTCTCTGTACGTAATAACGCCAGGACGTTTATTACTACATTTTGTTTATTTATTTATAGTAATTTGGTAAAGTTCACCGAGGTTTTAAATTTCTTTCCACGTAACTCCACTTTTTTCTACTTATCTACTATTAATCTACTTATTGTTCTACGAAATCATCCAACGTTATTACAAGTTCTAAAATATGTTCGAGTTATCTGTGATAAATTATTCTTAAAATTTTTATTTAAAGAAAAATTAACATTTTTAAAAATCAATTAGAAATAAATACAGAACAAAATCTATCTATCAAGAAAATTGATGATTACCACCCGGATTACGAACCCGAAACCTGACTGATGGTAAACCGTTATTGCGACTGATTGTGTTCGACTGTTACGATGGTTCGTAACTGAGATTTATTTTCTAGAGTAGCAGTGAGCGCTTGAAGAATTACGAATAATCAGTCACAATAACGGTTTAAATAACTGTTAACTATCACTGCGCGTCATCATTTCACCGAGTCAACCATAAAACTTTGGAATTTATTGAACGTATCCAGGTGGCAACAAAATGTTTTTTCAATACATACAATTTTGTACTTAACTTTCTAATGAATTCATTTAATTTGTTTCAAAATATTGCAAAACTGTGTTTTGAAATTGTAACTTCACAACAAAGAAGTGTTTTCTTTTTAAAAAAGTTTTATTTATGAGGCGGAATCTGCAACACGCCAGTTACTCTGTTTACACGCTAAATGTAACACTTACAAATTTACTTTCTTTTAGTGGAGTTTAACACGGACATTATTTGAAAAAATACATTTTATGATGTTGTTTCATAAAAAAGTTTGATTATAATAATAATTTATGAAGGGTCCATTCCAGTGTTCATCATCATATCTGTACACATTTAGGGCCGTGCAAAGTTTAGCCCGTATAACTGTTTATTTAACGATGCCTTTAACGCCGGCCCGCCGTAAAGTTCGCGGCGAAAGTGTGCGATGAATCGGGCAATTTGTTCGCGTGAAAGCGGTCTACATTCGACGCGTACCCTGGATTCTGGCCTCGCAGTTCACACTTCTCATTTTACATTCGGCAATCTTCGCGCACCCGAAATCTGTTCTGATCGAGATATTTGTACAGTGCAGATGTAATTGTATTAATTAATTGTATTGTAATTGTAATTAATTAGTAAACTAACTGGTTATTAATTACACATGATGATGAGAGGGACTGCATCTCTCGAAACTGTAGTAGTGACAAAATCACTCAATACGTGTGTCGTCCAAAGTTTAGTGAAAAATGTAAATAACTGCCATGTCAATTGACGATATCAGTATTCACAGTTTAGTAATAGATAATATACGAGTATGCTATTTCTGTATCATTTGGTATTCGATCGATAAATGTGATTTAAAACATAGTGGTTTTAGTTTAGTGATGACCTGTGATTGTGAGATTTGCGTTTGATTGTAACGATGATTAGTAACTGATTATTCGTAATAAGGCGAGCAATCACCGGTACTCTAGAAACGGTTACCAATTATCGTCAAAATCAAACACCAATCACGCAATAACGATTTAGCTCATCACTGGTTTAGTTTTTAGTATCCGTATCGGCCACATCGCTCGGTGGACAGATAGTCATTGGACGTAGGTACCCGAGTGCAATTAGAGCGCTGAAACCCGCTGGACAGACGCACATGTGTGGCTGCGAATAACAATAGTCATAGAAAAATATATCCAGCAGTGAAATGGCTAAATTACGAATTAGTTTCACCGTAATGTCGATCGCGAATCGCGAGTGTTGATGATATCGAAAAGAGTGCGTCCGCCAAAACATGGCGTGACCAGGTAAACCAGATACTGCAAGATGATCGATCCTGTTAGAAACCTCAAATATGTACATAATCAGGCCTATTCTCAAAATTGCAATTTTGAAATGAAGGTGATTGTTACACCAACCCTCAAAAATAGACAGTATGTAAATTAACGTCCGTGTTATATTTGAATGAGAGAGAGGGAGAGAGAGTGAGGGAGATAAACGTACCATAATCTGTCAAAACATAAAAATGGCAACAGGTACAATGGTACAACTATACCGCTTTGATATCAAGGCGGTATAGTTGTAAAAATTGCCCATTTGGAATTTTCATCGGGTTGCACAAATCACGCAAACGACGTCTTTCCATTCTCGAGTTTCGACTAAAAATATAAGTTTTTGGTTAAAATAAGTACTAATCCAGTATTCAAAGTTCACAGAAAAAGGTTTGTTCAAAAATTACCTATTGATTTCCTCATCCGCAGCGTCGTAGTGAAGAATCACGGCCAATCCTGTTGCCATTTTTATGTTTTGACAGATTATGGTACGTTTATCTCCCTCACTCTCTCTCCCTCTCTCTCATTCAAATATAACACGGACGTTAATTTACATACTGTCTATTTTTGAGGGTTGGTGTAACAATCACCTTCATTTCAATATTGCAATTTTGAGAATAGGCCTGAATATAGTACGTAAAATAATACGATTTATATAACACATTAAAGTCATTGTATTAACAATATTTTTATATTGGAAATTAACATCTTACCACAATAAATATAACAACTTTATTGGCATGAAAATATTATTATTATTACAGTTGACTCTAAAGGACTTTCAGGTCCATAGCCGTCCTCAGGCCTCTCTGTCTTAAGCTGCATCCTGACAAACTGTCCGCCCATCCCATTGTTGAGCGTCCACAGCACAGATCTGACAGAGCGCTCTGCCACTCAGCGTGGTCACATCTAACAAGCCGTCGTGCTCCTGTTTGGATTGTTAGAAGGCTTCGACAAGCTCGGCATTCGTACGGATGCGCCATTGGTGATTGTCCTCAACTGGTCCAATTTTGTTTTGGAATACTTTAAATGCTTCTTCGTTAGGCTTCAGGTAACCATCCATATAACCTTATTGGCTTAGTTAGGTAGCTTGGATCAGTTATTTTAAAGCAAATAGGTCGCATTTCTATTTTTTTTAATTTTGCTATGAAGACCTGATAAAATAAGGCATTATACGACTTCTAAAAATTCTGCCCTTCACATAAACATCAGTGTCAGAAATGCTTGCAAACCCTTACCATATATAATATTAAATGAAGGGTGTGCATTGTTTTACCATTTTAACAAATGAAGTAGCCAAAAATTTGTGTCTCTAGTCTCTCTCTAGTACAAAGACATGATTCTTGTACATCATCCACTTTTATTCTATGAAATGTAATCTTCTCATCACTCGAAACAGTCGGCCAAGTAAGACGGCGGCCGCTTGAAATATCGAATGTTCCCGATCTTACGCCGTGTCTCTTTGGCGGGAGAGTATTTTTATAATTCAGCAATATTCATCCGTCTACTTTGATATGCCTTTTGTCAGTACATCAAAAATTAAATAAATGTATTCAGATAATTAATAAATAAAATAAAATGTTTTAATATAATATATGAAATATCATTTTCATCCCCTTGTCCCCGGAACCCAAAGTCTCGATAATCCGTCTTCAACTTTCCAAATCAATCTTCATACACCTTTTATTGCTGTCTTCATCGGCTTAATCTGAGGCGATCCACCGACCCTCCGGAGTTGGCAACATATGCATCATGGTAGTCGTCTCTCCGGCATTCGCAAGACATATCCAAGCCACCTCAATTGAGATCTTTCTATATGCAGAAGTAGGGGCTTCTTGCCCAGGGTTTTTCATATTGCGATTGATTGCAGTGACAAAATATAAAGATAATTTTTTGATACGTCTAAATGAAGCAATATATTGATTATTTTATGTGTGTGACATTTTCAGTTCATAATAATATTTGATTGGAAAGATTCTAAAAGATAGATAATGTCTCAAAGGTCGGGCTAACCCCAAGTTTTTTTTATAATAGTGTATATAAATATGTATATCTATTATTAATTATATCAAAACTTGAAATTGGAATTAAAATCTTCATTTTCTTTGCGTTTCTTTATTTTTCTTCTGTATTTGTAATTATGTAAAACAACAAATGTTAAGATGTAGAGGAGTCATAAACATTAATTTAATCAACTTGGTACTTTGAGAAATACTTCTCTGCTTCAGGACTGCGGATGTGGCATGAATTCATAAGTCGACTTTATTTTATCTATTTAACATGCAATGTTTATTCAATTTTTGTATGCGAAAACGGAATTGAAATAGCGTAAATAGATTTTTTTTATTCCAGCCACGGTTTTGGGTTTGAGCCAAGGTCCACGGCGGTCCTAGTAAAGTCCAAAAGTCAACACGCACATTTCGGGTAAGGAGGCGCTCGGGGGTTGCCATTGACACCTCTCGCAGCGCTTTCATCCAGCGGGTCGTACCGGTTCGTAAATCGACCACGTTAAAAAAAATATCAATTAAAAGGCTAACTAATTTATTACCCCAAGAATTAATTAAAAAAAAACTAAAACCACAAGTTGAAGGTCGATTTTTCATACAGTTACCAGTCATATGTTGTAAGCAAACATTTATGGCCGTATATGTCGATTCAAATTTGATAAAATAAAATGTCGAATATCCTGTTTGCCACATCTGAAAGTGTTTGGGTACCTATCTAATGTTTAGTGTTGTATATATTTTTTTAAGCCTGTTCAAAAATATGATCTGTTTCACTCTTGATTGTTTTTCTCACATTTTCCTATTTATTTAGTATTTTAACATACACATTTAATAACAAAAACTGTGAACCCACATATTTATGAACATATAAAAATGATGTCTGGATGCCATTTTGAAGTAAACAAAGTAGTGAACCGGTTGTCAAAAAATAATGATGACAGTCAGTTGTCAGTTGTCAGTCAGTCAGCTCTACTATTCTATACATGCTTATAAAATCAGAAACAACAGCCGGTACACTCGACACACAGTGACAAAGCTGAAAAACGAGCAGGAATTTTGTATTTTATAATATCACTGAACTCCCTAGTGGGGTCTCTTCGTACATTTGGTAAATGTAAGCGTTCTATTACTTTTTTTAGTCTAGATAGTTCTTCTGGAGTCGTCTATGACATGACGTCAAGACGACGGATGACTCTTTGTACAATGTTCAGATAATTCTTTATACAGGTGGAGTTCTGTTATCAACCGAAATTATCTATGATTCGATAAAGAATGAGGAAATTAAGAACAAGCGTATATCTGTTTGTAGTAGAGTCGATAGAATTAAGAACGTGTCGCTGAAATAGTTTACGCATGGGGAACGTATGAATGGGAAGAGAATGATAAATAAAATGTACTCTTTTTAATATTTATTACAAACTTTACACTGTGGTTTTTATTCATTTTAATATAAATTATTTATAACTTTGTTTTTAACCACTTTTATGAGTTATATTTAATACACCAACCGGTTTCGGAAAATACCATTTTCTTCATCGGGATGTCAAATAAACTAACTAAAACCGTATGTCAAATTGTTCTAATATTTTTAAATTCTTTTTAAAATTATTATTTAAAATATAAATCAAGTAGGTACCGAACTTAAATTGTTAAATATCGTAAACATTAGACCATAAGCACGTCGTCTATTGTAAGACAGTTCTGTTAGGAGCTTCAACAATCGATGTATTGATATTGTTCCAGAACAGAAGGGTGTGGCATTCTGTCCTCTTTGCGAGGAATCTACGACGGCAAGGTGGTAAGTAAGCTGGCGGGATATTTCGCGTTACGTAAGGATGATAATTTATCGTTAAAATCATCTTCCTAAGAAGCCCTCTTGGCATCTTTAAATGGTTTCTGTTGATGCTGGGGACGTGCGCCACCGCCAACGTCTGTCTGGTGGTGTAGTCTGAACTCTATCAATCGATGTTCCCGGTTAATGGTACAGTCTAATATGCGCGAACACAAGGCACACAGAACAATCGGTGATTAGACTGCTGCCATGTACACAGAACACAAGGTGATTAGTTAGCGATACAGCTTAGACAGAAGTGCAGCGCGATGGACAGGGCCGCCGATCATCTGGCTTGATGTGACAAGTGAAACAGCAACATAGTACAGTTTGCATGGAAATAAAACGTTATATATAAAATGACCAGTTTCGTACTATCAATAGCCTCACACATCCGGAATTCAAACGTTATGTAATAATAAACCATATCACCCTTGCACAATTTTAATATTAATTACTTTTCATATATGTACTATGTAATAATGATGGGCGTCGCCTACGGTCCGTCACTACGAAATGAAATAAAAATAACATAAAATACGATGCACATATATCATATATGATAAACCATATAAAGCAACCCTTTTCAGCAATGAAAACCAAAGGGCCACGTACATACACAACATACTTTTTTTTGTTAAATAGAGATGCGTACACGAAATACATATCACATCAATATTGTTACTATTTTCGAATTACGAATTAACTTGATGGCCTCCTGGGGCGACGCTCGAACTCCCGGCCGCTAGATCACTAGGAGTATCGTAACGACTAGACCACAAGCACGTCAACTCTATCATAATGGATTTGCCACCTGTATACCTGTACGCCTAAGTGATTTCATTTCCACCTACGACGTCTACTTTCGTTGCTCTGGGTGTTTATAAAGATATTAAATACCCGTAGATAACAACGTTCTTGTGTAATATGATAAACTATACTTAACCACTAAACCAACAAGCTAATTAAGCGCTTACACAATAAATAGATGATTGTGTAGGAACAGTTGAGTATTTTTGATTAGAGAAATTGAATTACCACGTGGGCGTGTACATACTAGAGTAATTCTAATTCACCCTGTTTTAATTATGGCTGAATAATAATGCCTGAGTGGGCAGGTTAATGAGGCTGCGCCGCATCAGGCCGGGCTGCTTGCGAGACGTCGCGTGGAGCAATGAAAAAGAAAGAATACCTATCAAATAAATATTCAGTAAGGATAAATATGACGTATGGTATTAAAAGCAGAACTGATACCGCGAAGACCGAGACCAAAAGCGTGTAGGAGCTCGGAGATGAGAGTCAGATGAATTAAATCTCTGTATTATGTGTTGATATTTTGATCTATAAATGATCTCGGAGATTGATAAAACGAGACCAAAATTCAAACCCCTGTACGTGACATTCAATTTGACAGCGAGACTTAACATATGCGCGTAAACGTCCCCTAGAATCATAGATATATACAACTGTTTATTCTGAAATGTCTACAACCCAGATTACAAAACTTTATCTTATAATAAACAGCACCAGAACCGGGAGGATTTGATAAAGTTCGGGAAACTAGAGAGCAAATCTTAAATATACCGCAGATAAGCTCGGGAATTCTTCATTCCATCACTTTATTAACTACTCAAAGGTGTTTGAAAATGTAAATGGACGAAACTGTGAATCTTTCTTAGAGAAGTGGTCTCAGAGAAGTCCCACCACACTTGATTGGACTCTTAAAAAGCCTTTACAGTGATGGCACTGTCGTTATTAAAGTCGGTAATATTATTTCAAACAAGACATACATTAAGAAGGAAGTAAGACAAGGGTGAGTACTCTCGCCATTTCTATTTAACCCACGCAGAATACGCCATGAGAAGAGTATTACAATAATGGCAGGGAGGGAGCACGATCGGTGAAATAATTCGCGTGTTAACGTTGACAACATAATTCTATTGCATTTGGGCTGATCTCGCTGATGGACAGAGAAGTTGGAGACGCACTACAGAATATAAAAAAAAAAAACTCTGCACCAAAGATTCGGGACAAACGTGAAAAAACGTGTTTAATATTTTTATTTATTTTAAATACGTACTGAAGTACGTAGATACAGTCAATTCTTTTACATTTTCAGTCGGGGCAATGAATGACATTCTTACTTTGTCGCAACAATCATTAGCAGTATTGCTTTTTCACTTTCACATATTTCAATGTAAACGCTATATACAAAAATAGATCAATTTCTTGCTTACTCGCATGTAGGTATCCCACTTGAATGTAAATGACCCACCTGAAAGCGGGTTCTTTCAAAACAATCTCAGCGTTCATTTACAAAATCAACGTGAATTTGCAAGATCGATTTTGTAATTAATTATTCTGCCCCCGGAAAGAACCCCTTCGATAACTTAGCTCAAAAATATTCATTTACAGAAGCCGAAATTCATCCCTTAATGAAATCATTAATAGCGCGTCAAATTGTTTAGCAAGTCGCGGGTACGGCAGGGGGAGGGGGTAGGCGGTAGGGCGGGGCGGGCCGCCACCCCTCGCGGGTGGTTCCAGCGAAGGCTTGCAAAGGCAGCAGTATTTGCGCTCAGGCGGCACCGTTTTTAAAGATTTATTCGGCGGAAACGAGCACAAAGGGCAGCCCGAAATGTGGTAAACTCCCTCCTTAACATATGTTCTTTAGTAGCTTTTGACACACTTTTACTTGGTGGGTTTTGGCACTTATTTTATAATTTACATTTTTATCTCTATATAATATTATTGATTTTCTAATCAATAAGTACAACGAGATTTTATACAATAACGCTAAGTTAGTTAGTTATAATATATGCTTAGTGTTGCAGGTTCAGTTGTAGGTAATTGGTTGATTAGAAAACATGCGTAATTTCGACAGCCAGGTTCGTATTACTGTGTACACATAGCACGGTGTCCCGAATGCCGCGCACCGTCTGATAGTATTACCCTTGGAATCTATTCGCCTTGTAATGCAGTAATTATATTGAAGGTATTTTATATATTATTTCTCCTCACTTTTATTTTTGTCTTTTAACTCATCATCTCACTCAAGTAACTATCGTAACTCCTGACTAATCTCTCCTCCACTTTGTTCATGTTGTCGACTGCATGCGCATCGTCCAACCGCCTTCACTCGGGGCTTCCATCACGCTTAGGTACGACTAATGGGTTCTGCTTTTTCGTTGGTCGCCCAAATCCAGCGCTACGAGTATTTTAATTTATCATCAACATTATCAACCCTTTTCTATCCACGGCTGAATGAAGACCTCCCCAAGGCCTCACTCTTCTCTAACGATTGTTATACGCTGCCACGTATTTCCGCAGAATTTGATTACTTGGACCTCTCCTGCATATCCCCAGTACTTTCCTAAGGGTCTTTGTTATCTTTTATTAGTTTGCTTTTAAACACTTTTCGCTTTCGGAAAATACCCTTTCCTTCATCAGGATGTCAAATAAACTAACTAAAACCACGTGTCAAATTGTTGTAATGTTTTCATATCCAATTTTAAAAAAGATATATATTATTATTATTTAAAAAATAAATCTAGTACCCGACTTAAATTATTATGACGATGAAAGATAATAAATAGTCATAATGATTCAAAATCATTGGGAAAAAATTTAGTTGCTTATTTATAATATTTTGGTTAATGTTACACGCTTTGCTTATTTCTAATGATTATAAATTATTCAATTTACGACCAACATTGTTATGTAAAATAGATAATCCGAGTTTTTTATCAAACGTATGATGATTTTCTAATAAATGATTCGAAAATTCTGAAAATTAAATGCTCTTTGATTTTAATGTAAAAATTTCGACTCGTTTTACTAATATGGAAAGCAGTACAATCTTTATAAACACCGGAATTATTAAATTTATGAGAAGTTTTCCAATATTATTATTATTATTATTAGGAGAACACATTCTTATTGTGAAGTTGTAATTATTCAGAACATAGGTCTGTGATATTTTAAATATGAATTAAATATATTTATTAGAAAGATATACATATAAAATCAAAATTTAATGAAAATGAATTGATAATTCTGGCGTCTGCTATCAGTTTACTCAAAGGTATTTGAGATTCTGTAAAAATAAGGTAGATGGCTCTTTCAAATAATGGAACGATTAAATGTATTAATATCTAAAAGGTAACATATAGGTTAGAAAATTGTCGCTAAAAATATTGTCGCTGTAGCATAGTTGGATAATGCACCTACCCCGGTTAGGAAAGAGATCCAGGTTCGAATCCCGGTGGCGCAATAACAATGATTTTCGATAAAATTGATTTTATATGTATATCTTTCTAATTCATATTTAAAATATTATTATTTGTAATATGCAGGTCTAATGTTTGGTAGAAGGTATTTAGACATTTGAATCGAAAATTTATTTATTAATAACATTCTACGCCGAAAATTATTATTATTATTTTGTTTTATCTAAAATGTCTATATAAAAATGTACTGATAATATTTTATTTTAATTAATATTTTTAAATCATAAAATCGGTTGGTATATAATTTACTCATAAAAGTGGTTAAAAACAAAGTAATAAATAATTCAGTATAAAAATGAACAACCGCAATGTAAAGTTAGCCTTAAATATTAAAAAAATTGTATTTATTGACTGTTTACTTCGATGTTTGTTTAAACTTTTTATGGGTGAAGAAGGTACCGAGTCATTTTGACTCGGTACCTTTTATTATTTTGCGTTGAATGTACTCTAATATGTCTTTAGTATCAGGCGTCTCCTTGAATAGCTCCTTGAAATCTGAGAAATATTTTATAATCGTAGATCGCATTACTCAGCAGGTGTACTGCATAGAGTCAAGTTCTAATTATATGCTATCAATTTCCGCAATCTGCAGAAATTTGCTTATTTCGTCTTTGTCCTCGCCTTATCCCGTTCATCTGGGGTCCTGCTCTGGTGGCTGCTCTGATCATTCTACTCCACTTCGTTCTGTCGTGGTCTGCATCTTTAGTCACGTTCAAATCTTTAAGATCTCCTTCCTTTCGTATTTCGCGTCCACATTATACTAGTCAGTCCTCCTTTTTTTTTCTTCAGGAACCGGGGCCACCCCAAAAGAACTAGGAATGTAAATATTTAAAGTTTTGTCCAATCTCGTGACTGCACCAGACCATAATAGCACTCGCTGTGCCCTATCCGTTCAACGGACGTTGGCTATCATCACTTTGTTTATTACGGCCTGGAAAGGATCTACAGTAGATTGGGCAGGTACTTCAGCCATGTTGTTCTCCTTCTTTCGAAGTCTCGACTTTCAGCAATACGAGATTTAAGATCTCGTACTTGTTTTGTCTGTCAGCTTCTTTATACTCGCTCAGCACTCGGACCCGTAGATCATAGTTGGCATAACCGTCGTTGTATAAACTTTTTACCCTTTGCCTTGATTAGAATCCTATTATCGCATTAACGCTAACCTGGATATATTCTTCATGACACAGGCTCAGTGTAAAAGCGAAATTGTATTATACATGGTTAATAGTCGTTCGGACTTGTACGCCGAGGACTGTCGCGTGTCACGTGATTAGACTTCGTTGACCTCGGAACCCACGCACCACTGTACCTATGCGGAAGTTTCAATATCTTGTTCATTCTCCTCAATGGTCAATTTGTAACATCACTTTGGTTTGTTTTAGTGTTTCTCATTTCTTACCCACAAAACAGCATTTTCTATAACATATGATTCCCTAATTGCCTTAAAATATTTTTACATTATTTCTTAATTGAGCTATCTATCCGAGTCATTAACGACATGTCAACAGCATGATAAATAAAATTATAATAATTATAATATGAAGGGTTTTTATTAAAATGTATTTGTTAACTCTGGCTAAATCTTGAGTTTAATAGGCGCATAATAATTATTATCGGGAACGGAGCTAGATTAGTCTGTACAATGAGTCAGCCTGTGCTGCGGAGCCCGAGAACTGGAATGACGTCACTGCTTACGGCGTAATCAGGACGAGAACCCCCCCCCCGGCCCCTGGCCACCGTCCCCGGCGCCGAGTGGCAGACAAGTACTTAGTTACACAATGTTGCTTCACTACTTGAAAAGCTCAATCCGAGCTTCGCCGCTCTCTAGGCACGAGCTAATAAGAACCTTTTCCAGTGGCTGCTCTCGAGCGGGCACAAAGGGACTGCGCGTCGCTGCTTGTTACCGCCAGCCCGCCCACCCCGGGAACAAGGCTTCAATTCGATTTGCCAGTCTATTTGTTTTAAAATAAATGTGATGATACGTTCGGCGGGTCCCGTACTAAAACTTATATATATATTATATAATATATTAAAATTTTGCAATATTTTAATATATTCTCACTTTTTACCTACGATCACCTTCTTGAAATCAAAAAGATTTTAGTGGCGCCGAGTGCCGCTTCCAGTACCTCACTCTGTCCCACTCAAGTGGACTGTGGTGCCAATTTGTCAAATACGTAAGTATGTATCGATTTATATTTTTCTTGGTGATGTGCTCATGACTGAGCATCGCGGTCCTCTTATCATGTTTCCACATCGCCCACTGTCTTCACTTTTCGCGATCTTGGGCGTCGTTTAGTGCGACGTGTGGCGAGACTCCGGTCACGACTCGGACTCAGTCTGTCCATCGCATCGGTTCGTTTCGCAATTATTGATTTATATTTTATGATTAATTAGCTTAAAATATTAATTAACTGGTATTTTAAAGTTTTGATTAATTCCTCGGCAATACAGTGTCACACATAGACTGGGATTGGTTCGATTTCCCGCTGAATTTGAGAATTATATTTTTTTTTAACCATAATAATTTGTCTCGGACATGTAACGCGTGCAATTAATATTTTATGTTGAAATATACTTTACAAACACTACCATTTCCCTATTTTCTATCGTTCACTACCATTCACTATTTAATATCGTCACGATATTCCCATTGACATGAATTTAATTAATCAGCTAGAAAGATATACAGAAACAAATATTTATCGAAAAAATGTTTAGGTCATGAGTTGTATTTGCAAATTAGAGAATATTAAAAAGTAATGTCATCATTTTTTAAATATTTTATTAAAATACTTAATATGATAAAGTAATTAACGAAAAACCCATCTTTTAGTTATTTTCATTAGGTCTCGATAGTATTCTTTACAAAGAACCATACAGAAAATGTTTATTCAAAATGTATAATTACTCGTTTTGATTCAGGCCAAATATTTTTATACTTTTAATACTGTCCAAGAAACAATTTTATTGTAAAAATTTGATAAATACACCGACCCGTGTTGTCGCTGAAACTTTATGTGGCAATATGTTTAGCGAATGTTCAAAAGATATTCTCGCTGTTTTCCCAGTACCTATAGAGAAAGTTCCACAGGACCGTAAATCAGAGTAAAATTCGTTGTAAATGAAGTGACACCGGGAGCTTCCATTTACTAACCACCCCCTGGACCGCGGGGGTGGGCTTGGGCGGGAGCGGGGGATGGGGAGGAGACTAAGAATTATTGGGGCAATGTGTTATTTGTATTTTGTAGCATTGCTCTTCTTGCGGTGTACTTACTGGTCAGTAGCAACTGGGTGGTTGCGATGAATATCGTTTAAAGCGTAAAAAGTTTATCTTAACATTTCCCTCACAGAGCTAAAAATAATAAATATATATAGTCAAGACTGCTTTTCTGTACGCCGTCATCAACATTAAAATAATTCTCGCCGTTTGCAGGTCGGTCAGACACTTGAAGCGATTCTAATATTATAATTCATTTTACCTTGTTGCTTGAGTTTGACGGCTATGAAAAGTCTGAATGTTTCACTTTTCAATTGTTTCCTGCACGTGTTTTGAATCTAACGAAGTTTTCAATATGCGTAATTCGTGCCATTATATAAAATGTGCAAAATATATATATCTGTGTACTTCGTACATCAGCTCTGTCGATGAACTCGCAATGGGTTCCGTAACGTCAGCCAGAGATGTCGGAAATAGTATTTACAAACGATTCTGAACGACTGTGAAAACTAACAGCGTCGTTAATTATAGTTAAAAGTCATTCAAAATTAGAATAAAAGTGTATCCCTGCGGTACCCGAGTGAGTATGAAGGCAGCCGTGCTAAAATTTCCCTATATTGCATTAACCGTCCGCAATGAACTTTTTGACTGACAACTAATTAAGGCCTTTCCGTTGTGACGCTGCACGGCCCACGCCGCAATGCCGCGCACAAAGAACAAAGCTGCAATGTCACTTCGCCCTTCTGCCAACCCGGTCCCGCCACGATGTGGCACAGCAAAGCGCCAGCGCAATGTGTGCTTTCAGACCTCGATCCATTTTTAATTTTAACCATGCAAGGCCTCTTTGTACGTCGCAGCGCGGCCACATCTAAAAATCTACTCGAGCTGAAATAAATCATCGAAAACCGACATCGCACCTCTCACCGATCGCGCTACACACCGCACCCACGGTAGTACGCGTCTATCGTTCGACGGAGTGACTGCGAGTGTAAATGCCAAACGTTTCATCCCTAACAACGTCGATATTGGTGGTAAGATTTTGATCAAATAAACTGCGTTTAACTTGTCTGACTAAACTCTACGGTATACGCAAAACTCACACAACAAAAGATTGAAAAATATTTTTTCGATATAGTTTTTATTTCTTCAGCGTCGCTAACGAGTCAAAGATACCGTCAGTATTGTGCGCAGACCCTCAAATGACATCCATTGGCTGGTTATTTCCCTCTTTCATATTCGTAGATGACTGTAATGTACCGTCACATCCACCAGCGGATTGTTTCACATGAGAAACGGGGACTCTCGCGTAATTTTTTCCAGTCTAATTCTATTTATATCCTTACCATGATAATTTTTGCATCCTATCCTAGCACCGTTCCGAGATTCGATTTTATGTAATCGTATAATGACTGATAACAAAAAATGTACTTATGTACAAAATGAATATGATTTTTATTTTTAATATTTAACGCATATTTTACGTTATGGTTTATTTATTTTAATATTAAAGAATTTATTATATTAAGTTCATTTTTAAACCACCTTTATGAATTACTTATGCACAATCGTGCGTATTTCAGATTGTTTTATGTTAAGTTTGCCACTCCTCGAAGGTGCCGCCTTACCTTACTTCCAATACACAACTCTAGTCCACACAATATCCACAAAGCTCGCATCACGTCCAAGTGTTCGGCTAGAAATCACGGGGCTACCAGTGTGTATATTATAAATTGTGTCATATCTATCATCCTACATTTAACGCGGATTTATTATTTAACGTACACGGACCAGAACGACTTGAACAATAGTAACTCAAACGGACGGCTAATATAAACAATTTGTATAAAATGGAAAAATCATTTAAAAATACACCACATTGAAATATCGACAATGACATTACGAGGTTTTACACATATTATTCCCAGCCATGTCGTATATCATGAATCCTTATCCATTGGTGTTGAATGTATCAAAATAAACCGGTAAGTCTCGAATTTTTTTACAAATCGAACGCCCCCCCACCCCTCAAAAATTAAACAATTAACTTTATGGTCATATTTTTGACACGATGGTTTACACATAATCATCGGAGTACTAATTATGTCGGATTGTTTTCATCATAACAGTGTCAGGTATTACATCATGATGTTATCTAAGGATCGGTCGCCCGTGTCGCATGCTGCGTGCTGGAGCCGAGTGCCATCCAGCGAGCTCCACGTGCAGCAGTGGAGCGGCGTCTCCGAGGCCAGCCGGTGCAAGTGCACCGAGCGTCACTGGAGAAGGTCGCGTGCGTCATTACTTACTCGGAACTCGGTTTATAAATATAATATCTATTTCAGAATAGGACATTTTTCAGATTGTGACTTAACATATTGCATGGATCTCGTCTCAGTTGATGCGAGTCATTTAATGAATTCAAAATGGCAGGTATTGCACAATAAAAAATATGTCTCATGTAGTGTGTCGTTTACATAAGATTACGCTTTATTCCTACGTGCTAGACCGACAAAGTCTCATCTCGCTCCTTTCATATCGATCTTGCCACCTTCGACTATACCTTTGGCTTCTCACGTTGTGTATTTTATTCTAGCGTATAATGTTCTTGTCAGTTCCTTATAAAGAGGCCACGCTTGCCATTCTCTACCTCCCATCTTCTGTCAATACTCGTTATATGACCGGTCCATTTTCCTCTTTTGCTTGTTCCTAGTTTGTAACTCTTTCCTGTCTCCAGCACCACATCTTAAATACCATGTTTGCTCCTGTAATTTGCGCCCCTGTGTATTTTGCACATCCGTATTTGTAAATAATGATTTCGGATATTATTTTTACTTCGCATATTGTGCGCGTTTGATTCCTGGGCTATTGACTTTTCTACCTGTGTACGAAAGATGGTCAACTTATTTTATATACTAATTTAATGTATTAATTATAAATACATATAAAATCAATTTTGTCGAAAAATATTGTTTTTGCGCTACCGGTAAATATAATTACAACTTCAGAATAAGAATGTGTTCTACTCAATAACTTATTTTCTACCTAAAATTCGCACTTTGTTGACAAAAGAGTGGAACATACTTCATTGTTATAATGAAGTGTTTCACGGCCATGCAAGATACAGTGACGTTTTTAGAATTGTAAATTATTGCTGGCGTTTTATCGGTCGATTTATTGCAAAGCTGGTATCCGTTTCCGCGAGTTATATTTCAGATTCGTACTGTCGAAAAGCCTTGGGATTTATTTGAACCATTTCAAAAACAATTCAAGTCTTATCACCAGAGTCCAGATTTCTCTAGTGACATTATTCTCCACCGGGGGCAGAATTTTAACCGCTTACGAATGTCCCAGCTGTTTAAAATCCCAGAAGACCGATATGATTCACGCCCGTCAGGGGTGCTGGCGTGTCAAAAGAACCTTAAGGGATTATTTGTATGTAGGTACACCCCAGACATGCATTCATCTATCACTATTTTCCTCAAATAAATACCAATAAATGATTACAACATTTATTGACGTATCATGACGTGTAAGTTCGCCCTCCTGGAAAAGTAATACCTGTTGGAAGTGATTGGGGTTGAGGTTTCTATTGGCCACTCGTTGACAGGGTAGGACAGGGTTATACGGCGGAGTCGGGGGTTGAAATTGATTACATCTCACAGCAGATAATCGTTTGCAATACACGTCGGAAATTGTTTTTAATTCTTAAATTGATTTGAACAATTTTCAATTTTAAGAGTTTGCGTTTATATAATGATTACTTTATTTTTTCTATCGTTAGACATGAAATAAATAATACTTATTTGTTTTTGAATTCAAGGGTATCTTAATTCACAATCTATCGCAGAATGGGTATACAGAATGTTTAACCGGCTCTTGTTTTTACAACAGGCTATGTGTACGAATGCTAAACTTATACAAGCAATCGTATTCATGTACAATTGAAGTAGTGCATGTATAAGAATAAACACCATGGTTTTACATAGCAAAAGGTTTTTAATACATGGCTATATAATTTTGACATAGGAGCGAGAATGGGTGGTCTGATTAAATGCTGCGTATTTTGCCTATTTGTGCGAAGAATCAGTTTCAGAAAATGAAAGTAGCCACTGATGTAGAGTCTAAGGAAATCGCGTGACCGCGTCGCGGCCTTGCACGCGCCGAGTGCGGCTAGATTTTGATTTTCACAAGTCGTCACTTTAGACCAGTGCTGAATAATTTGTTTTAAATTAGTTTTGAGCCAAAATAACGTGCGCCTTGTCGTTCCGAAATATCTATTGGATACTTGTAACACGAAAGTAGTATTTTTTCTGTTGTTATATTTGATTTCTCGGCTAGATAATTTATTTCTTCTTTCCGCGTTCAGATTTCTTTAATGTTTTTTTTAGTAATTTACCTCGTGTATAAGAAAACGGGTGTAAGCCATCATGGTGCCTGTTAATAACACATTATATTATGATAACGTGATCTACAATACGTAATTCCATTCCTCCCGGTCTTGAGCCGTGTGAATTGCAGCGTTTACAGAGGATCCTGTTAACAAATGAATTAGTTTTTCCATCTTATAAGAGACCGTCCTCTCGCTCGTTTTCACTCAACTGTCCCTTTGGTTACTCGCATCGTGCTTTATGACAACGTGCTCAAAGTAAGCGAGGATCTTTTTCCTGCGAGTTGACGATAGTCTTTCGGTAATCATTCATTTTTGAATGATAGGGACATTTGTGCGTTTCGCGGACTACTGGATGCATAGCATCCGCTTCCAGCACCACACCTCGAAGGCATCATTTCCTTATTTTTTAATGTTCATATTTCCATTCCATACAGTCATAGCACTGTATAGTCATCATCCACGTCGGTCCTTAATAATTGAGGATCGTGATCATGGACTCCCGCCCTCTTGACTACGTTCCTTCATTTTCTCGGCATCCCGTAGATCTTAGGGCTGTCACCGTAGAAGTGTCTTTTCCATTTGCTCGGTCCAATGGGTAGGGGATCTTTCTCTTCACCCTTCGACGTGGCCCACCGCTACAAGCTTCTCCAAGCTGTCTTCCCTTTTCGTAAGATGCCCAAAAAATTTAAGGTTGAGGCAAATGGTTGAGCACTTGATGTTCTATTCTTGCAGAATGGACTCTCGCCGTCCACGGTATGCGCAACATGTATCTCCAGCATCACATCTCAAAGGCATCAATCCGCCTTCTCTTCCTCGCCTTCAAGGTCCATGATTCCACACCATGTAAACTATAGAACGCATCAGAGACTAGGAGCCTTACGTTCGTTGTTCCATATTTTGTCAAGTCTGGACAAAGAACTTTCCACTGTGACAGTATTAAACTGGAATTGCGTGAGCAGTACAGTAGCCTCTAGAGTAGCGTTATATTTTTAAGATCTTACCCATTAAATCCACAACTAAAAAGTTTGAGAAAAATTGAACTTTTGTAAGCTTCAAGTCTATAATACCCCGAGTTATGTTACTATTGTTAATCTGTCCAAAGCATATTAGAGTACGGTTCGCCAACATTCCCACCACATTATTAATGTCTATATCAATTCTACAACAGAAAATAACATCTATTATTCAGATTTATGAACCATAAATCTGGCGACACTTGGAAACTTGGATTATAATGTAATAGCTATTTTAATGTCTGGTTTGAACATGGAGTATCTGTCCGTTAGACAAACGAACTGTCGCTGATCTGGTTTTATTAATTATAATCATGAACCACTTCGTCAACTGTCCAGATTTGCTGTAAAGATTAATAGGCGTGTTTCATGGAAACAACTCCACTTAAAACTTCATTTAATGTGGATAATAATCAATCTTGTAATTATACTTTCTGTCCACTATTGCGTACGACTGAAAAGTTTTTTATTCCAGTAATCGTGTTACATATTAGTGGAGTAGATTTTGTACAATTTCGTAGTTCATATTTTTATTTATTTTACCAGTATTTTATATGTTCCATATTTATTTTACGTTTTGTATTTGTTTAGTCTTTACTTATATCCTAGTCCAGCGGGCACGACACTGGCTTCTCATACCGGGGACTCCGGGTTCAATTCCCGGTGAAGTCAGTGTATTTTTGTGATATATTTCACAATAGTAATTGGGCCTCGTGGCCTGTTGTAGTGATAAAAACAAAAATGTGTTACTGTAACCTTATATGTACTAAATAATTCAGTAATATATTGCTAAGAACATAACTAATATTTAGTGTAAAGAAACAAAAAAGACAGAGATTGGAAGTTCTCTAAATGAAGAGCTGGAGCTGATAAAAAGAAACATGATAACATTTTGAAAGAAATAGAGGAAAGTTTATTTACCTTTTTTAAATTCACATCCTTCGTCATCTTCTTTCCCTCAACTCGCCACATTTAAGCTATATAATAGCAAATTTCTTGAATGTCAATGGTATTAACTTGTAATGCAATATTCCCTATTCAATAATATTGTTGTACTGCTTTCTATGAAATAATGTTTGAACTTGTTTAATGGCACATATCACTCTTGAAGGGTGGATTGCCTATTTGAAAGAAGAAGAAGACACATCCAGTGATGGAAGAAGAAGACTGCTAAGGAAAATATTCATGAGCTAGTTGCTGAAATGAAGTGTCGGTATGGCTAGTTAAAGTCGTTATGTATATTTTTAATGCAAATTAAATTATCATGTTATTTGTGTATTCTTCACAACGAGGTGCGGTGTTACGTATAGTTTCAGAACTAAACGTTTCATATTTATATATAATATTCAAAATTGTATGGCCATGGCTGCTGCACTTGAAATAAAATAAATATTATACTATACAGTAGTAGTAGAGTTAATTTATTTATTGTTACGGTGAATCCGCCTAGTGATTAAATGATAATACATAGCGGCGGCTTCTTAATAGTGAATCGCTTTTATCTCTAGCCGTTGTTCCAGAGCATGCAGAGGTCCATATTCCACAAAATTGATTTCAGTCATCATATTCGCATCAAGCGATCCTCTCCTCTCTATCTGATCGTCCTCAGTCCTCACCCCCCGACCGCTGCCGGCTACTTCCGGATCCGATTAGCGAATAAAGGGAGCGTATAAATAAAACCCTTTGCGGGAGAGTATTACGGAAACCCTTCATTTCGTTAAAATGTTATTTAGATATCAAATGGCTAGTGGAGGAACGCGTTAGTCAAGGTTCACATAAATCACTGCTTTTTGTTTTGGGTTGTTTTCCGCATTTTATTTCATAAATATGAACAAGAGAAAGGGACGGAAGAGAGGGTGAGGAAGCGGGTGTTAGGAGTGTTTAATGAGCGTTTTGATTTATTACATTTTTATTAATTAATCTATTGGACAAGTTTACATTAGATCATCTCGGCAAACCGGGACACCCTGAGAGTTGTGGTTTTTTGATGCCGCTCCACTTGTCACTTTTCTCCGATACTTATTACAAGATAGTGAAAAAATAACTATTAGATTTTACAGTTCGGTAAAATAAATCTATAATATCAATCGCACTACAGGAAAAAAGTATTTCCTCCGTGTCCCACAGTCGACGGCAGGCGTGTGTGATATGTGGGTTCAAAACGTGAAAAATCGTTTATTGCAATTGGCTTTACGTGATTTATATTTTTGCCTTGGTGTGTTATGGTTTAAAAAAATTTTATACGTCATCAAAATTATTTAAAGAAATTGTATTAATCTTCTTTTATATTAAAAAAAATGCGTTCATGTCGGTGCAGTGCTCGCCAGCTCTGAGATGTATCGATGTGCGCGCACTTACAAATTTGACATCATAAGTGATTCAAAAAATATATCGCGCACACATTTTTTAACGAGACTTCGTCTTCGTAAGCCTCCTTCTATCCGAGTATTTATCCTGTGTCGTCTAAATTTTGGACGCTGAACCACTTTCTGACGTTACACAGCTGAGATATTCTCTCTCTACCTGCGCGTCTGCTGCGTTCTATCTTCCCCTGAATAATGAGTTGTAGAATATCATATTTTTAATTACGGATAATATGTCCAAAATATTCAGCTTTTCTTGATGGTATTTACTAGTTCTATTGACTTATTTATGCGTCTTAATACATCTTAATTGGTAATGTGATCAATCTAGACCCTCCCAGTAGACTTATACCGGTATGGTAATGTTTTTATTATTTTTACCACTGATGCACAAATATCATAATAGCAAAGGTCCTTAAAATTGCACAAAAGATTATTTATGCACACACCGTGATCCAAAATTACAGGGAACATTGCTCGAAAGTTGTCTCTAAACGTCTGCATTATTTGTGTGAATGTATTTTTGTCTGGGTTTTCCTCTTGCGGAGGGCCTAAACACGCCTCACAGTTACCCGGTTGGTAAACCAAGCTCGCATCGACCTTAAAGGTACAGGCGTACCGACCCACAAACCGACGACAATACATAACCAGTCACTTCTCTCTACCGACCACCGACCGGCAGACACTTCTCGTCCTTACTGTGTCTATAAGTTTATTGAAGATAGTTGTAATTGTACAACTATCTTCAATAAAAGACATCAACTGTAAGTTATTTGTTTTATTAGTTCCACCTGCTACACGCGCACTCCGTAATATCTTCTGCATTTGGACTCAGTGGACAGCCAGGAGATACAGGTCCCTGGCACCGCACATCGATCCTTCTGATAATCACATGCACCGCTACATTAGACATAATCCACATCTTCTTTCACCACAACACAATATTGCTCGTACCTATACTGGTGACAACTCCTATACTCTTGATCTCTCACTCTTCCTTCTTATATTTCTGAAGTAGGTATGCATTGTATCTAAGAATGTGTGTATCATTGTATCCATTGGCTCCTTCGATTTTCGATAGTGTCTATGCATTTTGCTCTTAACGAATTTGAGGTCCTTGTTAGACATCATCATTATCCTTAGCTCTAAAATCCTGTATTGGTCCTAGCCTCAAGAATACTGATGCCACGATTAGTTACATCTTTATTTATATTGTCCTGCTACTTCATTTTACTTTCAGGCTTATTATTCAGCAACCGATTCGGGAGTTGCGCATCTCTCATACGCTCTACAAAGGCTGGCAATCGCAGGCATGATTTTATAAAGACTGCCCCCTGTTTCGGGTCGTTCCACCACTCTCGAGTGCTTCTGACATTTAATCGGAAATATTTAAACTGTCGCTGGAAAGCGCCCATTGTTGGGATGAAACCCTTATTATTTCAACTAACAGACAACTATTATGTTTGACGACGACCGCTGTTGACATCTCAACCCGAATATTCCTCATCCAGTTCCGCTCCCGCCTCTCGAACTTAAACACGGATTCGGTCGACGAAACGGGATTCTCAACTTTCGGGGGATTGAAGTGTAAACACTGCCCCACCCTAGCGCCGGTAATTCTCAATTATCCATCACAACTCTGGGCTCAGACACTTTTCCGTCCGCAAATTCTATCAATTATATGATTTCAGTCAGAGGAAATGTCCAAGGAGTTTTATGATTCCAGTTCGACGATTTCCGACATTCACGTCATGCGTCAGCGGTTTTATTTTATTTTTAGAGAAACAAACAGTGTAACAACAATAATAACCGATAATTACATAATATATAAAAATAACACCAGTGAAGTTTCTTCGGAATTAAATACGTATTACATAATAAACTAAACAATAGTATACTCAAACAGACCGATGAACAAAAATACTTTTACATAAAAATAAACATAATAAACTAAAAACTAGTATATATTAAAAAAATAATAATAATAATAAACTGAAAAAAGAAACAAACGAGTGATTTTAAACTGAACATACAAAGAGGAAAGGGTAAGGAGGGGAGGGAAATGGGATGCAATATATACAATTTATGTTGATAGTTATTAAAAAGTTGGCATAGTTTAAATTTAAAAGGAAGCAATTTATCGTTGAAAATGTCCATGTTAATAGAAAAATTTACGGCATTGTGTTTTGATGTAGAGCGGATGTCAAAATATTTTTTTATGTAATTAGTTCTACCCAAATTTGGGTAAAAAAGATTATTTGATTGTGTTTGTCACGTTGGACAGTTAAAAGTTATTTGTTTTAATAAATAGGGCGAGTCAACTAAGTTATTTAAAATTTTATAGAGGTAGGATAAATCTTGAGTGTTTCTTCTATTTAAGAGGGGGGGTATTTTATGGTAACACTCACTTTCTGAATGAGATTTCATGTCTAAGCGGGCACGTGAATTTAATATATTTCAAAAATTTTGTTGGACATTTTCAAGTCGGTCGCTGTAGGTGGAATAATGTGCGTTCCAAACTACCGATCCAAATTCATGTTGACTGCGTACAAATGAGAAATATAGAATGATAAGAGTAAAAGGTGATCGGAATGGGTTAGACGTTCTAGCAATGAATCCAAGGAGTCTATAGGCCTTAGCTATTACCGACTCTATATGCGGGATAAAAGTTAATTTAGAATCCAAGATGATACCAAGATCCTTCACTTGAGTGCAGACACTAAGTATGTTACTATTAAGTTGATAATTATACGACAAATTAGATTATTTCTTTGAAAATGAAATGATGTGACATTTAGCAATATTTAGAAAAAGGTGATTTTTTTGGCAGTAGATTGAAAGTCTATTAATGTCATCCTGTAACAGGAGGCAATCAGTGGGTGATTTAATTTCTTTAAAAATTTTGGCATCGTCTGCAAATAGTGAAAATTCAGAATTTAAGAAACATTCTTTAATGTCATTAATGTAAATTAGGAATAAAATAGGTCCAAGGTTTGTCATCCAGGCGGCTTTTGTGGCGACGACACGACCTGCGAAATACTATTACGCTGTACCCGCGGACGTGGGCCCCGTATGTTTTTAAATTCAATTGTTTTAGAAGATAACTTCAGAAACAAAAAAAATATTGAAAACATCAAGACGCAGATATAAGAAATATTTAAAAAAAAAAATACCATTAATTTTATTTTGAATGTGTCATGTTTGTCTTTTGACATTTTAAAATGAGCAAAAAATCAAGTAGTTAGAAGAAAATTTATTCATTTCTATGATACCGTGATCTTAAATGCAAAGTCAGACTGTATGGATCTTATACATATGTTACTTTTCCCTATAAACGGCTTACGCCTACTGTTAATCGTGTTAGCAATCTGTGAACCGCTCAGTGTTTATCTTCCAAGGGCGCTTTAATAACGTTGCTATGGTACGCGCAAGTAGGAAGGTGTTACAATACGTATCAATTTAGCGCTTTATAAAGTAGGTTGTGTGTTTTCATGTCTTCAGAATATTGAGTAACGTCAGGAGGACACGTCATGGCTTCCGTAGGAAGGTCGGTAATAGAATGCCGGAAGACAAATAGAAAGAATGGTATCTAGCTTTGATACATCATTGTGGGACAACAAATATTTTTTGAGTAAAATATTGTTGATGGTAATACACTGACCTCGTACAGACTGATGCACCGCATCTTCTACCGCAGCCACTTACATGAATATAAAACTTTAATAACTTCGTTCTATCTAACCGATTATTTATTTGTATCGGTTTTCATTTTATTTAGATATTTACTACTGATAAGGTAATTTTTTTTATTGATACCCAATTATATCATTGTCACGTGATCGAAATTCTCCCATGTGTAAGTATATATAATTCTAAATATGAATTAAATGTATTAATTATAAAGATATACATACAAAATCAATATTATCGAAAAATAAAAACATTGTTGTTGCGCTACCGGGATTCGAACCTGGATCTCTTCCCTAACCGGGGGAGGTGCTTTATCCAACTAAGCTACAGCGGCACTATTCCAGGTTCGAATCCCGGTAGCGCAACAACAATGTTTTTATTTTTCGATAATATTGATTTTGTATGTATATCTTTATAATTAATACATTTAATTCATATTTAAAATATCACAGAACTATGTTCTGAATAATTACAACTTCACAATAAGAATGTGTTCTCCTAAAAATAATAAAGTTGTATCAATGTGTCCAAAATTTAATAAAAATGAATTAATAACTCTAGCGTCTATTATCAGATTCACTCAAAGGTATTTGAGATTCTGTAAAAATAAGGTAGATGGCTCTGTCAAATGATGGAACGATTAAATGTATTGATATCAAAAAAGTAACATATAAGGTCGAAAAATTGTCGATAAAAATAGTGCCGCTGTAGCTTAGTTGGATAAAGCACCTCCCCCGGTTAGGGAAGAGATCCAGGTTCGAATCCCGGTAGCGCAACAACAATGTTTTTATTTTTCGATAATATTGATTTTGTATGTATATCTTTATAATTAATACATTTAATTCATATTTAAAATATCACAGAACTATGTTCTGAATAATTACAACTTCACAATAAGAATGTGTTCTCCTAAAAATATATAATTCTAATCAAATTATAGAAGATTCTTTCTCAAGACACATAATTCATTTAAGGTTTTATAAAACGTGAATCTGCCCTATCTACGAGTACACTGTTTGTTGCATCATCACGTACACATAAGGGTGGTTTTATAAAATGACGCTTGTAAAGTCATTTCTGAATTCCCCACCCAGCACCCGACACGTTTATCCCGGTGCTGAATTAATATTTCCCTCAGTGGTTTTTTTCGCCCTTCGCAGCCCTTTGATCAGCCAGCAACAGCGCTGTGGCGGCGATAAACAATGCCGCGGCGCGAAATAGGCCACCCCGAATTAAACCTTTTATTACTCCGACAGGGTGGGGGGTGACCTCGGGCGACCTCCTCTCTTCTACGCTGGCTTATTATTTCCTTATTCCTTATAACAATATGGTTTTCTTATTGTATCTACCCGTTCGACATCTATTCAAACGCTTTTATATCGATTCAGTTATTATTTATTTAGAATTTACGTACACAGCTTACAAATCACATAAGTAGATAAGATGATAGAACGCTACACCTAAATGAAGCTCTTATTTATTTGTGAGAGTACAACCGCTAACTAGCTGACACAAATAATAATAAACTCTTCTTCAATATTAGCGAAATTACTTTGTGGCCACGTATTATATAAATAATAAGATAAAACATGTTTACTAATGTACCTATTAATGAAAGTAAAATTTTAATTTTTGATTTCTTAAATTCATCTAATTTACCTAATAATTTGGTAATAGATCTATGTCGTTTGTTAAACATTTGTATGAACCTCAATTATTTGCAATTTCGTTTAGTCAATATTCCTATGTCAACATCCAATTTCAATATTGAATTGAATACAATTAAAAAAATAGTGGTTAATAATGGGTATAATACAGGTTTAATAGACACTATTTTAAAAAATAAATTAAAAGAACATAATAATCAATTTTTATATAAATCACAGATAAAACATAATGTTAATAATGATTATTTGCAAATCAAATATCTAAACACTTCCCACGAAACATTAGACCGACATTTTATACAAATAATAATATAGTAAATTTACTCATAAATTCTAAAGAGAAATATTATAAATTTAACAATTCTGGTATCTATAAACTTAGTTGCAAGGATTATGCTGCATTTTATATTGGTAAAACGGCTAGAAATTTTAATATAAGAGTAAGGGAGCATTTGAGATGTTTGAACAATAGTGGGTTTTTAGAATTTTCTAATCATTTGATAGAAAATGGTTATGTTTTGATAAAATATTGGGATTGTCAATTTTGCATATAAACGGTGTTGGTCACAAATTAAATAATTTGGAATCGTTGGAGATAAATAAAGCGTGTAAAACTAATCAAAAATTATAATCAACCAACTAATTTAATTTTAAAAAATTCCTAAATTTTTTTTTTAAATAGATTCTGGTAAAGAAACAATAATATATGTTTTAGTTAGTAATGACATCCTGAAGAAGAAAATGGTATTTAAACTCAATTAAGTGGTTAATAAAACAATAATAACACTTTGTTTAAATCAACATTTATTGATAAATCAACATGTTTCGATACCTATGGTGTCTTCTTCAGTAAACAATGTATACTAAAATTAAAAATACAAACTCATTCGAAAACATTAATAGATTAATGTATCAGTATTTACGGAAATGGCGCCAAATAATTTCTAACTACTGCGCTGCGGTGTGCGGTGTTGGCACATCGTGATTGTATCACTTGACAGTTTGGTCAAAGCCTTTTTTTCTATCAATATTCTAAAAAAATTTATTTATTTTAAACTATGTTACAAACATGTCAAATTTCTTACTAGTTTTGGAAGTTACAAAAAAACTGTTATATTTTAGTAGAACTTGTAATATTTTTTTAGAACAACTGTTGATTTGAATACAGATAAAGTGTATGTCTTATGTCTGAAATCAAGAATCAGTTTAATATATTACTCACAAAAATTTCGTACAATGGGCGATGAACCAAACTCCGCCGAATATTCAAAAGCTCAGTATCGCGGTTTGATATAAATGTCAAATGACTTCTCGTTGTACCGAGATCACGATACCAAAAACGTATGTTCTCCATAGGACTGGTGGCTACGATCGCTCTGATAAGAGCTAGACGAAGAGGATGAATTGAACATTGTCGCCGGAATACAATTTTTGTAAATAATTGCGAGGTCTAAGCATCTTTTATTACAATCATGGCAGGATGTGGAGGAGGAATAATAAGGACCTAGTCAGAGATGGACAAACTGACAACACCGCTGAAGTAAGGTGGAGTTCAGAATCCCCTCCCGCATGGAATGGAGTCATCATAAACCTGGACGCTGATGACGAACGCATCAAGAAGTATCCAAAAATGCAGCTGATTTGAACAGATGACGCCGATAATTGTTTGCTTTCTATGACTATTCTGTCAAGTAATATAATGAACAACTCCAACTCATCTGTTTTGTCTTATCCTACACTCTTTTGACGAAACGATAATGTTTTTTTATTACATAAAGTCGGAATAGCCCAGAAAACTCTATTCAGAAGACTGATCGGCCGTGAAAACCTGGAAATATTCTAATATAATATAATTATCATTAATTTTATATTCTTTGATCGGCCGTGAAAACCTGGAAATATTCTAATATAATATAATTATCATTAATTTTATATTCTTCTAATTTTTCACGCCTCTTATGTATCCATATAATTATAAGCCGACAACAAAGGCAGTCGGTGATACTGAGCTAGATTACTTTTCCAGAAAGTGGCTCTAGTGGCTCCGCCGTTCTCAACCCGCTTCAACTTTCGTTGGAAACTATTTTCCCACTAAAAATAATGTATGTTTGAACGCTAGCAATGCAGCCAACGAACCGGCTAACGGTGTAATCACCCCATTATATAGGTACTTAACATACATACTATCTCGTCGTATCCCGTACTGGTAGGCAGAGATAATAGTTTTTAATTCAATTAAATTTTCTTTCATCTCCCGTACCATATACACGGGATACTAGCGGTCAGATTAGGTTTTTGTTTTGCGCAAACCCTAAAGAGAACGATGTATGCAAAATTTGGTCGAAGCGTTGGAAGAATGACATGTAAGTAAGGAGTGTTGGGTTGACTTTATTTTTTTCAGGGTCCTAGAGTACAACCGAATTTTTTTTTGGATGGCATTTAATACAATACACATTTATATTGCGGAAAGAGGAGTAGGACAGGTTTCTAAATAGTAACGATGCAAAATGGGGTGTGTGTAGAGAACAGGAAGATATATTATATTAACTTGAAATTTACATTCGATGACGTTACGTTTACATTTAACGACCAGACAAAAAGTTACACTTCCCTCTGTCACACGTGTACGGTGGATCGACCAGCCTTCGTCGTACGTGCAAACATGGATCGACCGCGCCTCCGTCGTACGTGCAAAGCCATGGGCAGATTTTGGTGGGAGACTTTCCGTCATCCAACATATAGTCCGGATCTTGCTCCAAGTTTCACCTTTTTCCTATGCTTAAAAAATTCCTGGATGAAAAACAATTGTGTAAATAGACTGACTGTGGATGACTACAGCAAGAGGACTCTAAAGCTCGTGAGCAGATATGATTGTGTGTTTAAAAAATATATAATTGAATAATAAAATATTTTTGAATGCCTAAAGGACACACATAGTGTGCTTCATTTCCTAATGCTACGTAGGTCGCGGGGAGGGTAATTATATTATTTATTATTTCGGCGCTAACGTTGTAGCAATTCTTATTACCTACTCATTATGATATATTTATATGTCATCTTTGTTTTATTTATTTATTTATTTAGACTTTATTGGCATACATATTTTTGTCATAACAGAGGTGAATATATTATAATATAACATGATAAACATAAGATACAATTAAATACTCGTAGTTTATTGTGTGGGATGGAGTAGACTCCACCTCTGATATATACAGGGGTGTCCTGGCTACCTCGCTAGACTGAAGTCTGTGTTAAAATAGTAGTAGAAATCTGCGTATTAACATCATTGTTATAAAACATTTACATCCATCGCTGTGACACGACTTTCAACAACTGACTGTTGCCTGTGTCCACGTCCTGTAATGTAAAGTATGTTTTCGGTTCATTTTCTGTTTGCAAATTGCAGCAGTGAATAGTTGAAATACGCGTCACACCGGGAGTTTAACAAAGATAACACTTTCCTACTAGCGAGTATTATCAGAGCGCCTGCGGAAGACAAATCACCATCACGAGTGTTCTACAGATTGCGAATACTAATAGTGGTAGGCGCAGTCCGTGTATATTATTAAAACATCCTAATTATTAATACTGTAACATTTTTGAATTATTTATTATCTCGTTACAAATAGTTGTAGTTATAATTGGGTATATTTTGAACAAGCTGCTTTATGCCGTGGATACGATACTTGTAGCATGTAACAGTGTGGATCTATAACGGTCGAACCGAGTAGTGAAGTAGAACTTGGTACAACTAAAACAGAACATACACTCGTTAGCATTCAGAACATGGATGCCGACGAAAGTCTTTATATTGCTGGAGCTGGAACGATATTTGAGTACATGCGAAGTATTGCTCGGGTTGCAATGTAAATGAAAGATGGAATCCTCGTGTTGAAATGAAATGTTGCGTTGAGCAAACTCGTGCAACGTACGAAATAGATATTCAGAAAATTAGATGGTCTGTAATCTCGCTATTATTTTATGAAATGAAACTTCGAATACGTAGAAATGATAAGGCGATCTACGGAAGATGCTCAAAATAAGCTAGGTGGTGTTGCGAACGAATATGTTGTGGTTCGGACGAATAAAGAAAATATATATTTAAAACGATAATTATCAGAAAACTTCAGTTTCTCGGACATGTCGGAAGTGTCTCATAATGCAGGGAAATATTGCTGGAAATCCCGGTCCTGGAAGAAGCTGACAATGGTTTGGCTACTCTACTGTACGGATACGTCACGAAAAGAAGTTAAGATAGTGTCAAAATGTTATATATTTAGCAGAGACGCGAACCGTTTTATTTATTTTTCTAAATATCCATCAAATGCTGCCGAAAAGTAATTAATAATTTTATTAGAAAACATGATTTCAAATTTAATTGTAAAATAGACACATTGTACTGGCGAGTTACTTGTTAAATAATATTATGACAGGTGATTATTTAATATTGACTTGTATAATGAATAATAATAAATATGTACTCACATTCTGTAAGGAAGCATTCTTTTAAAATATCACTTTCTTAAAAATACTTAAATTACCTAATTTATCAATTAAGCTACTAAACTTTCAATGAAAATGTAATTATTCTTAATTAACACAGCAAGGTGTTATACGATAGTCGGTTACCGCGTAACGAGCTCATTTTTAAATTGCTCGCTGTCTATCTTTTCTTTTGGAGTCAACAGAATTTCCGTCCGCTAAATATCTCCAGAAAGGGAGTGGGGTGGAGTCGCAGGCGGCTCTTCCGGCGGCGGAAACCGATAACTCGGGAGGACTTATCTCCACTTCCGGTGCCCGCACCCGGAGCTCGCTGCTTCGATCCAAAATGGATGGCTGTATCGGATTCGATATGCTATTCAGCATTCCTTTGTGCGATTGAGACCTCGTTGCGGGAAATAATATTACCGTGTCTCTTAAAACGTTGCGTCCTTTGCGGTTATCCGAATATTTTCACGGGACGTCTTCGCTACGACGCGACGCGGAGTTGTGCTCGAGACTTTAGCGCTTCTTTGGTGTTCTTGTATATTGTTTTACTTATTCAGAAATCGCTTGTGCACGTCTTAGTATGTTTGTCACTTATATTTTTTAATCTGTCAATGTTCAATTGTCTCGTCTTGTGAGATATGTTGTATAATTTTAATTCACTGATGTGCCACAATTGCCCCATTTTTGTAATTAGGGGTCTCGGTAGTCAAAGGTAACGTGTATTTTATTTTACTCTTGACATACTTAAGTACTATGTTTTTGTCAGTGCCACGATTGCGTAATTATGATGTAGCACTTATGTTTGCGATGCGTTTTACTCTTCTATTTCGATATTGATATTATATTTTTATGACATCTTCAAGTATTATATTGTTACATTATTATATGCCTGAATGATTGAGTGCTTTTCGGTTCTGCTATCATTACCTCTCACCTCTTAAAATACCTCCACTGACCCCGGCACAATATCAAATCGTTATTATTTGAAAACATGCAAAAGATACATGCGTCGATAATAATGGCAAAACATAATATTCAGTGAAAGAGAACAACATGTAATGGTAATAGTAAATATACAGGAAAGCAATATAATGACAATGACTAATAACACAGAATCATCCTGGCACTAGCGAGAACAAACTCTCCCTTACGGGGCAAACGGACAAAACATAACAAAAAAAATCATACAGGCAGACATCATCCAAGCAACATCACACTTGACAGTCCAATTGGTAAACCAATTAGACGCCCTTCGCGACAGGTCTCACGAACAGTTCCAGGGTCCTACCATCTTTGAGTAGGTCGGAGTTCCTGACCAGACCGAGTCGCGACCCACTCCCTCAATTCCCTCTACCGCATTTTCTCTCGCATCATTCAGCAATTCGCAATCTTTGCACCAATGAATGGGCGTGAAAATTACGCATGTTCAGTAGTCCTTTTTGTGGGTGTAAGCGCCGCATTGTTCTTGTAAATTTGACTTTTGAACAACACTTAGTGAGGTTCCATATTCATATCCAGTCCCCTTCTTGATATTTAAAGAAAATCTTTACACAATTTGTGTTTATCTGAGTTTTTTTTACACGCATTCGTATCGACCAGAGGACAAACATTCCAAATGCCGCCTCATGCAGTTGCGTAACTCGCAAGACATGATGCCCCTTAAGCTTAATACAATAGGGAGATTTTGAAAGCTTACATTTAGTTTCAGGGTTATTGGTTATTTTATCGGGAACCTCCCGACCGACTGAAAGGGTAACTGAAAAGACAGCTCTAAAATCGTGTATCTCCATTCTTAATTTCGCATCACGTCTCCCCCTCTCAGTCGTAAAGTTTCAATCGGCATTCAGTTGTTATTACTCCTCTCACCATCGTAAAAACATGGCGAGTCGCTTCGACTCTTCACGTCCTCGTTGCTTCGTCGATTCTGCCTTCCACATCTTTCTCTAATAAGTAATGAAAAAAACTGCCAGAGTGCACTTATTTATGGGTATTTAAGTATGAAATTATATATATACTGTAATATGAAAAGTGGTACTAAATTTTATTCCGCAATTATCATTATTAATATTTAATATATTTTTTATTCATTGTCATTATCATCATCATCATCATCATCATCATCATCATCATCCCTGGCTCTGCAACTCGACATGGAATACTGTTCCACCGGTCTCTGCACTGGACCGCTTTCTCCCAATAGCTGATGAATTAATAGGTCTTTATTTATTGGCTTACCACTTCTTTTGGAGTCTTTCTTCAGGTTTAGTATTGAACATCAATTTCGGGGATTACGCATCGTTCATACGGTGTAGCCATAAAACCATTCCTAATTTTATGAATTTTGTGACTTAACTCATAACGCAGGTCGTAAAGTTCCCCCGGTTAAAACACCTACGCCACACTCCATTTTCTTTTACAGCTCGGAAAATTCTCTCGGGGATCTTTCATTCGAGCTTTTGCATCATCTGTCATTGTTAGGGCTCAGGCTGTTGACGTCATTCATTTGTTTCATAACGATTAGCTAAATTCATAACAATGGCACCGTGTGTTCATTATTGGAATTATTTTGGAAGATGCTCCGTAGAATATTTTCCCCTTTTAACGATGATCGTACCCGCCAAACGCGCTGTTACTCAGATTTGTACGCACTATACGATGACGTCAGCGTGGTCCAATCAATAACAGTTAGTTGATGCGTAGCGCATGGAAAACCAGGAACCGGCAAATACAGTTTTGTTTGCTAGAGCAACTGGCGAGCGGCCGTGTTGAACAGGAATTGGCGGAGAGGAATTTTGCTGGCAGTCGTGTGCCATGTTGGCGGGCTTGTGATGATGATGATGTTGTTGTCTAAAATGTTACCATAAAACTAAGAAAATGTGTAGCAAAGTGTAATAAATATGATAAATGGTCAGAAATATGTGACAATGGTCGAGGTATTGGGTTGCGCGGTACTTTTTAACCTTTGAATTTTAGTTTCCAAGTTTTTATTATATGAAAAAAAAATGATATACGTAGGCGAGATATGAAAGAAAGCATGATCATTTTTTTTACATATTTTTATGTCGCGGTATTTTGAAAGTACCTACATGTACTCGTATATATGGGCAATATTTTTTTTGTTTCATCTATTTTTTATCCCTTTAACAGGGAAATTAGGTGCAAGTACTGTTTTTTAAAAATTCTGGTGATTGATAAAATTCCATCGCATCTTCTTCTATTGCCGATACAGCAACTTGCCTGAGCTAGCGGCGAGCAAAAGACTTGTAATGTTATATATAGCTAACAATGAAATGTATCGCACCTACATCGTGTACCGCACACGGCAGTCCAGTCGTCCAGTCGCAGCTGTAACTCCGCGGCATAATGGCCCATCGCAGTAGTGTTCCTGCACGTGCACCGCCACCACACCACCTTTCTCCGCCTCCCGGTACCTGGCAGACGACCTTATTGGATTCTGCCCAGATTCGTGTTTGCTCCGCCGATCTGTGAACCGCTCGCCCCTTTATTCTTCATTCCAGGAAGAATGCTCTCGGCATGTTTGCCTCCGAGTTCGTTATGAGATTGACCTTTGACAATTAGGTCGGCGTAGTTTTCTTTTTTAAACTCATTACACTTTCATCGATTTATTCCGGAGATTTTTTTTTCCAAAAATGCTACAATATCCTTTTATATATTTAACGTTCACATTTTAAAATAAACGTGTGCTATGCTATGATGCGGTAATATTCTCGGACATATGATCACCCCTGCATGGCTCTAATTTCAGTTTAAAAACAAATAATTATATTCATTAGTATTTAATGATATCACAATATTACATGTGCAACACCGTGCATCAGGTTGGATTTGATTCTAAGATTGTGGCAAATTTAACGACCGAATTTACCTTCATGGTTTCTAACAAGTTTTCCGCAGGGTGCCGGCAATTTAAAATATTTTGTATTAAAATTGGTTTTTTACAATATATATATTTTTGTATTGTTTTCAATCATCGTCTTCTTCTGCAATTTTCTTTCTCTGGCTGAAGGGCGAGGCCGCCATAAAACTACTCCGTTCTCTGCGGTCCGTCGCCAGGTGCTGCGCGTCTTCCGTCATGTCCCACGTCCTGCAGTTCCGCCTAGTACAACCGATGTAAAGTCGTTGCGGGACACCGGGTTCGTACTGACGTATATAAGAGACACCGGTTTAAGCTTCCCGCGTTACTCAGCCAATTATTTTAAACTTTTGTATTGTATACGATGGTGAAATAGCACGACCAGGTAAGAATGCACGAAACGAGATTATCTCATAACATATTTATACCAGCCACCGTGTGTTCATATTCTCCATAATCTCTAATATTCCGTCTTACAAAGTGCGCAGGTATCTGAATTATTAGACTCTTATTTTTAATCTATCTGTGTATCATCTATTCACGTTTGCATTTTTAGTTAATTAGTTTGTAAAGGGAGTGTGGAGAAAGAAGGTGGAGAAATTATTTTTATAGTTTATATTCACTGCAATCGATCGGTATGAATTTATGTCTGATACCTCAATAAAGACAAAGATACCCCCAACGTTTACATCTAAAACAAAAGGCTTCATTCAATCGAAAACCATGTACACTTTTTTTTTGGCACAACCATTTGTTTTGGGTCGTGTTGCGGTTCCGGGCACAGCTGCTCCGCGCGGCCGGGCCCTACCTGGGCCTGGGGCCCATCTGCCCCGGTGCGGGGGCGGCGAGGGCCTACAATACGTGTCTGTCTGTCTGTCTTCCGTACTTTCGCGCTTATCGCATTTTTATTTGAAAACTTTATGAAGTCAACAGTGATTATTAACATAACGAATCAACGTTAGTGACCGAGGTAGGGTGAATGAGGTGGAGCGATAGCAGATAAGCCGATTCAAGATCAGAAACAACGTTGTGAATGGCGTAAGCGTTTCCGTTTTACTTCGATCCAAAATACAACATTTCTTAATGAGCTATCTCTCAGCTTTCACCCTTTCTCCGCCGTTTCTATTTTCATCTTCCGGCACATTTTATTATTGGTCTTCCCATCTGAAGCGACCCACCCGTGATGTCCTCTCAAGCGTTACTTAATACCTACTCCATTCTTCGTTTTCCTTTGTCGATTACGCTTATTGTGGATATCAAAACCTATCCCATTTTTTTCTATAGCCTACTCCATTTCTTAAGAAGCAAGATAATATTATGTTTATATCGCACACTACTAGGTACAATCGTTTGTACGAGTTGTAGCGCGGTGCTCACGATACTTTTTTTATATTCGATAATATTATTTATTACTAGCTGAAGTTCCCGCCGTTGCCCGGACTTTACGCAGAGTGTGCCAAATTTCATCAACAAGTCACAAAATCATGCTTTAAGGGGTGGGAAAGGGGGATGGGGGTGGATTTTCAAAATATTATGTAGACGGTGACCTTCCTCTTGTTTTATAGGTTGAGTGTGCAAAATTTCATTAAACTCGGAATAAATCTGTGGATTTGTATAAAAAACCAACAGACACCCTTCTTTATATATATATATAGATGTATTGATACTACATCGAATTATCTTCCACTATGGACGATGGCTCGTTACTAGTCCTGGCGTCACATATCCAATCATTGACGCATGTTGTGTTTAGAATGATTATTTGTCTCCTGAGCTCAGTTCGTTATGAAGCGGTTCGTAACTAATTGACTTTATAATCATTATTATAGTATACCAATCGGCTTTCTACTAGGTGGCCCGTTTGCATAGCGATGCATTTGACAAAGTCTGGATGTTTAGAAAATAAATGTCAAGTGTATTTGAAATTATATTTTCACCCGCATTAGTTTATTTAATCAAATTATTATTCGTACCTACATGAGAAGTATGTACCTACCAATTGCAGTATAATCTAACCCTTTTCAGCCTAGACGTAGACCAAAAACGAAGTAATGCACCTTATAAAATTGTAAAAATTTAAACATTTTCTCTTTCCAGTATTAGTATCAAGTAGTTCAATTTGTACCTCTTCATAATGTAATATTTTATTTTGTAATAAATAGTTATTTTGGCACGAGCCGGGTTAAGCCAGGTAGAAAAGGTTAGGAAAATAATATCGCAAGATAAACGTCCGACAGCTGTTGGTCTGTTCGTGTGTGTGTGTGTGTGTATCGAGTATCTTCTCGTATTTCTGCTTCGGAATACGATCACAAAAGGAAGACCGTTGCATCTTGAGCCCTTTATTCGAGATAATAAAGAAGATGAAGAAAAAAAGATTCGGTAATATTCCGTTACGAATCCGCGTGTAAATAAACAAAAGCGACTTTTCTAAACACGGTCCTGACCCTTGTTTTTACACTCCTTAAACTTCTGTATGATTATTCCTTTATTTTGTGTATGTGTATTCGGTACACAATGCCGCTAGCAATTTAGGAACTAAACATAAAAATGTAGATATGTAGTAAAAATAATCATATTTTTTGATAAAAATTTAAATGTATAAATTTAAAACGATATTCACTTTGAGAAATGTTTCAAACTGACTTATTTTGTGAAAGAAGTTAATTCGTGTTGAAAATGTAAATTACCAGAGTGAAATCATCTGCTAATCGATGCTTCCAAAGGACATTGGAATGTGGGTGATACTTTGTTGCCGAATAGCAACATTTAAATAGGTGTTGCGCGTGTGCCTACTTGCTACTCGCAGATTAATGAATCGCAGAAGTTCAGAACATTATTATAAATATTGTATGTCTGTCTACTTATTAAGAAGTTATAAGAGAAAGGTTGTGGAAGGTACTCTCCGATTATAGGGTGAATAGTAAACTTATACACGTAATCGCGTCGTGTAAGGATGAATGGATCATTCGCACCATCGTTTGTTAATACAAAGGGTTGACACCCAGCAGGGTTGTGCAATGTCTGCATGGCTGTTCAACATGTATATGGATAATTGTGTAAAAGAAGTGGAATGTATGAATGTAGAAGCAAAACTGATGTATACTATTTATTGTACGCCGATGATGCAGTACTAATGGCAAATAATGAACAAAAATTACAGAGTCTAGTGAGTAGAATGTACGATGTATGCAAAAAAAGCGACCTTATCATGAATGTCAACAAGTCGAACAAGAGTTTGTATATTTATGTTTGATAGAAACGGAAAGGCTGAGAATGATATCGAAAGAAGGGAATAAAGTGAACGGCGCTTTGAATGGAATTATATCTAACGGGAACTTGTCAACCGAGGCAAGACTAGCGGTACACAATGGAGTCCTGGTACCGACAAATTGAGGATGCGTCTCAGACAAATAGTGGACCATCTATCTTGGATCCTTGATTGTCCAATGGATTTCACCGAGTAAGAAGACACTTTTAAATAAAATCGTAAAATCATATAATTTGCAATGTAACATATAAATTTTAAAGATAAATAAACTAGGAAACAGTTTATGTACACATTATAGTTTTTAACTGCCAGCCGTCACTGATCAATTGAGTGCGTCAATCCTCTTCAGCGTGCTAGTCTTGAGATTCCATGTTTAGACTCCGTAGAGAAAGGTGGGGGAGACTATTGATTGAACAAGTCCAAGTCCATGTTTGTATTCCTCGACGTGTTTTTTTAACATACTGCATATTTCGCAGTTTGGTCATTAAATAAGATCAGTTTATATGAAAAAGTGTTTTATTATACAGTTTCATCTAATTTCTAAGTGTCTAAATTCGTTTCTTCACCCTGAAGGGGGAGTTATTTATTATTGATCTCCCGATAAAGCAATTTCCCCCGCGGCGAGTGGCTTGACGGTCGCCTTTCTCCGTATTTATGTAGTCTCCCCTAACCCTCATCAACCCCTTCTACGCAACATCCCACAGGTGATGTAATACCCCTATTAGCATCACCATTCAACTGGAATTAACAGCTGTTTCGTACAGACTGTATCTTATGAAGTCACTGCTTGAAATGAGTATACCCTAAATACAGACCTCATCATTTCGGTTAAGGATTCTATTTAAAACGCCCCTCACCAGAATAGAAACTAAGATGATGCTTATACCCACCGTATATCGGAGTTTTAATAGTGATTTATTATTTTATTTTAGCCGATTTATAAAACAAACACAAATCTTCTAAATCCGCAAATCCCCAATAAGTAAAGGGACACCGAATAAATGGTCACATAATATTTCATTTTTTCGACTTGACGTTCAGATTTCCCTCATTGTTTAAGAAAATGTCACTTTTTTTATTGAACGTTTCTAACTTTTGTATTTTTCTTATTAATTAGAATTAGATTAAGTCAACTTTCGGTAAATGAGTCATAATTCCAAGTATTCTTGTGTCTTATAGTGTCTTTTTCTTCTTCAGCCCACGTCCAAATACTCTTGGATAAAAGCCTCTGTTATCATTCCCAACTTCTGTTTATCCAGCTGCTTCCTTCAATTTTTTTATATCATCGGTCCAACGAGCTGTGGGACAACTTACACTTCCGCTTCCAGCACGTGATGTTCACTCTTCACTCTAGCGGTTTAGCGACAACCTTCTCGCTCCTCGGGTCGAGGCGCCCGTCCCGTCGCCATCGAACTACTGAAGAACGAGTATTCTTCAGTAGACCAAATATAATACTGTCCTCGGGGCTTATCCTGTTCCGCAATAGCGCCTATTATATTCCTGTTCATCGCTCGCGTGGTCAACTTACGCCCTATCTTACCTCTAGAATGATAAATACAAATTGTATGTAATATTTTTAGATTAGTTTTAGCAATGTGTTCAACCCAAAATGATGTCTCTGTTTAATATTTACGATGGTTCAATGTGAACTTAATTCTTGAACTAGAGAATAAAATGAGCAATGTGTGGACTAATTAATTTTTTATTAAGGAGAACACATTCTTATTGTGAAGTTGTAATTATTCAGAACAGACGGTCTGTGATATTTAAAACTAACGAAAACATTTAATTAGTATTTAATACATTTTTTGTTGAATTGGTATTACAAGATCTCCATTCATACTATTGCCATAGTTTGTTTTAATTATATATGTTAATAAATATTCTAACACGCTATGGCACTTTTATAATACAAATCTAAATCGATATATTATACATCTGCCCATAAACCTCTGCGGTGAAGTCTTAACCAATCTATGGGTATTTTTATAGCATTTTTTAAATACAAAGTCTGCCGTAATGACCACTTATTGTGTGTAGTTTATCTCAATCTGCCAACAGATGGCAGGTGCGGTCCGCGAGTTCCGCCTTCTCCCTCCGCTGTCTATCGTTTCCTTTTCTCGAATTTTCGGCCTCTTATTGGTCCTCGCGCCGCGCCATCGTCCTCGATGACGCGCGTGTTGCCATTGTACTTTGTTTAACTGATGACGCGTTATTCAATTAAATTTTATTTGACACTTTGCAACGGTTGACTCGATAAAAATGATTATTGAAGAAATAATTTTTGTAAAAAAGACAGCGACGCACAAAAATGCAGATGGACACTGAAAATGGTACTAATGTATGTTACAACTACAATCTGTATCATGGTTGTGGTATTATAAAACCCCTAATCGGCTATAATTTTTGCTCGGCTTTGATAGGTGCGCGAAACGCGTCAACAATTAACTTAATAATTTTACTATGGTGCTTACTTTACTTGACTAAAAACTAGAACCTAATCGGATACACTCTTAAAATGATTTAAATATGTAATTAATAATCAAATATTTTTATTTTTTATCTTTGTTTTATTAACCACTAAAATGAGTTTAAATACATCCACCGGTTTCGAAAAATACCATTTTCTTCTTCAGGATGTCATAACTAACTAAAACATATATTGTTTCTTTGACAACTAAAACATATATTGTTTCTTTGACAGAATCTATTTAAAAAAAATCTATTTATCTTTAGTACCTAACTCAAATCATTACTTAATACAAATTTACTCGAATAATTTTTAGGAAAAAATTTTAGAATGTGACTCGTAGTTAAATTTAGTTGGTTGTTTATAATTTTTTGATTAGTTTTACACGCTTTATTTATCTCCAACGATTCCAAATTATTTCATTTGTGACCAACACCGTTTATATGCAAAATTGTAAATATTTTTTTTTTTTTTTTTAAAAATAATTTTTTTCAAAATAGATTCTGTCAAAGAAACAATATATGTTTTAGTTAGTTATGACATCCTGAAGAAGAAAATGGTATTTTTCGAAACCGGTAGATGTATTTAAACTCATTTTAGTGGTTAATAAAACAAAGATAAAAAATAAAAATATGAATCTTAACCACAAAGAAAACATTGCTGATTTTAAAAGTATAATAATCAAATACTTAATGTACCTTTCTGGCGGTGATAAATATCTACCACGTTTTATATCTAATGGGCGACTGCAACAGAATATTTGGATGCGCTGTTACCGACGTTTGTTACATAATAAATTCCAAGGATTGGCAGCTCTTTTATCAGAGAGATCGTTTGAGTACCATTTAAAATCTTAATCGTGTACATGAACTCGTTCGTTGTAATATTCCTCGACCGGATTAAAAGTTCAGAAGCGCCTAGATTGAAATTGTTTGCAAATATAGTTGAAACACGCTACAGACACACGTGTCGATTTGTGTAAATAAATACACCGATTATGTGGATCCATATTGCAGAACCCATCCCGACCAACGATAAAACACGGTACGTAACATTATACCACCGCCACCGCACCGGCAGGGACGTTTTATACGCTTTATTTAGTCACTTACCTTCCTACTCGAGGCATCTATTACGGTATCATTAGCGTTGCAATCGATGCGTGCCGCCATTCGCCAATGCGCCGAAGGTGCACCGCGTGTTTATCCTGACCGGGCGCGCTCCGGCCCTCGCTACCCCGAGCCCTCGCGGCAGGTGGCTCCCGCGGCGCGCGGTCACCTGCAGAACCTATCGACTATCGGCCCACTCCGAGTTCCGAAATCTAAACCATTTTCATTTAACCACGCCTAATATGACTTGGATAAATTGTGTTTAATTTGTAATTCTAATTTCTATAAACACGTGCCGTCAAATGTTAGGTGTATATTTATTTCCGGCTAATTCTGACGCGGGTTGGTTTTCGTGTTAGTCAACGTTCCTGGGCTGACGACGATAAATACAAATCACTCAAAAAAAGTTAATTGTATACTCGTAGTTACCGACGGGACTCGAACCCGAATTGAAGTATTAGCTAGAACACCTTCGGGAACAGGATTTCATCTTCCACTTGCAATAGTTGACCTGGCAAAGTGAGCCGTTTCGAATTGTGGATAATATGTCTGAAGTGATGGAAAGTTGTCTGAGTGTTTCCACACAGAAATGGAGCCATAGTACGGCTGCCTGTAATATGTCTGAAGTGATGGGAAGTTGTCTGAGTGTTTCCACACAGAAATGCAGCCATAGTACGGCTGCCTGTAATATGTCTGAAGTGATGGAAAGTTGTCTGAGTGTTTCCACACAGAAATGCAGCCATAGTACGGCTGCCTGTAAATATTCTAATGACGACATGTCGACCTGTTGTGGAATTGTTGCACGAATATTCGACAATTATTTTTTACCGTTTATAAGTTATTTTTTTATATATGTAGTATATGATTTAAAATCGCAAAAATTGCACCATTTGTCTTCGGAAACCTAGTATCGGACAAGTGTCTACATTATATTGAGTGTTTATGTTTGTTTTAGTTGAAAAATAGGTTTTAATGGAGCACTGGCCGTGACCACGCTACTCCCACCATCGGTCTCTTAGTAACCGGCCAATGGCCAAAAGGCAATGCTGGTTTCACATGTTCATTATGTGATTGTGGAACCGTCCTTTCGTGTTCCTTTGACAGTTTTGGGCTGTTCTTTATATGGATCACGTACAGTGTACACCTTCAAAACGACTTCAATATATTTTTATTACGATAATTAAATCATAGTATTAACCTTATCTTAATCAAATATATGACGTGCTTTGTATCGATAATATTTTCGAATATTCTGTAAAAATTGTGACATTTCACGCATTTTCAACATCATCTAATTTTCACTTGTTTTTTTTCCAGAGACCATTTCATACCCGGATCCAGTGCGGAATGCGAGCGATCTCGGAGGAGAGCAGAAGAGTAGGAGAGTAGCGGCCATGCGGCCTCACGTCCTCACGAGGCAGGGCCGCCGAGGGGCCCCCGGGGCCCCCGGAGCCTCCGCGCGAAGGGAGCTCGGCAAGGCCAAGGTGGTCACCGCACAGTGCAAGACGCGCAAACTCTACAAGAAACTTGCCAAAGGTACGACAGTGGCGAGTAAAGTCACACCAGAAAAAAATCCTCCCAAGAATGTCCACAGATCTACCAAAAATATCCCCAGGAAAGCCGTGTCGAAGGTTTCTCAAAAACCGATGGAAAACACGATCAAGACTACTTCCGGAGAACCGAAGAAGGAGCTGAGGCGATCGGAAAGCAGATTCACGTCTCCAGATGGAAAGAGCGACACCAAACCGTCAGAGGGAAAGGTGACAACGACGATCGAAAAGAAAAAAAATCTAATCGTCCGTAAAGCGACCTCTCGCGACAGGAAAAAAGAGATAGACAGTAAAAAGAACAAGGCCAATACAAGCACCGTTAAAAATCTGCCAGCACCAAAACCCGATGTTGTAAAACTGAAGGACATGTCGGAGCAGAAAGAGATCAAAAAGAAAAAAGAGGTTCTAAAAACTGTGAAAGTTGTCAAAAATTTGCAATCAGACAAAAAAGATTGTGATGTTGGACTTAAAACTGAAAAAATTTCCGTTAAAAAAAAAGTTATTAAACAAAAACCTACTGTCGACATCCCTATGAAAGATGTTACTGCTGATACTGTAAAAGACTGTATCGTTCAAAAATCTAGTCCAATAAAAAAAACTAGTGAGCGACTGGATTCCAACAGCCTCTCCAAAAATAGTAAAGATAGAGCGAGATCTCCAGAAAAGAGAAAAAGATTCGCACCTCTCAGGAGTTCTTCTGCCCCCTTGATACAGACCAGCGATAACAATAAAACAGTTAACGATGAAGAACAATCGAAAACAATTAACGTTTCTCGAACGTCCAAATTAACTTCGGAAAATGCAACTGTTCAAAGTAGTCAGAGAAAAGTAATTGTCGTTAAAAAGGGAAACAAATTATCTGATAAAGCGAAGGACGGCGATGCGTCCAGTACAACTTCTAAAACGGCTGATGAAAAGCCGTTTAATCAAGAACCATCTAACATGAATTCTTGTAAACCTTCCGATTGGTTGAGTGATCCAAAATCTTCTGTGAATGTGAAAGACTCGGGAATTCTTATGAAAATGCCTTTCTTAGATAGTCAACTGGTGTCGCCTTTAGGACGGAAAAAGCTTGTCGGGAAAGTAAAGCCCATCGCGAGAGTAAAGGGAACGGTCATCGAAAGCGCCAAACTTGAAACCGATAAGAAAGTTTCCGTTGCTCCCGTCGCAGGTCCGCGCGTAGAGGACACTCTGTTGCGAATGGCCGAACCTGAAACATCAGAAAAATTAAAAATTGATTCTGATAAAAAGAAGTTCATCGCCGTTCCTACGAAGCCGATTGAAGAATTAAAGAAATGTTCAGATTCATCCAAAAATATTAAATCTGTTAAAAAAATTGATAGTGGCAAGTTAGTAGAAAGTGGTAAAAATAACATTTCCGACTCTGATAACTCGGTTACGAAAATTATACCGAAAATTAAAACTAAAAAAAATATCGTGAATCCCTCGAGGTTAATGAACAAAGGACCAAAAATAGGATTAATTAAAGGACGTCCCATTGGTAAGACAGCGAGAAAAATAGCGATGGTTAAAGGCGTTAAATTAGCCAAAACAATTTGTAAGATATCTCAAACTTTGGATAAGAAGATGGACTCTAATAAAGACAGCGCTTCGAGTAGTGATGAAGTGACGTACAGTTTTCCCAAAGCTGCCACTGGATCGACAGACGAAGGAAAGAATGATCAGAATGATGAAAGCAAAGGTGCAATATTAAAAACGCCAAAAGTAGTCAAAAGTTTGCCAAAGAAAATACGATTAGTTAAGAATAGTAAAAAGAATGAGAAATCTTTAAATGTTTTAATTAAATCTGATGATTTGCGTGTTAGTGAAGAAAAACAACATACTTCTTGCGATTCCAAATCTCGAAAATCGACCGACGAGTCACAAAAATTAGACGATTTAAACAGTGCACCACTGCAACCCAAGAACGATAGTCCAACCACGACCAAAAGTAATGCTGACGTTAGTAAAAAGGATAATTCAGATTCCCAAACAAAAAATGAAATTACTGAAAGTTTGACGTATAAAGACATTACAGTAACCTCCATAGATCCAAAAGAAAATATTTCTCTGGATCAGGACATCGTTCAACTTAATCAAGAAGCTTCGCTGGTGTTCCCAAAGAAAACTAAAGAGATACATGACTCCAGTGATGAAAATTCAGAGAGCGAGGAGAGATTTGCTTTTCCAAATATTAAAAGTGAACTCAAAACAAGTAGGACCACTTCCCCCAGAGAAAACAAGAAGAAAACCTTAAAGTTATCTCCTAAGCCAGTCAAAAAATTCATAAGCATACCGACTGACGACAATAAGCGAAGAATGAGATTGTTAGGGTTTTGGACGGGACCGAAGAAACATCGGGAGGCTTCGTTGAACGCTCAAGCAAAAGTGCAATGCTTGTACGAAAACGAAAGTAGAACGCATCTGGAATTGGGTTTAATGAGGACTGTTGACCGAGCTGTGCCCAAGTGGAAGGACACTGCTAAGAAAAAAAATATGAAATCAGAGAAAAGGGATTCCACGTCTTCAGAATCGGAATACGAAAAGAAAGTGAAATCTGAGATAACGAGTTCTGAAGATGAATCTAATGCACCTACCAGAACATTACGCTACCAACCGACCGGATCGGGTAAGTATTGGGAAATGAAACTATCTTCCAGCGAAGAAAGTGAAGCTGAACACAGAATGCAGGCTCCTGAAAAGAAAAAGGCCACAACAAAACCAAAAATCGTCATAAAATCTGAAAAGACGAGTCCTGACTCGCAAAATGATGCGGTAAAAGTCAAGAAACCTAAAAATTGTCCAGCAGCAAAGCGTCGCAACCGAACAGAAGTGGTTATGGACCTGAGAGACATGGTTGTCAGAAAAAGAATGGCCAGTTTAAACGCCACGGCCATGCTAGCCGCCAGCTACGAGAAAAGGTCTCCAAAGTCCAACAGGGACGAGACCACCTCCGACTCCAGTCAGACTGCCAGCAGTGAACAAGAGGAAAAGCATCCCAAGAAGTCTAAAATATTCGCAGAAAGAGGAGAGTGCTCTTCATCGAGAAAGGATTTTCCTCCAGGTATCGCTGAAGCGAGTGCGGCTACCAAATCCAAGATGGCAGTGATAGTGAACCAGGAAGCTGACGTGACCATCACGGGAGTGTACACGCACACGGGATATTGCACAGTCTCCGAGATGCAGTACAGGATCTCAGCAACCAGCCACACGCAGACCACGGCCACCGCTGCCAATGAAAAGGTAAGAAGTCCATCATTACCTCAATGCGGTATAGTCACGTCACGTCATTAAAAACATTAATTCATCCTATTTTAGAGTACTCACTTTGAACGTATTGTAAGAGACGGACGTATTGGCTTCTGCAGGTCATAAACAAAATTAAACTCCCAAGTTATTTATCTAAATTAGTTTGAAGAAATATTTGGTGATAGTTCAACAGAATTCTCTTCAGAACTGCTGTCGATAGGATTATTATTATACAGCCAGTCCTCACTTACCGACTAGGTTCCGTTCCAGCGATCTGGTCGTAAAGTGGATTGGTCGATAAACGAAATCCTCACTATTTTATTTTAATGAAAAACATACATTTGTATCATTTCTGCCATCGATCGACACAGTGACTTTGTAAGTTGTAAGTTAAGAAAGAGGGCAGGGTGCTCTCTCACATAGTTCGACGTCCGCCCACTTGGCGCTAGAGGTAGACAAGGCGACACATCTTATAACATTGAGTGTCTCTTCCCTGCTGACGACGATGGGACGCGTGGATTTATTAGATAGTTCTCGTACAGAGGGCGCAGTGTCGGTAACGATGACGGTCGTAAGTTAGAACAGTCATTAAACGAAGTTAAGTTAAGTGAGGAGTGACGGTATTCAGATGATCACCGACTTAAGACAAGAAGAAGAAAATCATTTTAGATAATCGGTGCCTAGTTAACGCTCCTCCATGTTTCCAATCAGCTTTCATGAACTAAATACGATTCCTTCCACTTGAAAGCATTTCCTCCGTACGTGACTTTCGCTTCACACATTAGTTCGTTAGAAATGATTACTTCAACCACTCCAGCTTTAATAACTAGTCTGCTGTTTCCGTCCGCAATGACCGGAAGTTGCATCAAAGGTCACAATGAGAATCATTTTATTTTTACAAATTATGTAATAAAATCTATTATATGTATGTATGTATTTATTATAGAATTCAAAAAGGTTTTGATATTTTTTAAAAACATTAAAAAATATATATATATAAAAACATCAGTAATTTTTTTTTATTTTTGCCGAAATCAAAACAAATGAGTATGAGAAGGCACCAAAATAACGCGTTTTCAAAGTGCGTCATTTAACGACGACCAGTCTGGTGAAGATACGGAGTAAAAAGAACCAAAATTCAACTTGTGAATTCTCCATAATGTATGTAATGGAAACATGGACATTTAGAAATAAGGAAAAGGAATATGCTGAATGCCTTCGAGACGTGATGCTGGAGGCATATGTTACGTATCCTGTGGACCGCATTAAATCAATACGTCTGGTCACTTTAATTATATAGCAATTTGAAAATGTAAAATAATATCTCAGACCCTGTCACTTCAACGAGAGATTAATTAATATTTGAATATGTCCAATATATGAATGTGTGAGAATGGTGAACGTTATATTTGTATAAAGTGATCACTTAAGCCAGCCGAGGACACGTCCTAAGCCCTGTAATTATCCATACTTCCATATCTTTCAATTAAATATAATAAAAAATAGCTTCGTGTCTATGATGAGATATCTATTATTTGTTTAAGATAAAATTATTGTAGTGTAACACCCTCTCCAAGTACAAGAGCTGGTCTCTTTTTTGGAGAGGTAAGCGAAAGAAAAACCATGTATGTATGTAAGCATATATTTAAAAATTGAATTTATTTTGCCATTGTATTTTCGCTAAATTAAATAAATAAATAAAAAGATTAATTAATTGAAACATCGGTCATTCGAACGCCTGATTGATTCGAGGATCTTTTATTTAGTTCTTTCTCATTCTTGACGTTCCGCTTGTCGGCTGTGCGGAATCTCACAGGCGGAGTCTCTCCGCGGCGTCTGAAAACTGACGGCACTTTTTATAATAATAATTATTTCTGTAAAGTAAACAGCTCAATTTAATAATACGATTACTGTCCAGAAAAGTAATAATGCGACTACGAGTTATTGAAAATTGAAAAACCATAATCAATTTTCACGGCGACCGTTAACGTACTTCCGATCCTGAAACTCCAACTTTGACCGAAGGAATTGATTCCGTAATAGCCAATAATCCTGGATACCCTAATCCTGCTAATCCTCGCTCCGACGTGGGTTCCTCTCACTTCACCCTGCCCCGGCAGAAATCTTCAATCTTGACCCTTCTCCAACTCTTAGCTATTTTCTTCCTTTTAGTAACCATTTTTCTATTTATGTTTGTTCATTGTTTTTATGTATTTATTTTTTTAAATAATACCTGTATATATTATATTTATAACTTGAATTTTCCATATTCCTCGAAACAATAATGTTATTTAATAAATAGATCTTGGTATTATGAATGTCAACACGTCGAAAGTGATGGTATTCGAGGAAGGGGAAAGCGAGACAACGTGCTAAATACTTGTAGGTAATGAACAAGTAGATGAGTAGTATGTTCGATAGAAACGGAAAGACAGAGAAAGATATCGAAAGGAGGGTGACTGCAGGGAATAAAGTGAACGGCGCTTTGAATGGAATTATAGCTAATGAGAATTTGTCAACTGAGGCAAGATTAGCGGTTCACAATAGATGTGGCAGAAGAGGAACGAAAATAGACTGAATGCAGTGGAAATGAGATCACTTAGGCGCATATGTGGCAGACCCATTTACGACAGAGTAAAGAATAAATAAATAAGGAAATAATGTAAATCTGATCTTTGTATAGTTAGTAAGATTAATTAAGGATCGCTTAGGTGGTTTGAGGAATAAGGAGAGAATGACAAGAAAGATATATGACGCAAGTGTTGATGGCACCAGAAGTAGAGGACGTCTGTAATATGTTAAATATAATGATTGAATATTACATTAAATTAGTAATATTCGCCGAACTGCATAACAGTTTTACGCCAAATACGTAGTGAACGCTCAATGGTAATCGATGAATTCCTGTATCTGGATATCATTTTATTATTTTTAATGACACGCAAAGTAAGATTTGCTGCAAGAATTCCAAATTAAATATTGGAATTCTAATATTTAGTTCATTTTATTTTTCCGATGTAATTTAACGCTCGTATCTCAGGTGGACCACCGAATGCACGGTCCCAATATTGTGGGCGCCCTATTATTATGATTACTAGAAAAACCAGTCAGTAGTGGCGGAAAAATCATTCGAGAGTTAATCATTTTTATAGACTTATTTTATTTTACAAAATCAACTGAAATACAATCAATATCTCAAGTGACAGCTGCAGCTGCAGTTGCAGGTATCGTCACTATGTGTTTTGTTTTACGTTCGCTGAGCGACACGAACGGGTGAGAAGTTGGAAATTATTGCCATGTTTGTGATTATTATATATCTAGCCCAACAAAAATCTTTCCTAGATGATGCTCGTCTCCAACTTATTGGAAATAACACAGAGATAAGTATAAGGGCATCGGACATAGAACAAATAGTCAGTAATCAATTTCTACTTACACTACACATATACATACAATAGTATCTAATACCTATGCAATTCGGTACTGTACTACAAAAACATTGAAAAATTACCATTTTTCGTTACATGCATAGATACTTCTGACGTATTTCTGCAGTCGCATACAATGTTAAATGTCATCTCTCGGTCCTCGTTCTTCAAACAATAATTTTTTTAGACTGTCCTTTCAATATTTCCTGTGCTGCATATCGCGTGACCTGTGTGATGATACGTGATATCCGCATTATATTTTAAATACTAATTTAATGTATTAATTGTATGTATATATTTATATTTAATTCATTAAATTAGTATTTAAAATGTCACAGACCGTCTGTTCTGAATAATTACAACTTCACAATAAGAATGTGTTATCCTAAACGCATTATATTTCTTTGACTATGACTAACGTCGTGATCGCTTGCGCGATTTATTTTATACCTCTTCTTACTGTAGCCAGAACGGCCACCGTTCCCTCCAAATGTAGTCCCTTGTAAATAAATATTCTTCCTATTACATATTAAACTTAAATGAGTTAGAACAAAATCCTTGTTTACGCTTGCGCGCGACTCCATAGTGAGTTACGTAACCCTACGAGTGTGCTTATGCGGAATAATCACATTAAACATTTTATTGCTCCATGTGTTGAACATTGTTTTGTGATCCGCTCTACGTCAAAATCTAATGCCGTAAATTCTTCTAATAACTTAGATATTTTCAACGATCAATTGCTTCCCTTTAAAATTAAACTACGCCAACTTTTCAATAACTATTCATTCCATCCCATTTCCCTCCCCTCCTTAACCTTTCCACTATGTATGTTCAGTTAAAAACACTCTTTTGTTTCTTTTTTCAGTCTTTTAATATATACTTACTATTTTTTAGTTTATTATGTTTATTTTAATGTAAAAGTCTTTTTGTTTATCAGTTTGTTTGAGTATACTGTCTTTTAGTTTATTATGTACTAGTTATTTAATTCAGAAGAGACTTCACTGGTGTTATTTTGATATATTGTGTTATTATTAGTTATTATTGTTACACTGTTAGTTTCTCTAAAAATAAAAATTGACTTGAAAAATAAAATGAAAACCGATCCACACGCACAACTACTATCAAGTTTTAAAATTTCTTTTTTGTTTCATTGGAGTTAAAAAATAAAATTACGTATTCTTTATTTTGTTATTTCGTAGACCCGTGCAATCGGATAATAGAAGGTAATCTGTGGTTAGGCAGAAAGAAACTGTAGAAAGAGGAGTCGAGGAGCTGCTCCAGGTTGCCAAGGAGAGATATCAGTTTGAACAAATGTCGGATACGGTCTGTGATTCTGCAACTAGATAGGCGCTTACGCGGGCACGTCGCCAGAAGATAATGAATATAAATTATATCGCTCAGATAAGTCAATGGTCCGTGTAAAATATAACATTTTACGCCTTTGGACTCAAACCTATTGTTTTTTAATATTAGAATTATTTTATTCTTCTTATTCTTAACGCCACAGCCCATATTGAGCCTCAGTCAGGTCCTACGCAGGTTTCCTAAGTGTTTTTAGTTTTTATGGGGTCGTTAGCCCCACGCTCATCCCCCAAACTGGAGGACCGGGGTTTTTCTGCCGTGGATTTTCTTTCTTTAACCTGTGTGGTCCGCGGGAGGTAATATTTACTTTATATCTACCTACTTGTAATTGTGCCTACCTATCGGTTGGTAAATGATATGGTCATTTAGCAGTATTTATTTTATACCTAATTGTAATTCTACATTTATATTCGATGGATTTTGTGAATGGATTGAGTAGAATTAAAAGTATCTAATGTACCATACCGTGTCGATACATATATTTACATCCCATGTCTACTATTCGGTGGAGACATCTCTTGTTCCACTGGTTTTGATGTCTCATGTCATATGGCGTGTCCTGAATCATTATACATTATTCCAACATTCCGTAACAGGTATTTATGTATAGAAAGTATCTGGGATTCCCAATAATCTCTATTCGGGTATGCACTCTGTCTATTCAGCCAATTGTGAAAACGACGTTGCTTCTAAAAACACATCGACACCTCCCCTCCCCGAGATGTTTGCCAAGCATCCTGGACACGCTCATGAAATTCTACAAGTCTTTTTATAACGTACGCAATTGGGACGTACATTCATGTAATGTGTCCCAATATCATCCAATACGAGTATGTCCCATTCTTAAAACATAATACTGATGACGCTCCTATTTCTCTCACGTTCAATTAGGCAAGTCATCTGATATGAATAAACAGAAATTCTATCTCACTTTTATGCACACCGAAGGTTCTTTAACTGGGGGACATCCGGAGGTCCATGGAACTATTGCCTGTCGTCCGAGAAAAAATTAAAAAAAAAAACAAATTAAATACGCGGAAATACACAAATGGGTTATATCCAGTTATTTTTACATAAATAGTTCAGTTTTGTGCCCGTGCACGGATCCGGAGGCCGAAGTCCGTCCCGAAGATAATACGCAGTATCGCTAAGACCAGTTTTAAACAACCGGCAGAGACACCTCTGCCTGTTCGGAATATCTGATTCAATAGTACTATATCACACTCTGTATGTGGAGACCATAATCTATAATAATAAAGTGTGAGGTGATATCTGCTCGCCTTATCGCCGACCAAAGGATTGTTACTAAAGTGGCGAAAGTATTCAATAAAATATCTGTATGAAAAAATAGATTCAAATTATACCGGGATATATTTTTTCGATAGATTGATTAATTTAATTTGAATTACTTATTTATTGTAATGATGGTGCCGAAATGTGTGATAGGCTCTCCTCGATTCAATGAGTATTGAAAGTTTAATTTTTTATTATCATTCATGATATATATATCATATTTTTAAAATTGGCAAAATTAATTATTTCTAGTAATTCTGTATCATCAAGTAATAATTTCAGTTAGGTACTAAATTTATTTTTTGTTAAAATTGTTTTTTAAAAATAGATTAAAGAAACAATAATTATTAGCTATTGACATCCTGAAGAAAAAAAATGATATTTTTCGAAACCGGTAGATGTATTTTTACTCAATAAGTGATTAATAAAACTAAATTAAAATAATATATATATCATTCATATAATAATATGATACTTATCTTCAGAATATTGCATATTTTTGTGCAAAATACATTGCAGTACCTCTCGTGAGGACATACGAATGTGATTATATTACAGGTAAAATAAATGATATCTCATACTTCTGTTATCGCCTTTGGCTTGCCTCTTTACACATATGACGTCACAAACATGGACACGTTGATGTATCGAAGCAAATTAACGTGTTTGTATTACAATGAACAAAAAAAAAAAATAATGCTATATTGAAATCCAAAAATAATGTGTAAAATGTCAGTGGGTGTTTTATTGACTCGACATTGTGAATGAACCGATTGATGCCAAGACCGGCTCCGCCATGATGACTGATGACTGATGACTGATGAGTCCTGTCGCGAGTAAACACCGGCGGCTGCTGGCCGTGGACCGCAGTCACCAGATTTGCATAAACGCGAGGATAATAAACATGTTGATGAGTTTCATTTTTAAATTTCCTCGTTTTCTTGTCGCATTGAAGTCTGATTAGAAGGTCAGCCATTTATTCACTTATAAAGTTACATACAATTTTAATTTTTAGGTTGTCGATGGGAACTATGTAAATCTTGGTTAATTAAAAAGGCGTTTTTCGCTTATTATCTTCATTTTCTTCTCCTTTACCTATATTGTCTAAAAGTATGAATTAATGAAAGAGATTAACGCCGGGATAGCGAAGTATAGCTTTCTATACTGCTGTTTAAACGAGGGGTTAGGGAAACGAGATGCAGGAAGGGTGGAAGGAATTTGGTACAGGACAGTAAGAGAAACAGGATGGCTCAAAGGACTTACCAGACACCAGGAAAAAATACGACCCACTTGAGAGTTCCTCACACTCACACTTTGTTTATGGCACGAAGTTAGACACAAGTACAATAGCAATATGTCCAGGTTTCGGCATGCAACAGTACACTATCAGCCCCACACAGCAGGACGATTATTCACAACCGACAACTCGTTCCCACATGGCAGGAAGAATTTGGCGGCAGTCAACGCACTGGATCAACTCCAAAGGTCAAACGTTAACTTTCAATCAATTTATCTTTCCTCACATTTTAACGCACCAAATGGTAAACGCTAACTGTCCAACTAAACCAAAACCACAGAGAATACGACAGAAAATATCGTGCTCTGGTATAGGGAAGGGGGTAATAGAAGGTAATAGATAGGTATCATTCTCTATATCGCGTGATCTTCCCAAAGAGGTCTTTGTAATGGTCTGTTATCGAGCCACATTCTTTATTCTCTGTCGTCCAGCGGACTGGGGGACGATCCTCGCTCGTCATTCGACCTCCTCACTTCATATTGGTTATTTTGATCCTAGGCTTATATATATATAATGGTTATGATCTGATAATGCCCTAAATGTAAATAAACCCTATCCCCTATCTTAGATACATATTATATTATATTATTTTTATTCAATATTTTTGCAATATACTCGATATCTTCTCGATCTGGTGCCTCCAACCGTTTTGCTCCATAGTTGGAACGATTGTTGAATAAATAGAATTTTCCTTTTTGCCAGTTCCCCGTGTGAAGAGTGAGGACCGGACCTCTAAGTAATGATTTTATCTGAAGAAATTAGCGTATGTATAGTCTCCGAAGAAACTTGTTTTTCAGTTCTTAATACTTGGTGTTTACTCGCTTCTTTGAAGTGCAGACTCGTTGATAAAGAATTGAATTAAAAAGCTAATTCAAACCGTTTTACTGATTACTTAATTCTAATCTAATTAGCTTTTTAAATGCCTTATTTTTAAATCTAAAGGCAAAACCCACCCCTCTTCATATTTTCATTTATTGGACCGTCCCCAGAAATCTCCATCTTCATCTTGTATACATTTTTGGATAACCTGGGACAGTGGTGGCGAAAATATAGCACGCGCGGAAATTTTTAAATAGAAATGTATTTATTAAAAAGTTAACTGGAAATACTATTTAAATCTTATTTATTCCTTGAATGATTATTCTTCTTCTTCATATCTTTAGTTAATCAGAGAAGCTCAGTCAATGAACAGAAGTATGAAGCGTGCATTTCGTTTAAAAGTTGGCACGTGGTGTACAACTAAAATCGCCTTGATTTATTTTGATTACTTTATTATTTATCTTAATTTTTATTACCATTATACTTACTCAATATTAGTTGATTGAAGTTTCTTTTGTTGATTTCTATTTTTTTATCGATAGCAGTTTTAAAAATATACGATACATTCAAACGTAAAATACTTATTAGGTAATGATTTTTTTATGGCCCGCGCCACCTTTTGAAATAGAGTTTTAGATTTTTGGCCACGTAGGATGTATTTTAGGTGATTAGGTGATCGTTAAGAAGCTTTTAGGATGTAAATATATGAAGGTCTGTTTATACAGATGTAACATACCTAGTCCACAATGTTAAAGGAATATGTGCAAATTCTGCTCTGTTACGAAAAATATTATTGTTTGAAATTTTTATAAAATCGTGTTAAGCTTGAAGTCTACGTGCTTCGAAATAAATATTTGCGAAATTGTTTAATTATTAATCTATATCTTTACTTCAGGCCCTAAACCATCTAACAAAAAATAGTCTAGCTACTCGAAATCACCTTTAATTTTTTTGAGATGCTTATATCTCTGACATGGTTGAGATTAGTCACGTATCCCTTGAACATTTTCGACTAGTAATTTATTCAGGAATCCGTCCATAAAGTATTGTGGACTAGATCCGCCACACCCTGTATGTAATATATGTATAAATAATAATGATACCTGGTGAAATTAAAAGTTCTGAGGGTGCAGTAAAGTAACTTTTACGGCAGGAAACATCGGTTTTGGTGCAGGATGATGGAGCGGCGCGAAGGGATTTACTACCTCGTATAATGGCTTGAATTGTGGATATTTGAAACCCTATCCGATTCGTTAAAACACGATTGCCATGGGTGGCTGTCGTCTGTTGATACATAAGTATCTATCGAAATCGTGATCTATTTACGCTTTATCCATATAACTTTAATATATATGGTTTGTCATGGGGGACAACACGTCGCTGCGGGGTTGAAGAGCGCGCGAATTACTTACGCTCATCACACACGAAGCTTATGGCGTATACGTTTTAATTATAAGTCTGTAAAAGCTCTTTGCCTGTACGTTCAAAAATATGACTAAGAAGACATCATTTTAGCAACAAATTCGATGTGTAAAGTGCTACTTTTTTACGCTTTTCGACAAGCACATCAACGAGTTGTATTTTAGATTCACTTTCATATTGAAAATACTAATTTTGCACTTCGCAGTACGATGTATTGAATGTAATTAAGTATTTTAACCGATACTTCTAAGCTGCTACCACTCCAGTAATCGCGTATTATAAAGTGCTCATGTATTAATTCTAGATAATAAAGATGGCCATTATTTTGTATTACAGCTGGTAACTCTGATACTATAATCTATGATTCATCCGATTAGAAAATGTGATTAACTTGCTGACCATTCCCATCGCCGACAGTTCGCCAGTCGGTTTGTATGTAGAGCATCGTGAAGTGGACCTCAATTTGGTCGAAATATCGTCTTCAGCGATGAGGCACGTTTTCTACTCGACGATTACGTAAACAAACAAAATGGCTGCATTTGAGGCTCGGAAAATCCTCGCGTGATTCATGGGGAGCAAATGTACCCCGAACGAGCCACTGTATGGTGTGGATTTTAGGCAGGCGACGGGATAGGCCCGTACTTCTTGGAAAGCGAGGCTGGAAATGTGGAAACTAGAATGGCGATCATTACTGTAACATGATAACGAAGTTTTTTTTAGCACTGACTAGATTATATGGAACTTCAACAAATATCGTTCCAACAGGACGATGTCATCTTCCATACAACTCGAGCAACTGTTGATTTCCTAGTCGCGTAATTTCACGGAATGGCGACATCGATTGGTCAGAAAGATCTTGTGATTTTACACCGTGTGACTTATTTTTGTGGGGTTATTTAAAATCCAAAGTCTATGCCAGCAGTCCTCAAAAACGAAATCCGACGTGTTATCGGTGAAATTGACCAGAGTTTATGCGAACATTTTGTGACAAGAACCAAAATTTGCAGCTGAAGCCGAGGTGGCCATTTGTCCGACATAATTTTTTATATATGAACGGAGTGTGCACTTTAATAACTATATATATACCTGCGAGCTCTGGTCGAAATACAACCATGTGCCATACAACCGTCTCCGTATTCAGTACGACAACTCATACAGAATACCGTTCGGATTGACGCCTTATTCGTTCCGCTTCTGAAACATCGAGTTGCTGGCGTAAAGCTGCGGCTGGAGCTCAGCACTCAGCACTCAGCACCAACTCTCTAGCGCAAGCGGCGCTCTCTTGGAAAGCTGGTTCCCTGACCAAAGAATGGCAACGCCTACAGAATAGCTACAGATACATTAATGACTGTGACTGAAATGTAGTATCTATATTTTGTTTATATTTATATATGCGTGTGAATTTTTATATTTTATTTATGTATTTTTTGCTTTTCTTTTCATAGCATAAATGATATTTCGCAACTTAAATGTATTCTATAAGATGTATTATCTTAACGGCGAATCGGGTGTTCATAAAAGAACCCCGACCACGCTGGTGCAAACACATTATTATTAATAATACTCAATAAAAAACAACTATAAAATTAATTAAAACGTCGTTTTAGTGCCAATTTAAATTCGGCGTTCAAATTGGGCCAACCTTTATAATACGTGCATATGAAATAACGATTTTATTTTTTAAATAATTTTGTATTAATCAAAATATTTTAAATATGAATTAAATATATCTTTCTAATTAATATATTTAAAATATCGCAGACAGTCTGTTCTGAATAATTACAACTTCACAATAAGAATGTGTTCTCCTAACAAAATATTTTAATTTTCATCAGGTTTATTGCTCGACTAACAAGAGCATAAATACACATTTTTAGACATGATAAAGGCCTTTTTAATTCCTTCTTCATTGAAGTTTATTTTCCTTTATGAAGAAGTTCAGGTATTTAAGGAAATAATAATTTGTAGGAGATAAGTCTAATGGATGACTTATGGTGAATGTCATGGTTTAAATGATTATGTTTCAAAACTATTGTACGTGATGTATGGGGCTCTTAAATTAGCATGTAACAAAATAGGTTCCTGTCTCTTTACGAGGCTGTATTTTCAATTGAATGTGCATTTGTTGAATATGTTAGCAATATATATCTGGCATTATGTTTTCGCCGGTATGTAACATCTTGTACACTCCACCAAACTGAAGTAGAGCTCTCTGAGCGTATCTTGGAGCTTTTAAAGCGACTCTTCTCCAGAATGATACTTCTGAAATGAGCGTTGTACAGTTAGTATGTTTACGGAGCTTCACCATTTGGTCTGTTTACGTGGCGAGTTGTGACCGCCGTACCTACGAAGCATTTCCAAGTTTAAATTTATATCGAATCTCAATATACATTCCGCTGGTAGTCGTTTGCGCTACAGACTTTTCTTTTTATAGCAAAAATTTCCACAATAAGAAAAATACATTTCATATCCAATAAAAGAGTTTGTAAATTCCTTTAAAATCAATTTAATATCCACCAACACTATTTTTCCCTCCCTTAATTTCCCGTCTATTTGTATATGTATTCTGTATCTCTCCCTTGATGTTCTATTTAACTATATTTGTATTCTGTCTCCCTTTTTCACATGTAATTTTATATCTCCCTCTTTATGTATATATAAGTGCACTCTTTTTGTATGTATGATTAGTTTCAAATACGTCCTGATGAACCGTTTGACGTATAATAAACTTCGTGGTTTCATACAAAGTGATTGTTATTTTATTTAATACAATAAAATTGTTTTCAATTTGAAAGTGTAATATAACTTCCTAAAGTATGCAAACAAATTTATATATCTTTACATCGAACTTTTTTGCTATTTTAAATCATTTGTCAATTATTTCAATAGTGGATTTTTAAGATTATATGTAATTATTACTTTACAGACTAGCATCTACATATAAAAATGTGTAAAATGTTAGCCCCAACACGGGCATGGCCCAGTGCGGCTGGCATTGTGATTGCAATTGTATAAAGTAATTTATTTATACATACAAAATACTATTAATAATTTGCACCTTTTGCAATTTGCAATTTATACAAATTAATTGAAAATTATTATACGAACTATATATTATAGTCGCCATAAATTATATACATATAAAAAGAGTTTCTGTGGGTGGATTGGGTGTGTATGTTTTTTTATACAAATCTACAGTTTTATTCCAAGCTTGATAAAATTTTGCAACCCTTCCTATTAAACAAGAGGAAGGTCACTGGTCTACAAGAGATTTCGAAAAACCACCCCCATCCCCCTTTTCCACCCCTTTAAGTATAATTTAGGTACTTCTTGATGAAATTTTGCACACTTGACGTTCAAAATAAGAGGAAAATTACTATGCCTACATCTGATTTCAAAAACTACCCGCATCCCCCTAAATGAAGCCTCTTCACTCTGCGTAACGCCCGGGCAACGCCGGGGTACTTGAGCTAGCAATGTTTATAAAGATGCTTTATGGCCAAATAAATGTAACTAATATGTTCATCGTCAAAATGTACGCTCTTCAATTTACTTACGTGTGTATTTTAATCCTTTCATGTCCATTATTTCCGGGAACGGAGGTGGCGCGCGCCACAAAGCCAGCGGAGCCATCTCTGGCGAACTCTGCAAAGCTCTCCGTGAAGTTGTATTTACGCGCGGGCCACGGTCGCGGGCCGTGGATGGGGTCGGGGGACGGAGGTTGCGGTGATATTTAATCAACTGCCTTATTTCTAGAAGGGGGGCTCTCCCGCTCTCTCGCTCTCTCGCTCTCTCGCTCTCCCGTTTCTTGTTCACAAGTAATTAGTCGTTCTCGCATTGTTTTGGGAATTTTCCAACGCAAAGCCGCGAATTGTTCTTTTAGATTTCGGTGTTTTCTTGTGTTTCTACCTCTACTGCACATCGCAACAGTCTCGGCGTGTGACTTTTATAACACATGCTGCCGTAATATTATTACGGTTGCGTTATTTATCTGGGTTATTCATAATGCATACACCCTCTCCCTCTCCATGTATATGTACTAAATGCATTATTATATATGGTGCTAAAATAATAACCGTAAACTCAGTGTACATGGAGACTGGCGATTATGAATATTTTACATTTATTACTTATATATATCAATTAGTGTGAAAAAGTGCTAAGAATATTGGTCATACGAAACAACAGCACAGACGCATAAGACACGTCTAACTCGGCCAGCGTAGGTTCTGCCACAAACTAAAGTGACGATCGGCATCCGGCACCCCGCGCCCCGCTCACTAAGCCTTCCGCACCTCTCCGCCCGTACACATACATGTATATATGTATTGACAAATTAACGTCAGGTTCTTCGAGAAAACATTTTTTATCGTTGCGTATGGTGAATACTTATATATTGTAATTTTTTTATCCTATACATAAATATATTACAGTGGAATACCTAAAATGTGAACTCTTTATTTAGTATATTTACAGATATATTTACATAATTAGTGGCAATGTCAACTCAGTTTACATCACCGGAGAGGAAAGGTTAAATGATTCTGTGCTCAGTAAACTAAAATAAACAGAAATGTTACGAAACATATTCTGTACCTGAATTTATGATTTCGTTTTCTTGAGGTTTCCAGTTTCAACAATCGGTTCTTGTGAACCGGTGTAAATCTATTGGGGGACATCCCTGGACGACGACGACATAGCCTGTTTTCGACCCGGTATTGCAAGTCAATACTTCAACGATAACACCAACTCTCACACGTCCCATCAACGACATCAGCCCTGTTGATCGAGCTGTCCTGAAAACTCTACGCAGTTAAATAATACGAAACTCTTCGATTCTGTAATAGATAAAAGCAATACTTGCTTACTTCTTATTGGCAAATCCATATTTATGAAAGCAGCTGAGGCGCTTCTGTCGGTGACTGTGAAGTCCAATATCAGTCCCCACACAGTCGATCACACTTGAAGAGCTGGATCCTGTAGATGATGCCTTCTTCGCTCTCTGTCGCTTCATCTCCCAATATAGTCCAACATGTCGTGGGTGCTTTTACTCACGTCTAGCATCTGGCGCTGTACTGATCTATTCAGCGGTTTAGTGTCAATGTGAAATATCTTTATATCTCTTGTAAATATGTCCCTAAAGCGTAGACGTTAATGTCTTCGCACCTACCTGCAAGCAGCTATATAAATAACGTTCCAGATACGTTCGTGGGGTCTGTTCGGTGATAAAGCTGTACCCCGTGAAGTTCTTTGATACTATACAGTAACACGTACTTATTTTACTGTAAATATACGATTTTTAATTACCTGCACGGTTTGTTGTATAAGTTTGCGCACAATTTAAATTTAAAATAATTATTATGTACATGGTATCCTGTAATTAGTGTACTACTTAAATCATATTTTTTCATTCTAGTATTTTTTATAAGATAAAGATTAATAAAATTATTTCAGTCATTGTGAGGTTTGTACAGCGTCGGTTACAACGGCGCCAATATTAATCAGTATTAGGAAAACATAATAAATAAATCAACACTGCACCTTGTGTCCTCCGGAATAGAAGAGACGAGGTGTGAGGAAAAATTATTTTAATATATAATTACCGAATTAGTACTGTACGATATGCCGAATGTTGCGACTTACCGCTAACGTCACAATAATTATTATACTACAGTAAAAAAATGACATCATTCTTTAATGGTGACGCAATGCCCATCTGATCGAGGATAACATTAACCGGAAAGCCACTACGGTAACACTTTTATATTAATGAATTTGAAAAAAAAAATTATATCTGTACTGTAATATTTAGTTATAAATATAATATTTACTTAATATGCCATTTTATATCACGCTTTCTCTACAAGCATCCGTTTAGGTATAAATGCTCCTAAGAACTATTATGTTATCTTTTGTTGACTTTAAGTATAATTAGATAATCTAAACAAAATAGTATTTTCCTCGTTTGCGGTTTGTTAATCTGACTTTCCGGTAAACAATTAATATTGTCATAGAAGATAGCGGCGGTGGTCGTCCAGGCGGTTAGTCGACATTTTTAATGTTAGAATCTTTGGACTGAAGCGTTGTTAGGAACTTGTTCGTAACCTTGCTAGTTCAGTTCCGAGCTTTACAGTGCGTCACTCGTAATTTCCCGGTGGTATTTATTTTATTAACCGTGTCTATTAACAATCCCGCCGGTTGCGAAGTGCAATCCGCACGGCACAAGAGCTGCAGAAGATTGGGTGGGAACTACTGGACCATCCTCTATGCGAGTCCTGGCGCCATTGGACATCATCTTTACCTGAAATTAATTTATTTTTTTTGGCTAAAATCATGCGCAAACCGATGACGACCGCGCGAAACTGTCAACTACTGATTCGAGGAATAGGCGGTAGACTTCTTCGAAGAGAAGATCAAGTAGTCAAGCTCAGCTCGCAGTCCGAGAAGAGCTTGGACGTTGAAGTGGATTATAAGACAAATAGAAAATTTTTGATTTACAATAAATTGTTTAAATTTTTTTATATATTCTCCGTGTTATAGCACGATTTACTTATTAGTATCTGACACGTTAAAATATAACTTACATACTTGTATATTACGTGGCTTGTGCAACTGAAACAAATGTGGTTTTCCATCTTCTAGCTACGTTTACGTTTTATAGTAAGTAAAGTAAATAAAATGTGTGTATTATTCAACGGCAGGAACGTGTTAATTTATCTTTCAGAATAGTATTATAGATGATGATGATACCGTGACCTTTCTCTGCAGCATCCCACACACTCGGGAGTACTCAGCCCTCATCCCCCGAGCCGCCGGGGCGGAGGGCAGGAGTAGACGCGTGGGCTCAGCCGTTACTCCTAATATCACGGGCGTGGGTGGTGACTGACTAGTGGGTAGTGGGTAGTCCGTAGTCCCTTATGGCTCTAGAACATCCGGATTCACTGGAGCGTACAAATAAGAGTAGAGAAGATTGTTTAATATCTTATTACATCTAACATCCAGTCTGTTAAAGGCAATATTTTCCATCGCCAAAAATAAACATTATTTTAATAAATAATATAATATTAAAGAGAACACATTCTTATTATGTAGTTGTAATTATTCAGAACACAGCTCTGTGATGTTTTAAATACTAATTTAATGTATTAATTATAAATATATACATATAATTAATACATTAAATTAGTATTTAAAATGACACTATTATTAATATATTAATATGCCCACAGACATATGTGCCTTTACGTTATGTACATATACATAGAATTATATTTGTAATCGTATTGTCCGATATGGAAGTACCTTCCGATATGGAATTAATGTATTTTATATTTGGTAAAAAATGTTCCATCGCTATTTACATACAAATAAGTATAAAACATGAATCATTCAGCAGGGTGCGCTAGGAAAGCGTCACACGACTGAAGATGATGTTACAGGGTTGCGTTCGTGCACCCTAAATTCATTTTGGCGTTTTATAAAATAAATGCAAATTAAAATTACAAATGATTTCGTGGTCACCGCATAATTAATAATTTTAATTGTCTCACAAGATCTCTTAACATTAATTTGTAATGTCGCTACTATAAATACATATATCTACATGAAAAACCCATTTTCATCTTCACAAATGCGACTTTCATGGTAAGTGACTTTGGCCCACTCTGTATAATATCTAGTCCGAAGTACGTAGTTATTTGAATACTAAGATTTAATATAAACGTTCTCAAGTTTTGGCCTTTTCTTTACAAAGTTGTCAACGTTTAAATGGTTATAAATGTAACGTTTCCTATCGAGGGGTGTCAAGAATTTCCAAAAAGTTGACAAATCTATTTGTTTTATATCGTCTGTGATTACTACTAGTCATTAAGGATTTATTTAACAAAATATTCAATAACTAAACTTTATACTGCACACTCGTTCAGTAATACTTTGTGCATCTACTGAATTTACAGAGAACTTCTTAACCTACCTGCCGGAATGTAACAGGACATGTTTTAATTTTCTAATGCGCGTTTTTGAATTGTCAAAACATATATTTAACTTTTATGGGTACTGAATAAAGTATGTAATCACCTTAGTAACTTATTACTGGTGTAGTGAAAGCAGGGCGGGCACTTCTTTTGACATGGAACTTACTTTTCAAGTATATTTAAAAGTATTTTGATACAAAATATTACGCATTGAATTTTGTACAGCAAATATCATGCAGCGGACGGATATTACGAGAATGCAAAAAAACCATATGGGACCGGAGCATTTCACATTTTGTTATCAATTGGATCATCTGGGCGCGCGGCGGTATCCCATTATTTCAACCATTGACCGCATGCTCTTGGAGACAGATGAAATATGTGAACTCAACTTAAATAAAACAGTCATCCTTAAATTTACAAAATTTAAATTTAAAAATACCTCGATTTTTTTTGACAAATGCATGTCATAGGCTTTAAATATATATATATATACTTTTAAAATTAGCAATATTATCTTTGTGGTTAAAATTTATATTTTTTATTTATGAATTTAGTTTAGTTAATAGTTTAGAAAATGGTATTTTTCGAAACCGGTAGATGTATTTAAACTCAATTTAGTGGTTAATAAAACAAAGATAATAAATAAATAAATATATATATATATTGCTGGCTAAAATCATTTTTTAATAACGAAAAAAAAGGGTGGGGGGGGTTAAAATTGAATGCCGCCCAGGTACTTATTTATTTAGTACTACACCACTATATATATATATATATATTCATATATTTTTCTGCGATTACTCTGTGACAGAGTTTTGGAGGGGTGGGGTGGGGTGAGCAAAAATGTTTTCACATCAAAAATGAATTTCAAAAATATAATACACCCGACATTAAAGTCTGTCAGGTCATTTTAAATATCCAATTGTTGAAATATCGGATGCGAGATGACGCATAAAGCCATTTGGTTGCGTGAACAATTGCGGTTTTCCATTGTTGTTATTATACAATCTGTTGTCATTTTGTACCGCATTATTCTACTCTTATACTCAGTCTAAATTGGCTTCGATTCGTTCTACAACATTACGTGTACTGAGACTGACGTGGAGAAGTGGTAGAAGTATGTTAGATGATGTAATTACGGAAGATTATGTATATGGATAATATTATCTTCACTTCTATCAACCGCCCGTGATGTTTTGACAAGTTTGTAACCGCGCTGCCCGCTGCCCGCTGCCAGGTCTGCCTCGTGATCTCTTTCTACTCACTCGGAGTGTTAGATTCGCCTAAGATTCAGATCACACAGCGACGGATGCGAGATGCATGCTGGGTTACGTTAGAAGAGGCCCGAAGTGCAATGTATGAACACGCAACCAAACGGAAGTCACAGACGTTATCAAGATATTATAACGCGGGAAAAATACAGAATACGACAAAAAATCCGTTGAAATGTTAATTTAATTCTTTAAACACTCTAGTTTATATGTTTTAACATAGGATGAAACTAAGCAGAACAGCAGAACTACGGAGGAAAATACTAATTGAACTTGAATTGTAAATCCGCGATATCCTAAAGTTTAGAGTTAATGTTCGGAATCCATTTAAATTGGATTCTACTCCCGCAGACAAGACATCGACGGGCGGCTTCATTTACCCTCGCAATTCCGCAGTCAATGAAACGACTATCCGCTGGATTGACACTGACATCGTGACGGGTGGTTGCGGGGGAGGCGGTCTGTAAATGTTAACTCTAGGATTCCCCGGTACACCGAAAGCGACTCAAATTGAATGTAGAGGAAGGAACCGTTCTGTTCTGATAGCTCCGGGGTCCGGGGTCGGGAATCTTTGATTTGGTGCTTGGAGAGTTTTTTTCACGAGCGTCCGGTGATAAATAATTCTTCTGGACTTATTCTGCCGCGTGTCGGATTTCCTGATGGTCACTGCAATGCGGCCCGAACCGACACCTCCTCTTCCTGAACATTCCTGAACGAACTATTATATTATGTTCATCCATTCATATTCCAGTACATATATACTTTATTGACCATTAACTAACTAACTAACTTATCATCACTCCGTTTCTCCGCGGGGGTAGGCAGAAAAGATAAAGCGTCACACTCAATTGCTGACGCACAATTCTCGCCTCGTCCACATTCATACATCTTCCTATAAACACTTGTCGATTAGCATCTTCCAGTATCCAGTTTACCTGGTCGTGCCAAGTCTTGAACTATAATCACGTTACTTATTTATTAAAAATAAATTGCCATTATTTTTTTCTTCTAATGGGACACAGTTAAATGTCACTTTTGACAGTTATTATGATAGCCTTTATAGAACTGATGTCCTCCCGGCTGACCTGGAAATCCTGGAGACCTGGGTCCGTGATGGGTCCTAAAAATGGGTCAGGAAGAAGTGACTTTTCTAGGCGTCACTTTTAGGTTGAAAGATTTGGTTCTAAGGAAGACAAAGTTAACGCTTGGAAAGTGGCAAGAGAGGTAGGATACGGCAACGCAGGGAAGATGGACTTATTCCTTTCTTCCTGACGTCGCCGTCGAGTTGAAAGGCATGATGAAACCTCCAAACCTAAATCATTTTGAATGGCAGATGATTTAGACATCACTTAAGGGACGGTGGAGGGTCTAAATTTCAAGTTTTGCGAAAAATGCTAATTACATTGAATTTCTTTTCTTTTTTTCATTTTATATACTGTGTAAACTTGAATATGTTATTGAATTAAAGTCGCGCATTTTTATTAGCTTTGATGAGTGGGACCGACAAGGAACCCCTAGCTTCTAAACCGGTCCCGGGAAAGGGTGGGTCTCCCCCCCTCTCCAGCTGTCTTTATAGTTATTCATAAAGTAATCAAATGCAACGAGATTAAGACGAGAATGAGATTGCACTAAATTAACCTTTCTAGAAATTATATGGATTAGCTCAAGCTGATCAACGTCTGCTATTGTCTAGTGTGCAAATGCTACGCAATATCAGATCGACTTGAAACCTTCGAATGTTATCAGCGTGTGGAGGTCTATCGCCTCCACTATCATCATCACCGCTGACGATCCTGGAGGCACCTTGTATTTTCCGGTGCGTAAAATAGAGTACTTAACCGCCGTTTAAACGCACCCAGTATCGACGGCAGGTGCCAATACTAATGCGCCCGCAACCGTCTAGAAGGCCGGCTCTCGGGCCACACTCTTCTCGCCGCCGCCTTCCCGATCACGTCTCCAGAAAATGCCTTTGTAACTCTATGCGTATAGAAATTTCACACTTACACAATGTACTCCGCGATTATTAACCACGGACACAGTGAATGGTGGCTGATTATTGGGGCATCCTTCTGATTGACACACAACATATCCACACAATCATAATACATATTATTTTCTCCCCATAAGTACAATAACTACACACCTTTTTTTACACCTACTTTATTACCTTTTTTTTTAGTGTTACCCAGTTTATCAAACGTTTCACAGCTTCAATACTGTTTTTTTAAAAATGCTACTAGTGTTTTTTAACGCCCTCTTGAATCAATACAAAAACGACTTTATGGTACACAAATGACTCCATGTAAGGATCGAGCTGAGAAGTATTGTGACACAATAGCCACAAGTAGCACAAAACTGCCTCCAGTCAGCCTTACCCTCGTGCCGCGAAGCTTTGGTTACTTGTCTATGTGAGTGCAGGCAGCTAGTAAATACGATCAGAACTAAATGCTTTCATGCAGTTGGCATTGAATTTATTTGACATATTTACAAGCATTGCTCACCTCACTATTTAATTTACCGATCGAACCCACCCGGTGGGAATTGGAGTGCGAACCAAATGCAGTTGTCGAAACGGGCGCCGGTGAAGAAATGTTGAGTTCACACGGGTCGCCGGTGTACACCGCCATACGGGGCGTGCAGCGTCCGGAGCGTATGAAATTAGAGCGTTCATTAGTGTGATCATGGCGTACGATATAATCGATACATGTTTGGAAGAAAATTCATTTTTAAAATTTTATTTGTGAAATAAGTATGGTTCAAGTGTCATTATTAACTTTTTAATTGTCAATTCTAATTCCCGGCGGCACAACAACAATATTTTTCGATAAAATTGATTTTATATGTATATCTTTCTAATTAATACATTTAATTCATATTTAAAATATCACAGACAGTCTGTTCTGAATAATTACAACTGCACAATAAGAATGTGTTCTCTTAATAATTATATTTGAAATGGAAAACACCACATAAAACGGTAAAACTAGTCTTTAAGGGTGTTGACTTATCTATCGAGTCTTGGGACCTGTCGTCCGCAGATGGCAAAATGATTTAAAAATTTGACTTTAATCCCTCCAAGTTTGCAAGGTTCAAAAATGCGTCTTAATATGCTTATAGCTTAGCGTGATATATAAAGTTTGGCGTGTTAACGCGCTCGTGACATTTAAAAGGTTAAACAAATAAAAGAGTTTAGAGAATTTTCAATTTAACATAATAGTTTATGTTTAAATTAAACCAAATTTAACGAATATACAAGAATGTCAGTGTCGACTTTTAATTATGTATAAAAAAAAATACCGATATTTCAGGTTTTTACTGAATTTCACCTAGCATTTGTTCGCAATCGTTACTACAAAAACGCTGTTAAAACACAAACTGGTTTGAAGTTACACGCGCACGCGACGCCGGACGCAAACATGCACGCTCTCGCTACCGCTCTAGGCGGCCATCACTCGGAAAACTCGCATTCGGGAACATGCACGCTGCGCGCTCGACTCGAGCGTGCGCTCAGACCTTGGCCTCAGTTTTATTCGGCGCGTTCAGCTGCACCTCGCCGCAATGTCACGGATCAGTTTCTCATCATAAAGTTCCGTAACCAAATTAAAAAATGTAGTTTCGGATCAAATGTCAGAAAAGGTTGCGTGTCCCGGTCCGGCCCGGCCCGGCTGCATGTGGCAGCGCCCGATGCGCCCCTCGACGGCCACTTGACCGGCACAATAGCGGCGGGAGTATCGAGAGCAGATAGCCATCGCCCGCCGCTGATTGGCCGCCGGCCGGATTCCTTCCGCCGTATTGGCTATTCGCCCGCCGTTGCCTCAGAATGACGTCTACGCGATACTTCTCCTTATCGCATCGCCTAGTAATATGTACAGCGAAGCGTCTTGATCTGACAGTTCCGAGAAATTCAAAGTAAACTTTCAACATTATTGTTCCGGTACTCGCAAATGCATTGTGATCATTTTTTCAATTCTGCTTTACAATGAGACGAAACGCAATATCGACAAGGTTTAGCGATAACAAATTTGTAATCTGCGGAAGTGCAAACGTCGAATTTTGAGAACCGGTTATCGATTAGATTGTACTTCGAATTGTATTCGTATCGACCAATTTTTCCCCGCGACACTCTCCCGTAAATATATATCAGTACCTACCAAAGTTATATATTTGCATCAAGTACCTGACATTTTTTTTTACTGTCTTACGCCGTATTACGAAACTAAAAACTTGTATCAAATAGTTGTACCACACAGTGATATTTTTCTAGAAAAGTACAGTACAATAGTAAGAAATGTAGAATAAAAAAATACATAGGAAGAATTACAAAAATTACACAAAATTTGATTGTTAAGTAAATGTTAGTACCTTGAATTTAGAGAAATAAATGATGGAATATTTTCATCGTAATCTTTAACCCCGCGTATTTCTGTCTCTGAGTTGTCACCAGAATGTCGTCCATGCTACAACCAAGATTCGACAAATTTTGTTGAACAAAATTGCCTGAGATTAAGTAAGTGTTCCGGTTTGCACAAAGGCAGCTTCCGGAACGCCGATCCGGTGCATTCCTGAAAAATAACATTGTATATACCTACATATTATGTATGTACATATGTGATTACGATTGAAAAATTGAATATACGAGTACATTAGTTTTTATCTATTGGTTTACTCCTTTTACAGGCGCTGATTTTTAGTCATTATTATCATTATTATACATTTGAAATAGATTACCTCAATATTTAAAACAAATTACATGAAACACTTACAAAAAAAAAAAAATGTAGTTACCACCGGGACTCGATGCCGGAACTTTCTCTTGCTGGGAGAATGAGTTACCAATTACACTATCTTAACCAAGAAGTCATTCATCTAATTTATTTTAATTTTTGATGTTATGTACTAAAATAGCAACTTTACAATAAATGTGAGATTTCGTTTAAAAAAAAAATTAAGTACAAAACTTTGTATTACATATTGAGATTTTTTTCTGGACATGTCTGTAGAAATAATATATTTTTATTTACGTAATCAAAATTCAGTTGGACGTGGTTTATTTCACGCGCTGGGCAATCGAAGGCTTTCGCTTTAAAAAATTTTCAAACCTAATTGGTGCTTATGAAAAATGTTTTTTTTTGGCCAGTCCTAACATCCGGAGGTCGGACGTCATAAAACCTTTATAGTTGCTGATTACATACATTCGGTTCCTTAATGTAATCAGCGCTTCGTTGATGGCGGATGTTTCGGACGAGTCGTCAAATTATCTCCAGACAGCACTGCCGAAGTCAAATAAAAATAAGCCATAAATAAGTGGTCTACGGTAGAAATGTATGAAATGGCTGGACCGCCTGTGAAATTATTAATCGCACACTTCGGCACCCATTCCCCATTCCGGGTTCATTATGCCTTTGATTTTAGCCTGTTCAATCATCGAAGATACTAAGAGAACATGAAAAGTCCAAAATGTTATTATTATTATTACCAAAAATAACTGTTGTTATTGGTTGAATAGTTTAGTGTTTTTTTTTATTACATCAAATTTTGTTAATTTGAAAGTGGAATATCTGTGTATCGTAAAGGCATAGTCTTATTCTTATTTATTTGTTAAATATTGCGTATTACTGATCGTCGAAGTGAATCAATTCTCCATTAATGTAATCAATCTCCTGTGTGCAATATTTAATCTTGATTGTTAATTATAATTTGAGCATGTTCTCATTCTTCTTGGCTGCCTCTAACCAATCAAATATTTCGATACATCGAAGGTAGGTCTGAATCAATGCAAGAAAAGTTTCCAATTTCGAAGGGTAAATCTTAAAAATGTTGGGTTTTTTTTACCGAACTCCAGAATATTTTACGTGCAAATACTTTGTTCAACGGCTAGCGTGTTCTTCTTTCATCTTTTGTTAACTGTAGACAAAGTAAATTCCACAGCGTGAGCTATAAAGTACTTTGTCTTTTGTCTTATGATAACTGTGAGTAAGGAACATTCCACAGCGTGTGCTATATACTTTGTCTTTTATCTTATGATAACTGTGAGTAAAGAACATTCCACAGCGTGTGCTGTAAAGTACTTGGTCTTTTATCTTATGATAACTGTGAGTAAAGAACATTCCACAGCGTGTGCTATAAAGTACTTGGTCTTTTATCTTATGATAACTGTGAGTAAGGAATATTCCACAACGTGTGCTATAGAGTACTTTGTCTTTTATCTTATGATAACTGTGAGTAAAGAACATTCCACAGCGTGTGCTGTAAAGTACTTGGTCTTTTATCTTATGATAACTGTGAGTAAAGAACATTCCACAGCGTGTGCTATAAAGTACTTGGTCTTTTATCTTATGATAACTGTGAGTAAGGAATATTCCACAACGTGTGCTATAGAGTACTTTGTCTTTTATCTTATGATAACTGTGAGTAAGGAATATTCCACAACGTGTGCTATAGAGTACTTTGTCTTTTATCTTATGATAACTGTGAGTAAAGAACATTCCACAGCGTGTGCTATAAAGTACTTGGTCTTTTATCTTATGATAACTGTGAGTAAGGAACATTCCACAGCGTGTGCTATAAAGTACTTTGTCTTTTGTCATATGATAACTGTGAGTGTATAGAGTACAATGTGTGTTTCATTTTATATAACTGTGGATTACGAAAATTTTATAGTGCGAGCTATAAAGAGCGTTTTGTCTATAGTTTTTTCATCCCCTGATTACTACGAACAAGAAACATTCATTATAAAAATTATTTCATTTGGATAAGGAGAATTAATTATAAAGTTATTGATAGCCATCTCTTAACGTGACGTATATATTTCATATGTTAAAATTCTTTGTATATTCACAGCTTCCAACTTATATTCGTATATCATACTTTTACATATTGTACAAGTTAATAAAAAATAAATACAATTTATAGACAATGAAAATTAAATGTGTATAAATTAAAAACTGTAACAAATTTGATTACATTTTTTATGTATAAATAGTAAAATGTAATCAAATTATCCCTTTTTATATGATAACAGAAAAAATGTAGAGCTAATAGTGTTTTTAATAATTTTAGATAATTAATTACCCTTAAACAGAAGTTAAACGAGCAATGAGTCATGTATAATTATTATTTAACATATTTTGGTTTAATTTAATTAATAAATAAGCATTATTAAATAACGTTTGTCGAGTATGATTTTTTAAACCGTAAACAAATAATGAAAATGAACCCTTCTAGCTCATAGTTTATATCCTTAAATTGCAAATTTATTTGTAATGGAAATTTAATCACGCTCCGCGTCGGTAAGTAGACTCAGTTATCCCGAGCTACTCTGAACGTCACTTAACTAATATCGTTTTTGAACTTAAAGGTTTTATTTGGTTCTCAGTAGGTCCTTACAACGTTCTTATTTTAAATAACTTACAGTGGCCATTATGCTTTCCAGAATAGGTTTTTCATTTGACCGATAGAGTAGACTATTAAAACAATAAAGTGCGGAAGGTTACTCTACCGAATGCTCGAATTGATGAATTATTGTCGAATGCACATAATACATATTTATGTATCATATTGTATGCTATACATAATGCGGTGAGTCTTTATTAATTATTGATTCAGGCGATTCTCTGAATAGCAAGCCGATACCGAATTTAAACAATCTCAAACATTCAATTTAATTTTTCTCTCATTTTTATGTGTTATGAATTGAATTAATTATGTTTTAGAATTAATTAATAGTCATTAGACCATTTCAATCCATGTAAAAGTACAGGAGACACGTGGCATCGTATCATTATCATTCGAAAATTTAAATTTAAATCGTGGCCGCACAACAATTTGTTCACACGCAAGAATGCAGCTCGATCTTGCTCAACGACAAGGTTCCCTACGACGGCATTGCTAAGTACATACATATTACTCTACGCACCTAGGAAAAAATAATTTGAACAGTTTATCCGAAAACATCAGGAAGATTAATGATAACAAAGAAATAATAAATGCTATCAAAAAATACTTTATTTACCCCGAAATTTATAATATTTTTATAATATTGCTGTTAATTTATTGTATTTTATTTTCCCCTTCTCTTTACAAGCACATGCTTTTTACAAAAGTTGTAGAACTAAAAAAAAACATTTATTATTTTGATTATATACATTTGTATGTCTGCTCTCAAACATACTCACATTTCCTATTTAATAATTATTAGCAAAAAGAAATCGACTTCGCCTGCGGCCAGTACATTCGTACAACTATATTTAATTGTTGACAATTATTTAAATACGTTTCGGTGACTCACGAGTAGGCTCGCCTGGCGGCGATTACTCAAAGTCCTGCTTTTAAATAATCTAATAGAGGGACGAATAGGTTTGTGTCTTCGCTCTCGAAACTACAAGAGATACTTGCGTTTTGAAGAGATTATTGTATTATTTTTTTATTATAGTTATACTCAAATGCTAACCCACTATGTATAATTAACGTGTAATTTTGTTTAGGAGGTTGTGGTCGGCGGCACAGCGGGCGGCGCGGGCCCGGGGTACACTCCCCTCGGGGCCCTCTCCTCCATGCACCCTCCTGGAGGCGTCCAGCCGCATCTGCATCCAGGTGAGTCTATTATTCAACCCTATTCCCTATTCCGTCTTTAAAGACTCGCGTAGTTTACTCATCAAGATAACTATGATGCACTCACTATCCACACAGACTATCTCGCTTCTACACTTTATCTAGTAAACATCGATTAACTTGTATTATCGTAACAGCCTTAATTGCGCAATATATTAATAATCTGTAATATCGGTTACAACGTTTAATCGAGTAAATCGTACTCTCAGTGGGTAGGGTGAGCTCGAATACATTTTTTAAAAATCATCACGTATATCAGCATCATTTGAACATTATTTTCGGACATGTGTGTAATTAATAAAACATACGTATGTAACGACTAATATTGTACTAATACTGAATAAGAGATATTAATTCCGCCTCCAAAATGTAATTAAATCTCAACTGCTACCAGAATCATTGTATACAAAACACATATGCGTCTGAGATATGGACACTGACTGAAAAGGAGCTTACGAGCACTAGACGTTTTCGAAAGAGAAATTTTGAGATGCATTTTTGAACCGGTGCTAAAAATGGATTTTGGCGTCGACGCTACGGTAGTGCTATATTACTTTTGAAATGCAAAATTAACTTTGTGGTTAAAATTAACTTTGTTTTATTCAAAATTATTTAATTTATGATCAACGCTTTGGTAGTTTCATACTGTAATGCTCCACCTTTTAAATTATGTTAATTTATTAGAATAACTATAAATAGACTGAATGTTTTTCAACCAAAATACACAATAAAAATTCGTTGCAATTAGCGGATATGTTAAAGGATATGGATCTTTCCAACAATGTTAAACTTGTTTCTTTTGATTTTGTTAATTTGTTTACTAATGTACCTATTAATGAAAGTAAAATTATAATTTCTGATTTCCTAAATTCATCTAATTTACCTAATAATTTAACATTTGTATGAACTAAAAATATTTTCAATTTAATAATATAATATACAATCAAACAGAGGGTCTTCCTATGGGAGCACCCACAAGTCCACTAATAGCAGATATTTTTGGAGATTAATATTTTTGATTGTGATTCTCCTTTGTTAATAAATATTTTATTGTGGAAAAGGTATATGGATGATATATTATGTATTTTATCAGGTTCACAACGTCAACTAACTGTAAGACAGGTATAATACACTATTTAAAAAATAAATTAAAATAATATATAAATCACAGATAAAACATAAATGATAATAATGATTATTGGCGTACGATTTTATACATAAATAACTTTTCGAATCAAATATCTAAACACCTACCGCGAAACATTAGACCGGCATTTTATACAAATAATAATAATAGGAAATTTACTCATAAATTCTAAAGACAAAGGTGATAAATTTAATAATTCTGGTGTCTATACACTTAGTTGCAAGGATTGTGCTGCATTTTATATTGGTAAAACGGGTAGAAATTTTAATATAAGAGTAAGGGAGCATTTGAGATGTTTGAACAATAGTGGGTTTTCCGAATTTTCTAATCATTTGATAAAAAATGGTCATAATTTTGATAAAAAATTGGAATCGTTGGAGATAAATAAAGCGTGTAAACGTAATCAAAAAATTATAAACAACCAATTAAATTTAACTACGAGTCCTATTCTAAAAATTATTCGACTAAATTTGTATTAAGTAACAATTTTAATTAGATACTAAATTTATTTTTTAAATAATTACTGTTTTTTAAAAATTGATTCTGGTAAAGAAACAACATATTTTGATTAGTATTGACATCCTGAAGAAGAAAATGGTATTTTTCAAATACGGTAGACGTATTTAAACTCAATAAGTGGTTAATAAAACAAAGTTAACAAATAAAAAGAACTGTATATTATCCATCTTAAATTAATTAAGCGGTTTAATGTTTATAAAATAAGACTTTGACGGTGAGGATGTCTGATCAATGAATAGCAAACACGATGCCACTGCTGAACACCGGACCTCATCCTCAGAGACACATTTGCTTTAAAGATCCAAAACTGGAGAGACGCAACGCAATCAATGAAGAAGGAGTACGTAGAGCCAATTGTGATTCTTTATTGATAAATCGAAATTTTATTATAAATAAAAGTAATACGTGACGCTTTATATATTGATTCAAGGAACAGTACCTAAACTGTTCATGACTTCAGAAGCGATCGATATAAAAATTAATTACTAAAACAACACTTGTACTTAATTAAATATTATCATTACCTTTTGCGGCACTTCTATCGTGGGGTATCACAACTCTTGCTCTAACTAACCGTTAAGGGATTACTCATCTGCTTAGTTCCCTAAACAAACATTTTAGTTAAAATAACTTTGTTTTTAACAACCGGGTATCAAGTTATTAGATTCTGGTACTGTTACAAATATTGATAAAAGCGTAGCTTAGCATTCGTTCACCGCTTCCTGGGACTCGGATTTTTAATTAACAAACGATATCTTTGGACCAGATGGTCGTGGTACCTAACTGCAAATTGACAGGAAAATGTAATATATCTACCATATCCAATGACTTCTAGGACGAGAGAATTTTTCCAAATAATGCATTTTTTAAAAAACTAAAATACTAAAATCATACTTTAATGTACCCATTTAAATTGTTTAGATGTAGAATGTCGTGTCTAGCTGACGTTATAATTAATGATAGTACAGTTTGAATAATTTTATTTGTGTGTATGCAATTCTATTACCCGCGGAAAGCTATTGTATTGTATTCTCAGAAACTATAATAAGCTATTGTTATACGTCAATAAAATAATCCTACACATCGACGCTGGTAAATTTGATTATATTGTTACACAGGACAACATTTATTCTATTGAATTATTGGTATTGTATTCAGTTTATTGTTTCTTTCTTCTTGTACACTCAGATTTCATTGTAATAAGTGTCCTTTGCATTTCTTTTATTTTTGTATGTATCTCAAATGACACTTTTACCAAAAGCGTTAACTAATCTCTTATAATTGTAAACGGTTACATAAAGCAACAATGTTCTTCATAGATGTAGTAACTATCCCAAAAAGAGGATATTCGACAACTAAATTCATTATCATTTTTGATGACAGAACCTACAAAATGTATGAAATTTAATAATCAAAATATAGTGATCAAGCGCTCACCATATGCATAGATCGTTATTTAACAACTCGCCACAGGTTATAAACAGAATAACCGACAGATTTTTGATGAAGATATAGTTTTTTTAGTTGTGCAATGATGGATGCCATCACTACAAATTCGAGAAAACATGTGCCAATGTCATCTTGCTACACAAAATAGCCAACTCAAAAGTAGACTCCTGATTTACTCAGACGCATATCCATTCGAGTGCCAGCCCGGTCAACCAAAACTAATCTTACATTTAACCTTCCACATTGCAACACCAATGCCGAACAGAACTTATTTTTCTACCGAGGCCTCCTATTATTTCAACTTACACTTAAATGAACTAGACATTTTTAATACTCTAGTTACCTCAATTAAATCTAAATTATATACGTAAATCTTAATGGCATTCATTTTATTTTTATCACACAGATTTTATTCCCTATCCTATATTAAATTGTCCTCACTGTTCAATGTATAGTGTAATTTCAGAGAAAACATGTAACTGGTTAAATTGTTGTTTCACTTTCATTATGATTTTTATTTTTATAGATGAACTGTATTTTTTCCTAATAAAATAATATAGATTTCGTTTGAAATTTGAATTAGATATTATTTTTTATATGGGCATGATAATTGAAATCTTTTAAAATGTTAATTATTTAGAGTGTCTGTGGTCAATACGATGTTTTGCACTATTTTTGAAAGAGGAAGTATACGATATTACTCACTCGTTATACATATTAATGTGAAAACGAAAACTTGTTAAAATGTAAAAACCTATCTAAGAATATTTTACTAAAGTACTATACAAAAATCACTCACAACTACATCGATATTTTTACTATTTATAATATCCGTAAAGTTTATTTTACACTATATATAAAATAATTTTAATTTTAACCAAAGTTGTTAAAAACAAAAGTTTGCTAATATGGTTCTGAAATTAGATAAATAAAACAATCATTGAGTAATGGTAATAAATTGGATAATGAAAAAAATACTAATTGCACAAAATATTTTATTTTTTATGAAAATTTTATCAGATACAAAAACACAGAGTATCTCTTACAGGCATTACCTCCATAAGAAAAATGTAATATTTTTATTATATACCTAATGCATTAAAATAATATAAGGTTATTTCTAAATATATCACACTGGAATTTGAAAATCAGCTTAAATAATAATTTCAACGCCGTAATGAGTAATTTCGAAATAATATTTTATTTTATTAAAAACTTTAGGAAAATAACATTTTTAGACCTTAATTTTTTTTTTTGACTGATAACAAAGCACAATTATTAACATATGTTTTAATTATTTATCTTTTCTTAAAACGACAATCCGCTTTAGCGTTGTAACTTCATCTCAACACACTGTAACATTACAAAACATTAAGCATATTAGTCAAAATGCAAAACCTGCCATCATAAAAACCATTCAAACAAACACTCACGCCCACTTCCGTCGTAAGGCATCCGCCCTAGTCCCTGCGATATTTTGGTATTTTGCTTTTTACTAAATTTCGGTAAACAGACGTTACGACAAAACACGATGTGCATTATTTTTCATTTCTGATCGGGATAATGTCACTTCTCAAAATCCTCTACATCACGGGTGCGGCCATTTTATACTGCTGATTAAGGATCATTTTTTATTTTCTGTCAACTAAAATTTTTGTTCTTTACAGGTATTGGCATATCAATGAGCTTTGTATTTCACGTTGAAAAATGATTTGCAGGTCCCTCGATGGAGTCCCGCGGGCCGCTGGGCGGAGCCCTGGGGCGCCGGGCCGGCTGCTCCAGCGCCTTCAGCGCCCCTCCGCACCACCACCCCGACACGGACAGATCAGGTTAGTGTCGCCATCATCGCATGTAGCGCATTAGCACGGGTAGAGAGATGGAACGTGGCCGAGAGATGCTGGCTCTAGGACTGTTCTATGTTCAGTTCCTCAGATAACCTTATAGATCGTCGTTCGCGTCATTTAATTATGTCTATTTACAATATTACATGGACGCCACTATTAATTTGAAAATATAATATATAAATAACGATAGCTCGTAGATTCAAAATTAGAATAAAATTACATATAAGATATCTCAGAAATACAAATTTTTCTGAATTAGCAAATCAACTTTTAGAGACGATCCACGAAATTTTGTACGTAGATTATATAATTTGGAAATATCTATTTGAAATATAAAAATCCCTTAAATCACGTAAATTGAATATAATTATTAATAAATTAAATTTATTTAATCATATATTTTCCATTATTATTCCCCACATGCACTATAAAGATCCGGTCGACGTCAAATGAACAAATGTCATGTATATTTAGAGTTTGTTTTTAAGTTTTTAATTTTTGTGAGACCTACACGTCAGAATAAGGCGGAAAACGACACATAATTAGTTTCGTATGGGGGGGACCTTTTACCCGCGAGGATGTCGAATATTGTCTATAATGTCTGATCGCATTTGTAATCTCCAGTAATGTAATCCCTCGCTGTGTAATCTGATGAAATGAAATCCCAAAAGTGTTCGGTTCTTGATAAAACTAAACGCGGTTAACCTCTCCATTAGGGCCGACGGGGCGGCGCGGGAAGGCGGCCGTCGCTCACTCTTCCCGCCATTCCGCTTTCCCGCCTTTTCCTTCGTGTTGACATCATACACCGACGCATCGTCTGACAATATTCGCCCCAATGCCGCCGCGCGATAAGGCTTTTATTTCGCTGGCACGTAGGTAGCGCGCTTGCGACGTTCGGTGGTTATTTTTTGCGGCAAAAAGCAATTCCTTCTCTGCGGCCCGGCCGGTTTAATTAGAACCCATTTTTGTGTTAAGACAATGTTTTTTGTCTTGTTCGTGTAATGTAGTTGTCGGCTTTCCGCCCGAGGAGAGTTCCTTGTCTACACTAAAAGGGATCATAACAATAAAGAAACCAGCTCCGTTCTCAAAAACTATTATTTCCTTTTTACTGCACGAATAATCTTCTGTAATGGTATTTTAATCTATATTACTTTATATGACTTTCAAGCACTCTTGTTTTCTTCGATCCCCAGTTGTGATCTATGGGTTTATTGTTCAGAGGTCTATCGCCACCACTTTTGTCGTCATCGCCCGGCGTTACTGAACGCGCCCTGCAGATTCCGGTGCGTGAAATCAAACTCCCAGCAGTCGTGAAGTCTCCCAGTACCGACGCCAGCACGATCGCGGCCACCAACCGCCGAGAAGGCCGTCTAACGAACCTCACTCTTCTCGCCTCCGCTTTCTTTAGATAGAACCAACAAGTTCTTTACAACAGCTCCTCCATTAACTTAACCATCTTCTCCATTACTTAATTGCCTCCATAAACTATTGGCGCGTAGTAACTTTGTTGTACAGTTAAATTTCTCCATGTTTGTAATCTGTGCTTAACAATAAATCAAGTGACAAATGTAAGTAGTTTTTTTGTTCTCATAATCGGCTCCATACTGTCGATACATTTATCCGTTGCACCCACTCGGTGGGTGCGCGTAATTAATACAATTATTCTAATTTAAATCCCCCAAATTGTATTCCTTTCTTTTTGTAGATTTATAATAGAATTTGTTTTTCCAACAATTAAAAATACATTACCTGGGTTTTTCCAAATGGCAAGTTTTCTCCCAATTTAGATGAAATTATTAAAAATTGGCTTATCGATAATAACCTGTGTCACCTGTGAGAATGATATGGATTGTTTAAACGGCGACTGATTAATTGTTATGTTTTTGAGTTTATTGAATGTATTAAATATTTTTGCGGACAAATGTACATTAAGACGTTTTGTGGGTCTGGTGTTAATTAAAAAAGAAATAAAATAGGTTTAGTTAGTTAGATGCGTCTTGGAATTACATGTCCACTGTGGCGATATAGGTATTACAGACATACACACAAACGGTCTTATTATAATACTAATTAAATGCATCAATTAGAAAGATGTGCATAGAGATAAACTCAATTCTCGGTGGCTGCTAAAATATTTTTTCGATAAATTGAGTTTATCTTTCTAATTGATGCATTTAAAAAAAAAATAGTATTATAATAAGACCGTTTGTTTGTATATCTGTTATATACCTATATCGCCCTCATCCTCAGTCAGATTGCAATGATATTTGTACAAAAATCTGTAATTATTTAATGGTGTGCACGAGTATTATCATTTGGAATATTCAGTGTGTATTGGATAAGTAAATATTAAAATATTAATTAAATATATTAATTAGAAAGATATACATATAAAATCAATTTTCGAACCTATATGTTACCTTTTTGATATTAATACATATCGTTCTATCATAGTTGGATAATGCACCTTCCTCGCTTAGGAAAGAGATCCAGGTTCGAATCCCGTTGGCGCAACAGCAATATTTTTCGATACAATTGATTTTATATGTATATCTTTCTAATTAATATATTTAAAATATCACAGACCGTCTGTTCTGAATAATTACAACTTCACAATAAGAATATGTTTTCCTAATAAATATAAAAACTTTCGACACTCACTCGAGATTTATCTTATCCCGATTTTTAACTAAATTTTGCATAAAGGGTAATATTGGTCACAACTGTTCGTTTTTATCTTATCATTATATTAGCTGGATTTATCCGCACTTTATTCTAGTTATTCAATAAAATATAAAAAGGTCGCTAAGCTACGGACTTAACGGTCCGGCTGCATTTGCAGGTCGGCTAAATTAAACGTATGAATAAAAAAACTGCACAAGCCGCAAATACAGTACGTCCTCTATACGCGAGTGCCGACTTTCTCAAAGCTCCGTTAAATTGTAGTACAACGTAACGGAGTGTTGCGTTTGACTGAATATAATAACTTGAAATAAAACTGGTGATATTGCAAACATGTTATCGATCAGAAACCAGAGCGTATAGCTTATTATTGTTATTTGGGGACCTGCGGTGATCCAGACCACACTTTTTAATTGTAAACTGTTTTAACTCACGTCGCCAGCCTATCCGATGATAAGGTAATGTAACGAAATCAGCGTACCATCATGTAACAAAAAGTAATCAAACGAAAATATTAACCTTACATATAAAGGTTATGTACTTAAAATAATGTATTCTTTTTTGGCGGAATCTTCTATGTACAGATTTCTGGGCTAATCTGCCGTCTGTCCTTTTTAGCCGACGTTTCGGGTTCCATCGGTGGTGTTACGATGATGGTCTCTGCAATGAGTTCCGAAACGTCGGCCAGAAAGGTCAGAACTGTACACAGAAAATTCTGAACGGTCGTGAAAACATAAGAACATTATTATTTTTGCCGGAGTTTATTTGACTTTTTTTTTTATCTGGCTATAATTTTTTCACAATTTAATATGTGTTTTCATTAAATAATTATATATATATATATAATGTTCTTATTAAAGTAAATTGATGTTTTATAATATGGATCTCGAGGAATTGGAGACTTGTTAAATAAACTTCACGGTTGCAGTCGATATGTACTTTGAATGAGATAAGATAAAAATTAAATAAAAGTTTGTTGGTTGGTTGTTGTTCAGAGGCGAACTAATTATTAGGTTATCAACAGTAATTACCATTAGTAATAAAGCCAATGTAGGGAGAACAGGTCATCCTGAGATGGATCTCAGTGTTGTGTGTAATATGAACAAAATATTACCCGACTAGACTAGTCGAACAGCGCCACGTGAGGTGCGATGCTGTCGCGAAGGAAAGCGGACGTTATCTCCAGCCCGGCGCCCGGCGCCCGGCGCCCGGTGTCTCCGGTGACTCCAAGGACGCACGCACGTATCACCCATTGATGCATCATGCCGTGATGTCACAAGTTGGCGGCAGCCACGATCGCGTTTCAGTATCGAGGGTGCGCGGGACGCGGCGGGCGACTGGCGCGACTTCTCCCCGCAGTCGGGCTCAAATTTTGACAATTCGTATACAAAGTATTGCTTTAAATAATTGGAGATAAACTTGTTTTGATTGTGCTCGTGCACCGTGTTTCTATATTTTATCATTCTGCAACATTCATTAACAGGTCCGACAAAATATCATTCGCAATTAGTCCGACTGTTGCATTGTGTATTCATCATATAATTATTGTAATAAATCCCAAAGCGAGCGCGTTCTGCACTGGCGTGGCTCTGTGACGAAGCGCGATACCATTTCAGCGTTTAAGCGGAATACTTTATACCGAGCCTGAGCCGACATGTCGGACGACGGATGTGACGCATCTTCAGACGTCATTATCAAGGATGAACAGCATATACATGATTGCGGAGGTATGTATTCTTTACATATGAAGTGATATCAAAAATATGAGAAATCTGGTATAATGCGATCTACTTATTACTTGTTCTACTTCTTCTTCTTCCTTCCTTCGTATCAAGATTGACCCGGTGTCTCATTTAGACAAGACACGGCTGGTAATGCACCCCCGCAAGTCTCGGTCCCTTCTCAGCGACACCGGCTCCTCTGAGACAGACGATGCACCCTGCATGGGATCCGAATCGAATGCCAGGAGAGGAGGGAAACACGTGGCAGAATTGTCCAGAAACTGTCAGCAGAACTTTCTTGATTCTAACGATCACGCTACGAACAGATGTATATTCGTTTCTAAATTGTTATTTCTCATTTCCCTTCAGCCTAATTTTGTTCTTATTTTTCCAATTCCAGGGTTCAGTTTTATACCGTGTTGGCACCAGAACTCAGAACTCACCAGAAATGTTAGCAATAACTGCGTTCAGGTTCAGAGCAAAATTCACTCTGTCTTCGCGTTCACCCTCCTTTCGATATCTTTCACAACCTCACCTTCCCCAGAAATGCTTACCTGTTAGATGCGCTGAATAATCCTCGTAATTTAATGTTATTAACTAAAATGCATGTATTCATTTTTATTGAGACAGATTATCGATGACTGTTTACAGATAATCTGTTTCACTAAAGGTCAATCATGACTGCAGGGCTGATGTCGCAGATGATGGACCCCGCAATGGGATCCGAGTGCGGCAGAATAACCTAAAAAACTCTACACAGAAAAATGTTGTCTCGTGGTGCGATATCCGTTTAGCGCGCACACGGCTGCCCAAAACACGCAACTAACATCTGTCAAAACAAGCCAAGTTTTCGCATTCCTTAGCCGAGATGTTCTTCCATTAGCATTCAGTTTAGAGTTCATGTGTAGTGTTTGATTACTCTTCGCCCCTGTTTCAAATTTGAAATCGCCATTGCGAAAGAAAGATCTCATGTTATTATTATAAACGCACATCGATCCTTTGTGGGACAACAACACAACAGATAGCGGAATAATTCAACTCGGAATTAAAGTGACCAATAATCCCACTGCGTAGTAGCACTATGTTTATTCAATATCACAAATCACCATAATTTGAACACTTTCGATATTCAGGCCCCGTAATAGCCCCTCTGGCTACCAGTGCTCCGAATCGTTACATTCTCAATTCTAACTCTGTCTGGTGTAGTATATGAGTATTCGAGAAGTGGACCTGCAGAAGAGAAAAATATAATAGATAAGAATAATAAATGGATCCCTTTTAAAAACTTAAATGTACACATTTTATTAGTAATAATACAAAAAATGAATGTACATTTATTCTACCATCCCTACACCAGGGTTATAATTTTCCAGGCAATGAAGTGTTGCGTATCGGCGATGAATTTTCCTGCCGTATATCGATTCTTAAAATGGTATTTTTAGCATTATAAATTGATGCCGAATCTAGCCCACATACATAACGAAAGTGTATTACTTATACTGCCTACAATTCTCTTTGCATTTATTTATTTTTCGTCATCTTTAGCGACTCGAAAGTTCGTGGCCGCAGTTTATAAAGCGCCATCCGTCCCTCGAGATCGCTGTTGTCTATTGGGTCTGCCGGGCGCTCGCCCACCTATTGCAGGTCTTCTTCACGTTATCCGTCCATCTTCGTCGTGCTCTTCTCCTCAAACTCGTTCCCGTCGGCTTGTGCGCGTGCTCGCTACGTGCCACCCTTGCTGCGAGAAGTTCCAAGTTCCAATGACAGTACTAATTGTACTCGTTACATTTTTTTCTGTAGGTATTTTACGTGGAATAAAATAAAATATCACTGCATTATAAAAATTGCTTTGTAACTAAAACGCAGTTGATGTTGTCACGTGAATCTTTTTTTTTAAAACTACAATGTAGCGGAAACTTCACGTGACCAATAACGTGTCATTTGTTGAGTTCAGATTCTTACTCATGCCGAACTGCGTACATGGGTCGGACTCGATGGAGTGGATGTGCCGGTATGAGCGCTGAGCCAGCCGCTTGAGGATAATGTTTTCCTTTTATACGGTTATAAAAACCCAAAGGTTGTTTCATATTTGACGGAGTGCCGTTCATAATAGTCTTGACAAAAGTAAAAGTGTTTATTTTATAATATAATTCAATTGTGTGTTGTACATTTTGGGAAGTTATTGCTTATGTTTGAATGTATCGAATCTAGTGAATGATAATCCGCCTTGTGTTCGTGTATTTTTGTATTCACTTTGGTTTTGTGGTGGAGCAGATTAAAACAAATGATACAAGAAAGAACGCGAGTATATTCCATCAGGTATTACAATGATTAATTCATTGCGCGAGTTATGGAATGCTAATACAGAGATCGGAGCGATACGCCGTTGATCGGCTTACTTTTTTTCCTGTCGAATAAGTTGCCGTACTATTCGGTGGAGCAGTCAGTCGGTATGGTGTGTATTGGTACAGTTTATAAGTCGCGGTAGTGGTAGAAGGGTTTTAATCGAATTCAAACAAAAGTAGTGGCGGAGAGGCGACTTTAATTAACAATTTTATTTCTATTTATCTGAAAAATTCATTATGTTTTGGTGAACTTATGTCACTAATAGAATGAGTTGAATAAGGTTTTCTCCATATTAGTCAAATAATATCTCGGTTATTTTCCTAACAGTAAATAATGTTTACACACCGTTTGAACATTTTCGACTCGTAATTTAGGCAGGTTTCCACCCAATAAAATATTATTGACGTAAGTCACACTTATACGTACATGCACCGAGATGAATACAAAGTTTGCACAATCCGCCCGTGTGTTTGCTCGTGTATGTGAATGTTTTTTGAACAAAATAAATGTTATATTCAGACAATTACTCAAATGAATTTGACAACTGTTGAAGGTTAAATATATCGTAAACATTTTGTTGTGTGTGTGTGTGTGTGTGTGACGAAGATGCGATTACCGATTTAGGTCTTGGCCAAAGTTCGCGTTCATCGTAAGAACGCGGAAAATATGAAATGACGTCGTGCTCGTCAGAGCGTTTACCTTACACATTCATTACATGTTACATATTATACGTGTTTACCTAGTGATCATCGTCGAGTGCCGCCACAAAAGACATGCTAAAATGAATTTAATTATAAAACTAACTTTCCCAGGCATTAGATAACGTCCGTACTGCATCACATGCATGCGGTAAAAAACATATAATAACATGACGTATTTTCTCTCCTACAGCCGTCAATATAGTCCACCAGAAATATCAAATCGTTTAAAAAATTGCGTTAAATCTTATAAATAAATAAACGTAAAAAAATGATACTGTACCTATACAAAATTTGACGATTTCCGTTTTAACTATGTTCTGCTATATTTTAATGATACATATGAATACCTAGTTGAACAGGTGCCATCGAACGGACTAAAGATAAGATAAAATAAGATGAAAGGAATACGCTGTTTAGTGTGCCAACACATGGCACAATGATTGAACCTTGTCGATGCTGGCCTCCTTCAGTATCCAGGTTCACAGACGCTTGCGGATACTCGGACACGAGTAACCGAGCTTCCCGATTCCATGACAACTGCCCACTAGACAAGTGCACACACGGACAGACTACAGCTCTGATACACTCTGCTGCTGTGACTTAACATAAAATTGTAAATATTGCTGTATTAAATTTAACTCTTAAAGTTATAAATAATTATATTAAAATGAATATAGAGAATAATAAGAAATATATACGATGCGAGTGTTGATGGCACCAGAAATAGAGGACGTCCGCGGAAGACTTGGCCAGGAAGACCAGGTAAACCAGATATTGGATAATGATCCTGTTAGCATCCTCAATATTCGGCGAGCTTGTATGAGAAGATGTATGAATGTGGATGAGGTGAGAATTGTGTGTCAGGACAGAAGAGTGTGGCGCTCTATCCTCTCCGCCTACCCCCGCAGAGAAATGGCGTGATGGTAAATTAGTTAGTAAAATGAATAAAAACCATAATGTAAAGTTTGCAATAAATATTAACATAACCTATCTTAAAAAAATGTGAGGAAAGCTATGATGAGGTTACTTATATATATCTTGTGTAATATTCTTTTAATTTGTATGCAGTTGTCTATGTGTGCAGTGACTCACTAAACCCGGGTGCTGCTACGTCCAGAGTGAGGTTGATTGCAGACCCTGCCAGGAAGGGAGCTCTTGTACGTAACAAGCTGCCCACTTCGGTGGCTTTTTGGATTTAAATCGTGACAATAATTTAAGAAAATCGGTTATTGTTCTCGACCATACTGCGATCATCATCTATTATTTTCTTCTTCTTGAGAGAGGGATTTAAAAAGGTCGAAACGTGTTACAACTTTTTATAGGAACAAACCGTAAATCATTGCAAACTTACGGAAAGACATCACTGATCACTGCCTGTATGAAATTTTTCAGCACACTCGTACACCACCCTGCTTGACGCCCTTTGTAATGTCGATCCATGGTGTGAACGACCCTTAAATTCTGCGGCACGTCCCACCTACATAAATGTAACTACCTGTCACCCCGTAATAAGTTTCCGATAATTTTTCTGTCAGCTCCACCCATCGAATGAATTAGAGTCTGATTTCCATCTCTATTTAGTTATAATAACACAGTTTAGTAACTTTTCACTCGCACTGAGCCAGTGAGCACTGAGCCACTAATTAATGTACTAACGCCTAGATCTGAATTAGTTAGTTAGAATAGTTAGTTTGTTTTGATATTTTTTGGAAGCAACACTGACTAACATTCCAAGTTAAGTCCAATACTATTTTAGAGTTTCAACTCATTTATTATATATTTTATTTTGTTTTTGTATATTTTAAAAGATCACAAAAAACCAGTAACTATACAAATGAAATGAATCAACTAGAAATATATGCAGAAAACACCTATTTTATAGAAAAATTTTCTATTTGGGGAAAGCATAACAATCGAATATGTTTTCGACAAATTTAGAACTTATATTTTGTAATCTTTCCAATTGATACATCTATTATTTCATTTTTTCCCCAGACAGAAAAAAGTCCAAGTTCGAATCCCTTTGGTTTGATTTGTATTAAAAATATTTTTTTATCTAAAATAGCAATTTATTTCTAATAGTGTTATTTGATTTTACTATTTTTACTATAGTTCGCCTCTCGATTAAAACGTTAAAAAGTTTGTTAATAAACTTTTATTTTATCATGTGTCATCGTTAATTTTGACTATTGTCATCGATCATATATTCTAACCAAAGTTAATTCAGAATTCTTGATGATTTTATGTTTTCGGTGCTGGTTAAATATGAACTGTTGCCAATCTGACTTAACTAGTGAATAACATAAATTACCATTTTTATTTATTATGATATATGATTACTGACAATAAACAACCGTTTTCCCGCAATGTAAAACGTTAACTTGTACAGTAAGTACTTGACTATTGGTTAGCTAGTTTAACAACTGTTTAAAAACTTTGTTATTTAACAAAAGTTACTTACCAATTAAACTACTGATGAAACGGAGAAAATTCCAAAAGCGTATCCGCTGACAAATTCTGTAACGTTTTGTAGGTTTGCCATAATATTGTCTTTCTGTAGATCTTCAGAGAATACAAATTAGTGTTAAATATGAAATCAGTTCTGTATCTGTTAGCGTGCTTAGTGCTTATCTAATAAACCGGCGGTCGATTCAAATGCCTTATCAGAACTCCGCAAACAACCTATTTATATTTTCCTGCGATAAAACCCGCAATATTATTTACGTATTGCCCGGCGGTTGGACATCCTCAAAGCGCTAATACTGACTAGAGAATTAAAGTCAATCTAAAAACACAACTAAAACTTTAATTATTTAATTTATGTTCTGTTTCCGCATTTCGCTGAGTAATAATGATTAGAATAGTTCAATTAATAATATCTCAATATTTTTACTAGCGTTTGTGAGAAAATAAAATGGCGACTGAGATTTTTTTGTAAATGCGGATGTTCAAAGGACCGCCGCGAGAGTTTTCATAGACTATATACATTTCAACAAATAGTTACTCCAGTTTTCAATATTCAGTGGTCGTACGTGTCCAAACGACGTGTATTATTTGCCTGTGATCCGATTTGGTTTTCTTCCTAATCGCCCGCCGTGTACGTGACGTTTCTCCGCCGCTTCCCGCGCTTTTCTCCGCCGACTACGCCCCGAGCTGGGAACCGACAGGCGTCCACCTCTCCGGACCTATATTCTCCGCGGGACGTACGTCGCTTCGCACATCTGCAGAGCCGAGTCCGTTTTCGCTAGAAGCTATCGTCCCATTCCGTTTCGGTGCTCTGTGCGAAATGCGCTGTTGTAACTTTTGTCCGCAAGGTACTCTGGGAATAATTCGCAACTGCGTACTACTAGTGCGTAATTTCCGACTGTATACTGTTCGTGCGTAGTTATTTCGGTGTTTACGTTTGAAACTGTGTTGTTTTGTTGTGTATTTGATGTATTATCCGTGACCGCGCGGTCGCGAACACCGGTTACTTATAGATACCTGTGCGATATACATTGCAGAAGGCGCATATTTCGGAGTTCTCCGCCTTCCATATTGTTATTGTTTTTGTGGTTATGTGCGCGGCAAAAAAGGATGCATTGCAGATCTGACAAGTGACATTTGCACCGCCGGATAATTGTTTGGAACATGTTGCGCAATATAGGTAGGTACCCACCTCGGTTATTAGCAAACACATTTTTATAAATAGTTAAGTTTTTGTGCATTATTGGGTGATTAATGTTAAAGCGTTTAAATGTTTGTTAAGCGTGAGATTTTTTTTTGAACCATGTATATTTTAATAGACATATAACCACAATATAAACATATATTAAATTTAAAATATCTTTTTACTTTATACACAGACTTACGCTAAAGTTGATTTATTTAATTTATTATATAGGTTAATTGATATACCCTACATGTTGTATATATTTTTTTTAATAAAAGTCTGAAATTAATTCTCATGGTTATGTTTTTATTCATCGCTGGCGCCAAACTGCTTATACTACTAAACTTGTGTTGTGGAGCAGTTCGAGGAAACGTCTAGAACCGCTCGTGCGCACGCGCACTGGCCGCCGATCCTGTGTATCCCCGAGTGCCGGCGCGTGTGTAGGTCACGCCGCTTTTTTAACCTAAAAATGTAAGCCTAGAAGAGTAATTATTTTTATGAATAAGTTGATAATCTTTTTCATATTATAGTATTTCATTGGTTCTGTCCGTATTTAAAAAAAATTAATCCCCCGCGTAAGGCCTCGTAAGTCTCGTTGAGTAGCGATCTATTTCATCTAGTTCCTTGGGGGAAGATCAAATTAAAAGTTCTAGAAATGCTAGAGGAAAATCTTAGCATTTCTCGTATTTAATAGCCAAGCCATTGATTTATGCTACGCGAAATGTTATAACATCCAGTACAGCCATTTTTTAAAAGTGGAAAAATGTTTCGCTGAGTTTAACGCGAACTATTTTGAACGCGAATTAGTCAAATAAGTATACTTGTATTTTTTGTAAAGAAACGCAAAACTAAATTAAATATTTTTTCTTTGAATAAATATTCGCTTTATCGAATCAAAAAAGATATGAATGAATGGATCTCCCCCGCTGTTCGGCTCTCTTGGTTTCCCGCAGCAGACACGTCAGGGCCAACTTTGACATTCTGAGCCCTATAAATATTTTAGTTAACCCACTTTTCACAACTCCGTATGTACATAATTACCTACCTACCGCTATTTTTAACATTTTTATGTATAAGCGAAATCGAATCGTCATTTTATAGTACATTAAATATTTTTACTAACCACAATGTATCTATTATATATTTAACTTTGTTTAAACCACTGTGAGTTATTTTTATGTCAACTGATTTCGATATTAACGTATTTCCTTCAGGACTGGCGCCAGAAGTCACGACTTGTGACGTTGTGTATCAATGTTAAGATTTAAACAGAGATGCGATCCTTATCTTCTTCTCATTTTCCTGGTTCTATTCAGTTAGGAGGGGCTTGAACAAGATACCTCCGTGTGACATCACGTTGGTGACTTGCGTCCGCTGCAGCTACTGCCTGGCTATGATTGGAAGATTTCTTAATCCGAGTCCAATTAGCCATGTAATCAAGCGTCCACTAAAGAACTCTAGCAAATGCTTCGCGTCAAGTTTTAAAAATAAACTAAGAAAAGATAATATTTGAAATAATAAAGCACATCAGAAGTGTCATTTAAATTTAAAAATAAAAGTTCTTATTTATATTAAATAAAACACAATCACTTTGTATGAAACCACGAATTTTATTACACGCCAACCGGTTTCGCTTAGCTCAAGCTTCGTCAGTGCGTATTTAAAACTAACAATAAATGCAAGAAGAATGCATCTATATATATAAGAGGGAGATTACATGTGAAAAAGAGACAGAATACATATACAGTTAGATAGAACATCAATCATCCTTTTACGTGAATAATCTTCCTTCTGATGATTACCAACAGCGGATGGACTCCTGAAGATAATTATTTACTGTTGACTAAATATTCAAAATAGAAGAGAAACGGTGCAATACAGAAATCATCACCATCCCTGGGTCTAGTTTAGACCTCGATAATACCTGGCCTCTTCTAGAACACTCCTCTATCGAATTGTCTCTGCTCCGGCCTGCTTCCCGCCATTAGCTACGCCAAGAATGGATATTGTAATCAGTATCCGATATTGTAATCAGTAATAGTGTATACAAGAAAATTCAATCCGCACATATCTACGATAAATATAATTGCTTGAAATCTGTATCGCCACATCAGTGTGGCGGCCTTTATCACCTGTTGGCTTTCCATCTTGTTGGAGTTCTTTTGATGTGTAGGATGTTTTCAATTTTCTCATCCTAGAGCCCATCCTCTTCTGGATGTGCCCTATGCACTCTAACTTCTGAACCAAAAGTTCATCTCCATAAGGTATTTGCTTGATTACTTTAAAAAAACCCCTTGAAATCACCATTCCCCAAATAGTGGGACTTTTTAGTTTGTCGGTTCTCCTGAAAAGTTTTATTTTTTGTACATTAGTCCCATTATTTTGGAAACTATAAAAGATATTGAGGTATTTTTTTTAAATGTCCATGGCACCACTGACTGCATTCCTGACTAAGAAAATGTCAAACGAATCAGCTGTTCAATTACCGCCTTTTTCCATAGGTAAAAAATATCAAAATTTGAAAGTTGCTACAACTTTTATTTTAATTTATTTTTTTAAACACTTAATTACTTTAACTTATTTAATTTATCAGAAGTGTGCAAAATTTCATTGAAATCGGATTAGCGGTTGCTGAGAAAATGGGTCTTACTTTCCAACGTAAATGGTCCTCGGTAGTGACCTCCTTAATTCAGGTTTATTATTGAGAAGCCATTTCGGGGGTTAATACGTTATATGTGTTCTAGCCCTCGAAGTCTCCCTAATTTTATACATTTAACTTGCAGCTCAACATACAGATCGTAAACGCCTCACTGCATTTTCTTTGACAGTTCTGAATATTCTGATAATTCTTGTTTCAAATATTACTAGCGTTGCTTCCTCTCTCTTAGTCTGATCCATGTTTTTTATGCGCGGTTAAGCACTTATCACATTTTTGTGCAGTATCATCACTGAAGGAAAGGTCCATCAGAGATTAGCCGATTTGTGATTAGTAATCTATTACGGCTAAAAATGAATTAGTCAATGCACATACCAGATGATTCAATCACAATTCATTAATCAAGATTGTAATTTTTGCATGTTTTGTATAAATAGTATTGTTTATATTTAATACGTGTGTTATACCGTTATAAACCTTTGCTAATTTTTAAGTTAATGTCCACTCTATCAATCACATTGTTTATTTTAGAGCCCGAAGAAGCTGCAAAAGCTTTGCATTTTTGTATAAATGTATGTAATAATAAAAAAATAACGAGTTAATGAATTCTCCTTTTAAAGTTGCCAACGTTCCACCGTTTGTGTAAGCAATGAATTTCTTCTGCTTCTTTCATTAGATTGTCAACAACATTACCATAATAGTTGTGAATCTGGGCAAACAAATCATAGAAAATAAAAATGGCAACCGATAAATGGATGTTTTTTCCTGTCTTAATCATTGTCATGCTAGTTATATTAATCAGAGAATTGTGTATTTTAATATTTTAAATAAACTAACTTTGCACTACACACACATTGAGCTACTTTTATTTCACGACTATAGTTTGAAGACGTGCAGTCCCTCTCATCAATAGGTGTAAATTAAATACATTTGTGTGACGACCTACTCAGGTAATGCGGCGGAAAGAGGGAGAGTATGGAATGAAGTATTAAAGAAATTATTGTTATTGATTAGGGTTTTTTTTATTTTGACTGATCCTTATTATGGTATGGAGTGGAGAGCTTTAAGTTTATGGTTATCGAAAGAGTGTTATGATGAGTGTGAATATTATGTGATGAAAAAATTCCGAAAAAGTATTAATTTTTAGACAACAGAGATATTATCTTATTCTAGTAACTAGGTTTTTCGCGGTTTAGTCTGCATTTTTGTCACAATATCTTAAATGCAATCGGTTTTTATTTTCATTAGAATCGTGTTCTATTTTCACCGAATCTAATTTTCTTCGATATTCTTCACTTGTTTTAGTTTATCTATACAAGATCAGCTAAAAAGTTGATATTGAACTGTTGGCCTCTCTCAATAGCTACAATTGTTTCGAGTCAACGCGTAGGTAATTATAATAACAAATACAATAGAAACCTTCTTAACCTACCAGACTGGAACCGGGCGTTGCACTGTTAAGCAAAAAGTCAGTTAAAGATCGTAAAAAGGATGAATCCGATTCGAACATTCTAACATTAAACACTTTATTAAACATTACCTCAACAAAACAGCAACATAACACATTATTTGATAAATTCGATTTCGGCTTCGTAGCACAGTCCCTTCCCATTTTTTATTATTAATTAAACATGTTTCATTGTTATTTCAGGCTTTTTTTCAATAACATTAAAAACGAGGTATAAATGATCTTTGGCTACTGCTCATCATTTTCTTCTAACTCTTCTGTTTCTTTACATTTTTCTTTTAGCAAAACACGGCTAGAATCCATACTTCATCTCATCTCGCGCCTGACCGCCCGAGATCGCTCGGCCCCTCGTGCGGTCGGATTTAACGCATCGGATAATCTGGCGAGTCGGTTAGGCGAAGTTAAAATAAGAATGAAGTGAAAGTAACCTCCAAAAATAAGTTGTAAAAACACGTATACATATATAAAAATTATAAAATAAATATGATCCACGGGCGTGCACTGCAACTATGAACAAAAATATATATCAATGAAATAATCTTGTGAAAAGACCTTCTAAAATTCTAGCCGTTATTACACGGATTAGCGTAACCCACGACTAGATTTTTTAATTCCGACAGTCTTTTCATAGAACAATTGACTTATTTGCGTGCATCCAATTGATTCAATCCGCGTAACAATCTTACTGAGTTAAATATTTCCCTACTGCGTGCCACTTATACGATCATAAAACAATGATTCGGTAAATAACGAGACATATTGTCAGTTTCCTTTCGTCTGAGAGAGATGACGACCACCCTGGATCTGGATGTGCAACATCAACAGCAGCTTCCCGGTTTATTAAAGCTAGGCCGGGCAGCATATCATGTAAATTCTCAAACGCGCGTGTGCTCATAGCGTTCAACGAATGCATATTCTAGTCATGATCTGTATTCTGTTTCCTCGCAGGTGTCGTGTGATGAGTGTTGACTTTCTCGGGCATCGTGCGCTGCCTCCTCGACTGGACCCACGGCAGTAGTCGGCCGCGAGCCATGGCTGCCGGCAACAAGTCGAGCGTTTTTATCTTCAAGGCTTCCGTAGCAGTTCAGGGTTCGAAAAATTTAACAAACTGGAACGTCGTTAATGTTCCAATTATTAACAAAGTAGAACACGACCCACCCACCAGTGTCGATTCTTATCTGAATTTATTCGCTCGCTGATTGATCACAGGTCCTCGGATTTCACTGTTACCCACGAAAATCATTCGAACGCACACTTCGATGATGCGCACGAAGCGATCACAATAGCAGTAGTAAAATATAAGTCACAGGCGACCACCATAGGAAAAGGTGGTGTTCTATGGTACATAGGGTAGAGGAACAGGTAGGTACGACAACAGGAACCATGACATCTGCGTGGGTGAGTTGAAGCAAGCGCGCTACTATAATAAAGATCGAACACCGCGAATTCGTCATTCTTGAAAATATGTTCTGTCGTATCGAGCGTCTTCCATTGACGTCTCGCATATCAAACATAAAAGATTATTTTTTCAAAATGATATTTCACTATTCACAATGACACTTAAATGAAAGCTTCATACGGAATTCGGCCTATTAAACCAAATTCGTGGAACTGTGTTACAATACTCGGTGTCTCACAGCTCTCACGTCCGTAGTATTAAACAAATATCAATTGTCGACATTTAAAACAGATAGATTATTATTTTCGATGTGTGTGCACTTGTGTCTATAATTATTACGGTTTTAGCATTTTAAATGATTATGAACGTACAATTTTTTTTCAACATACATTCGACCGTGAAAAATACTTATCAATATTCGTATTACTTTTCAAATAAACCGAAGTGGCTGCACTATGGAAACAGGACTGACCGGGATGGCCGCTGGTTGAGAAGTCTGACCTTTTCCGTCAAAGGCGGTCCTCGTGACCGTTCCGCCGCAACATTAAAAAGGTTTTATTAATTGTTTAGTTAAAAAAAAATTAATCAAAAGTTGTTACAAACCATTTTATTCGTTAATGTCAGCATAATGAATGGCAAACGTTTTGCATTTTTCAAAATTTAACAAAATGTAGTCGAGTGCTTCAACGTTCTCAGAAATCCCAATTTTTCAGACAAAAAATTTATTTATTTTTATACTTTTAAAATCAGCAATGTTATCTTTGTGGTTAAGATTCATATTTTTATTTATTATCTTTGTTTTATTAACCACTAAAATGAGTTTAAATACATCTACCGGTTTCAAAAAATACCATTTTCTTCTTCAGGATGTCATAACTAACTAAAACATATATTGTTTCTTTGACAGAATCTATTTTTAAAAAAATTTTTTTTTTTTTTTAGTACCTAACTCAATATATGTTTTATAACTAACTATAACAATATATGTTTTAGTTAGTTATGATATCCTAAAGAAGAAAATGGTATTTTTCGAAACCGGTAGATGTATTTAAACTCATTTTAGTGGTTAATAAAACAAAGATAATAAATAAAAATATTATTTATTTTTATTTACCCTATTCCCACTTTTGCATTTAATCAATCAATGAAGTCAATCAGTTAATTGCCTTTTCTGTAAAAACAGCAGTTCTGACAGTTGAGGCATTGTTCTTCTGGAACGGCGATATAATAATGTCTTAAATATATATATTTTTTAAAACACATAATTTTTGATAGAAAGTAGAAATTATAATATTATACTTACTTTAAATTTTAGATAAATTCTTTTGAAAGTAAATGAATTCAAGCCCTCCTAATTGTATGCGGCCAGCCACCGTGGCGCAGTTTATGACAGATGAACTCGATGAATTCAAAATATTTATCTGGCGGCTGACAGTAATTCGGCAATTTAGCCAGTGGTGGGGAAACAATCCCTTAAACAGGCATGTTGCTAATAAAGATGCCGATCGTGAAACACTGCCTACTAAAGTCTACCTCGGACTACAAATATTACTGGATATAATAAAAATTGTAATTAAAAATAATTGGGTTTTATGATTTTGTGAAATTTTTGCAAATTTGACTCCTTCATATTTTTTTTTGTGAAATCCGCGTTTCTGAAAATATAATAAACGAATTAGAAATAATCAATAAATAGTTTTTATTTTAATTTAGCGGGGTGCGCCCAGGCCCAGGTATCTTCGAAACATACCTTTCAGAATCGTACCTCGGTTCTCCTGGCCGTGTTATTATTGATTTATAATAAGGTTTAAGGATCTATTTATAGGACCTACGAAGGTTAGACAATGTGAACCTACGCACTAATGAGAAATTATATAACAGTCCGTACGCTTATTCGAGCTTCGTGGTCTCTCGCAATATCAATTAGATTACACGAATAACTATCTTTGTACTTTTCTTACCCGGGGCTGTTTTAGTACCTCGATCGTAAGCTCCCGACAAACTGTTCCATGTTTAATTACTTCGTACACGGAGTAAGGTCATTCGCGCGGTTGCACAACACCAGTCGTGAAAGGCATCACAAGTTGTGCACGTCCGATAAAGTGAAAGAAGCGGCGGAAGAGTGCGAGGTTCTATTTTCTGCCTGACCCTGTTGAGGAGTAGCAGGAGCTAATTACTATGGGATCATATTCTGAATTCACTAACTTGAACCGGATTTGTAAAATTGTGGACTGACATTCCTCCTGCTGCTGATTTTGCTTATATTACTCTTTATATAATTATGTTGAATCGCACCGATTACGATAGTGCGATGAGGAAGAGGTGAGCGTCTTCGCGAGGAGGCAGTGAGCAGGCAGTGAGCAGGCAGCGAGCGGTACAGTGGGGCAGCAGAGCGCGACATCGTCGTGTCAGTTCAGAGACATCATCATTCTTAGCGAATTTCCAAGGGTACTTTAGCACGTACCTGCCTTATTTGAGTAGAAAATGCTGTCGCGGATCGTCGCCGAGTCTCGGGGCGGAGATATCACACAGCACCATTTTGATGTATAAACATCTTGGCTCTCCAAAAAGCTTCGTACTAGTGATCTCAGAAATATATGTGACAAAAAATGACTAAACAAATACGTCTTACCCGTTACCATGGTGACATACATATTTTATTCAATACTTACAGCTGCAAACTAGCGTTTTGACATTTCTTAGAAATTCACATGTTAAAAAAGCCACAACCCCTTGCATGTTCCAAAATTATAATATGACCTTTCACGTCCATGTAGGTGGGTAAAGAACGTCTTTGTGAATTCAGTACCTATACTAATTCGAATTAAAAGTAATATATACCTAGTGCTAATAATACATGTCTACACGACAAAATAGTTTTCTAAGAAATGAAATTTTAAAATGTTAATAAAATAGTATTACTCACTTCCTTCTCGGTGCACTGTACGCATAACGCGCGCGCGCGCTCGATGTTTACACAAACATAATGCACTAATTATACTTATCAGATTTTAATTTACACTAATTGAAACCTCGGTCCGCGGGAAGATTCGCGGAAACTAATGTTAATGCAGGGTTTACACTTCGCACTGGAAACCGATGCCTGAGTCATTAAAGTATGCACACGAAGCAGCTGGTTGCGGAAGATACCATAGAGATGCACTAAAAGACCTTGATCCGAGTGTCTCAGATTTTCCTAGTAGTACCCTATACATGTGTTTCGCATTTTTGCATAGAGGTCCCGTCATTTCCATAGACCAAATGTAGTGTGCTACACTTCGCTACTACTCTAACATGTCACCTTCAGAATTGTGGTTTTCATTGGTTTCCCTCTCCGAGCACAAGAGGTAGTCTCTTTTTTGGAGAGGTAAGCGATTCACAAAAATATGTAACTTTGTAACAGATTCAAGTAACTCGTATATTATATAAAATTGTAAAAATTTAAATAAAATAAAATAAATTATCCCAGAATCAGGTTTTCGCAATCAATAACATCAAATATATATCTACCGGATGCATGTGGAGGACTTTTTCTTGAGTTGTGTGATAAAATAATGTTTTAAGTATATACAAAAGGAAAAGTTTATAAAACAGCGATTAGTCGGGTACGGGTACAAGAAAAGCAGGCAGGCAAAATGCGCGAAATTGGACGACATCCTAAATGTTTATATTTGTTGTTCTTTTATGCTTGTAAGCTATGTTCGGGGCAATGGTCATACATTTAACAAAAATACATTTCATGTATTCCAACGCCTATGTCCTCACTTTGTAGTTCTTCGAACTCCATCGTTATGATGTCATGACAAACATCTCGGAAAGCATCTTGCAGTCACCCGCAACGCATATGTGGACGGCATATCTGCGGCACATTAGGCGCTACAGTACTAGCAAATCCTTTGTAGGCCCTGGCCTTTTCAGCCGTGGTAAGTGGAATGTCGTTGGATTTGTCTCGATGAGATCATTCGTAGACAATGTCTACGGATGACACCACGTTTCTTGATTTAGCTGCAACTTTTCACTTAAATCTTAGGAACTTTTCCTACCGTCTTATCTTTGTTCAGCAATTGCACAGGTGGGCTTGTGAGCTATCGCAACTTGTTTCGTCGCGACCGGTTTAGGTTCACAAGCCCCTGTGTCCCGAAGTTGTCTGAGTGCGCCATTTCGTGCCGCTTACCCTCGTGCGGTGGTGCGGGGCATGAAGGAGGGGCGGGCGACGTAATCTAATGAAATGTTACGTCTGTCCTCAAACCATTGAAACTATTAACTACCACCTGCGTCTTATATTTTATGAGATATAATCGCTTCAAGTCTGGCCTGTTTTTGTGATGGTCAGATTTTAAAGGTGTCAAAAATATAAAATGGTATGATTTGAGCAGGAGTGTGAATCAAAACCGATAGAAGACGGCACAGAACAAAGTGGAGCAGAATATTAGAGCATCCGACCCCAAACGAATGGGATACGGTGAAAGAAGATACTAAGATGCCTCTTCTGGGCTATTCTGTCATGAGTGGACTTCTTCGTACGAAGATATCGGAATGGCAGATTATTCACAGATTCCTAACCTAACCTAACAACCGGTTCGGAGATGTGCGCACACACGGGCCGTGTTGTTTACAGTTTATATTATCTCATGCCATGTTAGCGAGTGGGGGGGGGTGCAGGGCGGGAGGAGCCGGCGGCTGACGTCACGGCATCATTATGCATTCTACTACTGCGCGTTTTTATCGGCCCGAGGACGCCTGGCTGACCTCTGGCGGCTCTGCCGGAAGGGTACGTCAAAGTCAGTCGCCGCGGTTTTCCTCAGTGGACTTCGGCTCTGAGGGTTTTCATATATCTCTGTAATATTTTTAAAAACGTATGTTATCCTTTCCAAAGTTAAATAATGTTATTTAACTTTTCAAAGTTCAAATGATTTAATCGAGTTTTGGTCTTTTGATATGATTATTAATTTAAGGCACCTAGTAAATGGGTAATTATGTCTGTATAATCAGATCGTTTGTTTGAATGTCTATAATATTTATATAATAATTAAAAGGCTCAAAGATCCTCCACATAATATAACGGGCCTGAAGTATATAATGGTATAATGGGTGTTCTAACGAGAGGTGACCGATTTGAAAATGCCTTCATTTAGCTAGCATTATTTTTGGAAGTTGATACCTGTCAACATGCCATTATACAATATGCCATGCAAAATGGAGCGCTACACTCTACTACTCTTATTATATATTGTGAATGTATGGGATTATGGGGAATTGAGGTTATGATTGATGTTTGTGTGGGTGTGTTGTGTGTGTTGAATGTGAATCAGAAGCATTCGGCAGCTTGTGCGAATAATGAACTTCTTAATGTGTGAGTGGAGGACGCCTCAATACTCATCCGTCACTCACGTGTCCGATTTATAATCGCTCAATGTATTGTGTATGTGTGGCCAGAGCAGGTTGTGAAGGAAAAACTACTTACGGTTAACACTTGATTTATACTTTTAAAATTAGCAAAATTAACTTTGTGGTTAAAATTCATTATTTTTATTTGTTAACTTCGTTTCATTGACTACTTATTGAGTTTAAATACATCTATTGGTTTCGAAAAATACAATTTTCTTCTTCAGGACGTCAATACATTTGATTTATTGTCAGACATATATTATAAATATAGAGTGCTCGAGCTGTACAATAAAATTATTACACGCGAATAGTTTACGGTGGCGTTTCGCTGTCGATGGAAAGGCGGCGGCGAGAAAAGTGAAGCTCGAAAGACGGCTTTCTCGACGGTTGGATACGTTAATAACAAAACTCCTGAAAGCAGAACTTTAGAAAATTCGGTATGTCATCCAGATCGAAAAATCGTGTGCCATTTAGAAAAAATTCACACATTTACTCAGAATCACTGTTTGGAGGAGAACCATTGGACCTTTTTTCTTTGAAAATGAATCGGGTATACATTTATTTATCATTTTATAATATAAACAAAGCGGTTACTTCTTTCTTGTTGGAACTTTCTTTATAATTATGTCAAGTTTCAAAATAATATTTTATTATTTATTACCTACTTAAGTTTTATACAATAGAAATTGAGAATTACAGTTATTAATGTATTGTAATTGTTAACATAATATAGGATCACCCATTATTAGTGTAATTGTAGTATTTACGGCTCCCCACAATATATGTAACCAGAATGTATACTATCATATTAGCGAGAACTACAATCGCAATAGAACGCGTGCACGTGCACTCGCTTTCGATTAGTTTTCGCGTCCGCCGTAATCAACTTCTAAAATCTTCACATCATGCGGACGACCATCTTAAACACCTTTAAAATTGATAAAATTGTCTGTCATGATCTTCACCCGAACAGGGTTCGCTTCGTATACGGAAGCTGTCGGTCTATCTGGGCCTACGCCTGTATAGTAACTGCTAAGTATTGTACAAAACTAAACCAGTATTTCTCACATAACGGTGTCCCGGCAAGAGCGCAATGTTGGAAAAGTTCTGATACATCGTCCGGTAGAGTGACGCACTAGTGTAAATCTCCTATCCGTAGACTGATTTGGTGCTTTTCGACGACCGAAAGTTGCACGCAATTTACGAACTGTTTCCAAACACATTCCCCATATTTGTAATGAGTTTGCACAATAGTAATGTGTTACTCGTTCGTGTAGCGCTCCATGACCACTAATCGCAACCTGTGACGCCTGTCATATTTTCAGCGCCGTCAAAACTACAAAGGTTTCCCGATGAAGTTGGAAGCTCGTGAGCTAAATTAATGTACTAGAAATCCTCATTTTATTTAGTCAAATAGGTGCCCCTGCGTAGGTTCGCAGGCACTCGTGCAAGGCCTCGTGTTTAACGTCACAGATTTAATTCGATCAGACATAAAAAGCGGCCATGGACAATACTAGAATCAGAGTCGTACTGTTTCAGTTATATGTTCAATGTTTAGGTGGTACTTCGCGATACGCGACGTGGTTCCTGGGATCTACGACGCGAGCAGGGGCGTATGGAATCGACGAAACGCTGAAGGGCAATAATGTCGACCGCTGCGCGCCGGCCCGTGGCTGTAGTCCTCCACCTGCTGGCGCAATGCGTGCGCACTTAGTACCTAACGAGGCGCCCTCTACTTACCGTCGTGGTTAACTTCCTCCGTGGGACCTGAAGATATCATATTATGTACATGATATAGTAGACAGAATGTAATTCGACAACGAATTTCAAACGGATAAAGTCTGACATTCTTCGCTTCAAATGGTATACAAGATTGTGTAAATTGTTGAATATGGACCTGCTCTGGTCATTGTATCAATATTACACATATTTTCCTTCACTTTGTTGCCGATACCATTTCTCAGTATTTAGTTACTCTGCGAGGAGAATTAATGAATTATCATTCATTTTGATCTTTGAACTTGATGATAAAAAAAAGATATAATATATTTTTAATAACGTTTATGAATGGTTTATAAAACCTCGTCACTTCTCTGGCACCGGTTACAAGATTGGTAGACGCTAAATATTAGATTAATATTATAGGAGTTTGTAAAACGACGGGAAAAGTAATGTCTACCTACGCTACGTAATAGTGTAATAACATTCACCATTCAGCATTCCAGCTACTTTTTAATAGTGTAGAATTATTACTAGGTTTATTTAAAAATAGCTTCTTACAATTCCATTTTATTTTATTTTTAGAAAATTATTCGGTGATTTGATACACTACTGCATTGACTATCGAAGACTGCTTATTGGTAGATGGCTGCGAAAGAGTCTGATATGATGGCCGCAGCGCGATCTTTGTTTCTGTGAAACCTATTTTTCAATGTTAAAAACATAATCAGAAGAATGGGAAGAGGTTTGCCACACTGCAAAATAACCGTACACAAACTAGTACATATTCAGATATTCTTAAAATGATGTAAACATGTGATGGTCTATCGCCTCCGTAATCTACACGCACCCTCAATATACCTGGGTGCAAACAATATAAACAAATGCACCTTCCCCGGATTGGAAAGAGATCCAGATTCGAACCCCGGTAGCAACATATTTTTCGACAAAAATTGTTTTTATATGTATAACTTTCTAATTAATATGTTTTATTAGTATTTACACTATTAGAATTCAGACCAAGGTGAAGAGTGTGAATTCCGTATGCAGGAAACAGAGGTGTTAATTTACGCTTTTTAAAATTCGGTTTTCTCTGTTTACTCACATTTTGCGCGTAATCATCATAATGCTTCGTCCTGCACGCTATTTACCTTCAAATAATAATATCACAAACGCGTGTTATTGTACGCAAAGACGTGTCACCTCTGCCACGTGGCAGTATTGTGGCGCTGCGGGGTGGCTGGGGGTGGTGGCACGCTGCTGCACCCGCCCTTCCCGACGCAGGCCGATCTGAAATTGCACATAATTATATTTTTGGGAGTACACATAGATTCAGATTACATTAATCGATGCTTGTATTGTTTTGATTACACGTGACCTCACGAAACATACAATATATTGTTAAACACTTTTAGAATAAAAGAAATGGAATCCTCCCTGTAATAGGTCATTTGTATGTCTCTACGAGCGATATCACCCTCATTCTCTTCTTCTTGATCGACGGGCGTTGGCTGTCATCATTTTGCTTATTGCGGCTCACACTGCTGATGATGATCTCCTTCTGTCAGTGCCCCGACTCCCGACCTGATGTTTCCCAACAGTATGAGATGCAAGATCTCATACTTCTCTGAATGTCTCGTCATATGTCCGACATTTTTATCGTTTTAAAAGCCTATTTTTTTTCATTAAAACATCTTCATTCGCAAATCTTATTTTAAGCATTCTACTGTAGATCTATATCTCGAATGCTTCCAGTTGTCTTATCATTTCTTCGGTAAGTGTCCAAGCTTCCATTCCATAAAATAATACGGACACACGTAGTATCTGACTATTCGCATTCGTAATCTAAGGTGAGATCGTAGCTGCAGAACATCGTTTTCTCGCGGATAAAGGTTGCACGAGTTCGCTCAATGCCGCACTCCATTTGAACAGAGGGATCCCTTCAACATTTATATTGCAACCTTATATATCTTTGCCCTGAAGAAGAATAATCACAGATTGGTCTCTTTGCAGTTTTATCAATTCAAAAAATACTATTTTTATTTATTATCTTTGCTTTATTAACCACTAAATTGAGTTTAAATACATCTACCGGTTTCGAAAAATACCATTTTCTTCTTCAGGATGTCATAACTAACTAAAACATATATTATTGTTTCTTTGCCAGGATCTATTTTAAAAAAATCTATTTTTAAAAATAAAAAAAATTTTAGTACCTAACGCAAATCTTTACTTAATACAAATTTACTCGAATAATTTTTAGGAAAAAATTTTAGAACGGGACTCGTAGTTAAATTTAGATGGTATATAATTTTTTGATTAGTTTTACACGCTTTTTTTTATCTCCAACGATTCCAAATTATTTAATTTGTAACTAACACCGTTTATATGCAAAATTGACAATCTTTTATCAAAACCATGACCATTTTCTATCAAATGATTGGGCAAATTCTGAAAACCCACTATTGTTCAAACATCTCAAATGCTCTCTTACTCTTATATTAAAATTTCTACCCGTTTTACCAATATAAAATGCAGCACAATCCTTGCAACTAAGTTTATAGACACCAGAATTGTTAAATTAATCATCTTTGTCTTTAGAATTTATGAGTAAATTTCCTATACTATTATATGTATAAAATGCCGGTCTAATGTTTCGTGATAGGTGTTTAGATATTTGATTCGAAAAGTTATTTATGTATAAAATCCTACGCCAATAATCATTATTATCATTATGTTTTATCTGTGATTTATATAAAAATTGATTATTATATTCTTTTAATTTATTTTTTAAAATAGTGTATCAAACCTGTATTATACCCGTTATTAACTGCTATTTTTTTAAATTGTATTCAATTCAATATTGAAGTTGGATTATGACATAGGAATATTGACTAAACGATGTATCATGGAGTGGAACCCTGAATGTTTGTGTGATAATGGATGATTAGATTCATTGTGTATGATAGTATCTGTAAAAGTTGGTTTTCTAAAAATTTTGAATTCAATTTTATTATTATTTTTAATCAAATCCAAAAAATTTAGGGTCGAATTATTTTTTAAAAATCGATTCTGGCAGAGAAACAATAATATATGTTTTAGTTAGTTATGACATCCTGAAGAAGAAAATGGTATTTTTCGAAACCGGTAGATGTATTTAAATTCAATTTAGTGGTTAATAAAACAAAGATAATAAATAAAATAATGAATTTTAACCACAAAGTTAATATTGCTAATTTTAAAAGTACAAAAAATACTGGTCATGTAAAGTACCAACATGCGGCAGCGGTTGCAATTTACCGCCCGCAGGTCCTAACAGCAATTTCTTTATTTTATAAATAAAATAGCTAAAGGGTTCTTTGAGGTAAGGTTAGTAAGGTATTATTTCTAAATTAATTTATGAGAGCGGACCTGACAACCGGCTATAACCCAAAGCTTATATAAAATACATTTTTATGTATTTAAACTTAAATTTCTACCCCATTTATATTCGGTTTATGACCTCAGCCGGGTCAACATTTGTCACACATTTAAGCTACTGCGTATGTCCGTCCGTACAGAGGTTACGCGCGTACAATGTTGTGACCTACCTGTACCTATTATCAAAATTAAAACTTACTGTCATTTCACTCTCGTCATGGAACTTGTGCATTGATTATACCCGAATAATCGATACATTTAAGAATGATATCGAGAGTCGAGGTTTCAAACTTAAAAATAATCGCAGCCGATAGAATTCGAACCTGTGGAGGTCCGTCGCCTTCACTGTCATTAACACCGCCGGTGACCCTGAATGCACCTTGCTCTACCGTTGCGTAAAATAGAGCTCCTGACAGACATAAATATACGCGGTACCGACGCCAGGAAATAATGACCAACAGCCATCTGAAAGACGTTATCGCGGGCTTCACTTTTCTCGCCGCCCCCTTCCAGACAGCATCTCTAAGAACTAACTCTTCACGTACAGACGTTCTATAGTACGGCTTAACCGCTTCTCTAATTCTGTAAACTGTGCTTAACAATAAATCAAGTGACAACCGTAAGTAGTTTTCGTTTCTTAACCTGCTCTGGCCACACACACAACACACACGAAATGCACTCCGCGATCATCAAACGGACACGTGAGTGATGAGTGATTGTTGGGTACCCACCACTCGCACATAAGCAGATTCTTCTGATTCGCACAATCTCCATTCCGCATAAACTTATCGCCTGATTTCTAGTCGGACGCCCTAACTGCAATGCCACGGCTGGTGTTGCGAGGTGTGTGAATATTAGCATATTTATTAGAATGGAGTATTTATCGAGTAACGGTGGTGATGTTGGAACTAGTTTTTCCTTCCATTATCATAGTTATTGAAGTTTTAGTTTTCTATTATACATCTCCCGCAGAATGATTTCATTCATTTGAGCTTAATACTTTCTATAATCGGAAAATATACACAGATTGCTCTCTTATCAGCGCACCGCTCATCAGACGCTGTGAAACCCCCTTCGGTCATTCGTTATGTCACTCTTACTACTCGGATAACTTCTTCTGACCGATGAAACAACGTTTTTGTATATATATTTTTTAATTTTGTAAATATTATTATTATCATTATAAGAAAACAAAAAAATATATACATGCTTTCAATTTGGCAACTTTCTTCTTTACGCGAAGATCTTTGCCAAAGTGAGCTCCCTAGATGACTGCCATAAAATGAGCCTTTCGTTACATTTTATTATTATTACACAGAATTGAACCCCCATTCCATTTACATTCCTCTTCTTTTTCTTTTTAATTTCTTAATTTCTTTTATTTTTACTCCTTCAATAGAAGATATAGCTGTCACTCATTTCATGAATGTTTGTTACCGCTCCCACACTGTATCGTGTGATTGGTTGAAATTACCATTATGTTTGCCATAGTCGATTAACTAAATAAATATTTTATATTGCATCGTATATCAATTAGTGATACAATTTAAAGAGATAATAAATCCAAAAAAAAAACCAGTTATTATACTGAGATACTAGAATATTGTGCACTTAACACCTACGAAATGTAGTAAGACTAGTTGCTTCCTTCACATTCTATACGGGATTCTGATCTAGTTACAATTTAAGGTAGGAGCTTAGGGAAAGGGGAGTGCCATTGTTTTGTGCAGGCCCTGAATAATAACGATGTATGTTAAATTTAAACAAGAGAAGAGATGATCGGAGATAGGAAGTACTTTCATCATTTCAGGATTGGAAGTACAGGAGAAGACTGTACTTTCATCATTCTAAAGAGTATGCAATTTTGTAACGATAATTCGCATATTCAATTTAATAAACATTTGCATCGAGGAGAGAAAGAGTAACAAAGCAAAATTTGGATGGCGTTCAATAATATACTACCATACACATTTATATCCAATGAAGGAGGTGAGTGAGGAGGTGAGTGCATATGTTTAGCCCGGGGTCCTAAAGAATAACTTCCCAAAATGAGCTTTACAATTAGTTGTATATGTATACAATACAAACGGTGCTTATTTTAAAATTACATACTATATAAATGCTGTCACAATACAAATAAATTAGCATATAACGAAATGAGACGGTGGTAAAGTTGGTTAGGTTAGTTAGTTAGTTAGTTAACAAATAACAGTCACAGTGTAATAATAATTGTTATTATTTTGAGAGAATTAGCTTCTCTGTTGTTGGACCCTTAACGAATACAAATAATTTTCCAGTACCGCTGAATTAAATACATGTACTTTATTTTAGTTTACTAATCTAGCACTTTCCTAATCACACACCGACCATTAAAGTAATGCCCAGGTCCGACCTTCTAGTAATTCACCCTCTGGAAGGTCCAGCCCCCGCTGCTCCCCGTGCCCCGTGCGGCCCACGACCACCGACCACACTCGTGTTCAAGTCGGTAATCACACACACATATGTACTTGTTTATAGTCACTTCGCGCCTGATTTCTTCGGCCATGTTTATTTTATTGTATTGCTAAAACTTTTCTATTCTCCCTTATTTAAATTATTTTTATAATTTTGTACATTTTTATAGGTAAAAGCTAAATAACAGTATAATCATATTTTTCGCCTTGTCAAAACCACGGGCCCTCGTTCCTAATGGGAATAAAATTATGTTTTTTTTTTCAATTCTAAATTGTTTCCACATTCGTTTGTTCTATTTATTAAGTTTTTAAGGAGTGTCAGCCCCGGAAGAAATGTGCTTTTTTTACATTCCTATCATCGGTGGCTTGGTCGCTGAAACCAAGATTAATTAGTAGGTTTTAAAAAAATAATTCGTTGTACAATTGACAACTGTTCATAAATTTATTCTGTTCATGTTATTAATATACGTACATATTATACATTATAAACATTCTTATCAATATTCTTATATAAAAGAGGCGAACTAGCTTCATAATGTAAGAGATGTTCACTGTCTCCTTAACTAGACCGAAGACTGTACTAAAGGGGATAGGTTCATCCGTTATCTATCATTTAAATATGAAAACCTTTTTTTTTTATTTAAACCATAAATATTAGGAATGAAGTAAACAGAGTTTAAAAAAAAATCTAATAATATAATAAATAAGTCAAATAGTCTCACTATCCCATGATTGAAACACTATACAAAACAGAAAATTGAATATAAAGAAATGATGTTCTGTTCATGTGATCATAAATCTTTGCTCAGTCTTCTTTTTTTTATATAAGTATCTGTTTGGGACAGTATATTTATTTGTGTAAATACATATTTATTATTGAATGAAAATAATGCACGGTGCCTTACCCCACTTCCTTTCCCGACCCGGCCGCGCCGCCAGTCAATCGGTGACCTTGAACCAGTACGGTTATATGTATACGGAACAGTTTACAATGTTATACTAATCTCGAGACTTCGCGTCTATACTTTGTGTCGGAACCTTGACGAAATAGTGAGTTAAACAGTATACAGTCCACATCTTCGGAGGTGCCAGCAGAATCCAGATTGGTTAGTATCTATTTCTTCCTCTCCTGAATTTCTCTGGCATCTATGCTTATACGCAACACTATCTATATCGTGGTCTTCATCAAATGAGATGCGGTTCCATAAATCTCGGTCTCGGGTCGCCCTCACAACTGACTCCTGACTCTTTTCAGTGCTAAATAAAAAAGTACCAGGGTGGTATTTGATTTTAACCTCCCTCCCACTTTTTCGTTATTAAGAAATGCTTTTAGTCTGTAATAAATTACCTTTTGTTAACGCTTAAACCATGCATGTGTCAAAAGAATTATCAAGCTACAATAATGTCAATTCAGGGATGACTGTTTATTTAAGTTGAGTTCACATATTTTATCTGTCTCCAAGTGCACGCGGTCAATGATTGAAAGAATGTGATGATAAGAATAATAAATAAATAAATGACCTATAAATTTTATCGTTATGACTTTCACGTTTTGTGAAATGCTCCGGTTCTATACGTATATACTTTTTGTATTCCCGTAATATCCGCTCGCTGCACGATGCTTGACGTACAAAATTGTATGCGAAATATTTCTTATCAAAAATCCACGTCAAAAGAAGGGCCCGCCCTGACGCTGATCGTATTACTAGAGCAATTGTTATTGCAGTGTTTGTATTTTAATCTATAATAATATTTATAATTATCTATTACAAAATTAATCATGTTTTTAGTATTTGAGTAATTTCTCGTTTTGAATTTATTTGAATGTATGGGGTGGGGTGCACACCTCTGTCTTATTTTAAACATTGTTTTGCCTTAGGACGCTTTGCTTAAATCTGTTTCTCAACTCTAGTTCGGTTGGTCTGCTTGTATTATTTCGTTTTGTACGGTTACAAAGCCGACCACTAAGTGGCTACGGTGAACAATCCTCACCTTACTTTTATATTATTAAATCTATTTATCTCTTTTACCTTGTTGCCTATACACGTAATTGTTGCTGTGTATGTTACGTATTTAATTACTGCAATTAAAAGTGAATATCTGCATTAATAAATACTTTTTTGAGGGCCTTACGATACCATCGAGCGTCATTTTCCTGAAATTTGTTCTCATCTTGCAGGTCACATTGAGCATCCATCTTCACTGCGGTCTTCCTATTGAGTAGTTTGAGAGGATCTGGCTGCGCGGACCGCGGTCCTGGGTTTACTGCCTTCATTCGTACAGCTTCGTTGTTTTAACTTTCGTCACGATACTGACAGCGTTCGCAGTTCACAGATCTTCCTTTCTCTCTTCTCCTTTAGCTCATTCGATTTCGGACCATAAATCTTGCGAAGTATGTACTTTATTTTTGTGCTATTCCGCGCCAAAGTTAGCGACCGCACCGATAACCTTCAAATAACGATATACTCGTATATTAAAATATTATTAGTTGTGGATCGTACTAACTGACCCTGGAGCTGGAGGCAACTGTGAGGGCGACCCTGGACCCTGGACCCGGGACTTGTGAAAATGCATCAGGGGCCGAATTTCATCCGACTGAGGTACCATATCTCAATAATGATATAAAGGATGTTTGATAAATGATTCACAGACCCTTAGTGTGCCAGTCCAGCCTCCAGATGCATCGCTTAATTTAGTTCTGTGTTGATCAATACTCGGGTAGTAGACCTCCACTAATGAACTGGGCTATAGTGATGGATACCCCCCTCGTCACACCCCCACCCGCACGATGGGCGGTATCAACTTTGCTGTTGATGCTAGTAACGTTTTTATTCGGTCGTAAATCTGTGGCGATTTCCAGAGAAAATATACTATTTCAATCTGTCGGTTCATCATTATTTATTTTGTTCTGTTTTTAATTTTATTTTTATGGCCGTTTTGAGCTCGTTAAGTAGGGTATTGTACATTTTTAGTTCACTGTTTTATTCAACATCATCAGCGTTGGCGCTACAGCCCTTCGAGTCCACGGTCTCCTAGGAGACGTCTTCATTCCCTTCTATCTCCAGTTTCTTACGTAGACGTAGCCTTAGGAGATTGCGGTGTTTGCCTCGACACCATCCAAATATCTTTCCGATACTACGTTCTGGAGGCTTGTTCTCAAGGACCCTCTTAAATGATCGGTTATCGAGCATTCGATAGAGGATTATTATGTTTAATATTTATGATTAACATTACGATAAATTAAAATGTTGTGATTTAAAGCTCACATCTTTTTGGAGAACATCGATAGTTTTGAGTGTTGCGATAGCTCGTTTTTTCGCCAGGTTCGCATGTTATTAGTGAGTTGGAGAATCTCAGCGTGCATGTGCATGTACACGGATTATACTTTTCATTAAAAACTCGCGGAATGGAATGAGCTGAGCTGTATCGGTGCTGAACGTGTTAAGTCATTCGTAACCTATTGTATTTTGTACGGATAGAAAACTTTATTTATCACTAGTTGTTTATTAATATAAATATTCTTAAATGTTTTTCCTCGTTAAGTTTTTTCATTATCAACACCCCCTACGCGGATATTGCATTCCGAGTCGTTTATAGCAGCAGGTCTTAAATGTAAATTCATTCAACTGCCAAAGTTCATACTTTACGCGGGAATTTATTTACTGGAACATTTAAACTTTTATATCTCGACTCGAAATATAAAAAAAGGCAATAAACTGAATTGAAACGGATGTACGCAATGTGCAGTGTTAAGCCCAGACTCGGGAGCTGATGAATTAAGATTTGAAAACTTGTCCAAAGCGGGCTAGGAATAGGCCTATTTTCAATATTAGTGTTATTGTTACTTCGTCTGCACCTGTCGGCTGGAGAAAGTAAAGCAAATGTTTAATTGCTTATTTATTATCGCTTGTCTAGTCTGTTTGCAGTGCGCCAGTAAAAGTTTAATTAAATTATTATGACGAGACTACTTTATTAAGATTGTAATTATTAATCAAGTTAGCCACCATTTATGGTGTTACAGTCAAAGTGTTGCGCTCTCGAGCCCTCTGAGCTCGGCCACTACTGCATTATTCAACTATCGTAATCATATTCCTTCTAATTCTATATTTTATACCCTTACATATACAGGCGTTCATTAGTAAGGATGACTTAATTAAACAATAATAAGTGTATAATAAAGTGATAATCATAAATGTTATTAATACAGTGATGACTGCCGATGTACTATTTCTTTACAGTTTACTGCACAACAACATCCTGAATTATTCTCAACAATAAACTCGAATACTAATTAAGGAATACACATTTTTGTTGTGAATTTGCATTTTTAGAACGTAGTTTCTATGGTATTTAATACTAATTAATTAGAAATACATATAAAATCAATATTTTCGAAAAATATTGTTTTTGCTACCGGGATTTTTCGATAAAATTGATTTTATATGTATAATCACTGCAGGTGATTACACAAGTACTACAAGTAGCACAGTAATGCAATACGACTGTCAGTCATGATTCCTCCGTGTAGCTCCTTCTTCGTCTGCTCTCTGCTGAGCGTCGTGGTCCCCTGATGTATCTGGCTCCCGGTGCACAATACGTCTCAGTTCCTCCTGAGGACCCTGTTAACTCATGTATTCGTTATATCCATATTGCAGAAGACCGTCTTCGATGGCCTTAGGTTAGGATGGTTTAGGAAAATTGGTGAACTACCGTGCCGCACAATATTTTGTTCATTGGATCCAAATAGCATACATAGTATTGTTCTTTCCGTGACTCCCAACCTTTGTTTATCAGTGGGTTGTTTTGCTATCAGCAGAACAATGTCCAATCTACAATTTATTATGTAATATTTACATACATAACAGCGAACAAATTAATACTAAATAGAAATCCATAGAAACGTCGGATACGTACACTTTGAAAAGTAAAACGTCGAACACTTACCAAATTATATATAACCATGGAAACACTAGCACGTATCAACATTTTATTTTTTTAATAACTTCATGTTTAGATATGTCAGTACTTCATGAAACCAAATATTTTTCATGAAATTTTATAAAAAATCTTCCAAAATAATTAAAATTAAAAATGTTTGAAGGTTTTCATGACATTTCATAATCTCTTGTGTTGGGTTTTCTGGACATTTTTGCCTGGTGGACAGACATGTCGAAATTTCTCAGAAAACTTTAAAGATACCATTCAAATTATACCACAGAGTGCATAGCCTGCGATAATATTAATTATTTATTTTAGTAATGTAGCAACGAATACAAAATGAATATTGTTAAACAAGATCAATTGATCTCGCAGTGGAAGCTTTAAAAAGTGACGTCTATATTCAACACTGGACGCAGATCGGCTGGAGAAAAAGATTAAAAAGTAGAATGGTGTTGTTTGCCTAATAACTTGCCCCGTTTAATAATGAAGTCATCTTAGGACTAATTATATATCTATACTTTTAAAATCAGCAATGTTATCTTTGTGGTTAAGATTCATATTTTTATTTATTATCTTTGTTTTATTAACCACTAAAATGAGTTTAAATACATCTACCGGTTTCGAAAAATACAATTTTCTTCTTCAGGATGTCATAACTAACTAAAACATATATTGTTTCTTTGCCAGAATCTATTTAAAAAAAATCTATTTATCTTTAGTACCTAACTCAAATCATTACTTAATACAAATTTACTCGTTACATTTTAGTGGTTAATAAAACAAAGATAATAAATAAAATAAAATAATAATAATTATATATCTGTTGAAAGCCTCAATAACCATCCTATGATGGGCTACAGGATAGTATTTAATTAAGCACATGCAGATTACAGACATTAATTTCAAACGAAAAATACAAACCTTACAAGATATAGGCTTCGGCTACTGGTAATCTTTTTCGTGTGCAGCCGTTTATTCGTATGCAGATCAACTCGACCGGCTTCATCCGCATACCTAATATTAATAATAATGTTGGTTTAATATATGATCGTGTATTCAATACGTTATTTCCTCCCTTTTGGTGGTATCTGGTATCGTCGCGATATTACCACCGCGTATCTTTTTCTGCCTTGATTTATATTCCGCCGGCGCAAATAATGGTCTTCGCGCGCCCCGCCTGATAAGCGATTGTCGCATTCACCGGAGGGGGCGGAAAGGTCACATTAGTTTCCATACCGGGTGCACCCACGCGGCCACTTTTCTAGCGCGGAAATTCATTTCCCCATTTCATAAAGGCCATGTTCAGAATGTTTGAGTGATCGGGAACTGCTCGCCGGCGCGGGCGGGCGCGGGGCGCGGGATGAAGTATTCTTAATGAAAATACGTCCCTTTTTACATCGATTTTTTGTAGCGAGATTCTTTCGTGTTAAAGATTGTATATTATTAAGAACACATTCTTATTGTGATGTTGTAATTATTCAGAACAGACGGTCTGTATATCTATCTAATTAATACATTGAATTAGTATTTAAAAGATTGTTTTTTTAATTTTAACATTTTTGACACAACAGTTTTGACATTTTAATTTGTAATTTATTTATTTATTTCCATGGGCTTTTACATAAGATTAATAATTTATTTAATTTAAATATAACAAATTTTAAAAACTCAATATAATTCACGTACAAATATTTATTTAATTCAGGAATGCTCCTGCGACGAAAATGTCAAAGAAATTCAAATTGTTACCGAGCCGATGCATCCGTATTAATACAGTATACATATACAGTAAACTTGAAAGCAATATTCCCCTCTCACTTCTGGATCATCCTGTGCCCAAGAACAAGCAATTTGAGGGGCGAATATGGTTATTTGTGCGCTGTGGGTAATTAAGAAAAACATTACCCTTCCCGTATACGGCTAATTATATGTGTGTATACAATATATCCAATGTAAACTACTAATTCTATACAGTCAGGTACTTTTTATGTTTAGGTTTAGTTTTTACTACCCTGATGAAGGAAAACAGTTTTTCCGAAACTAGTTTGTTTTATATTAAACTCGTGTTAAAAAGTTGATTGTATAAATTTATTAAAATACCTTACCACACTATTTTTTCCTTAAATATTAAAAATACAGTTTTATAAAGTATCTATTATTAATAAGAAGATAGGTAGGTACCTTGTTAAAATTAGTAAACGCGCTAACCCGGGTTGATACTATATTATTTTACCATCTTCCAAATTAGTAAGATTTTATTTTACGAGAGCGTCTTTCATGTGTTTATATATTATATCTAAACTATACTAACAGAAAACAATCGATTATTTATGGTAGTCAGTGGCTGTTTCAGTTTGGCAGTGATTATTTACTAACTGAAGTATCATATTAGAATCAATAATTACGCAATATGAATTAGCAAATAAACATTATTGTATTATCTACGTTAAACTATTCGGTTAATTGAAATCTAGGATAAACTTATAATAATTAATGAGCTATAACTAGAATCATTTTGACAGATATAGTTTATCTATGAAAAGCATTGAGCGTTGAGTTGCAATAGTACTTACATGGCATGGCAGCAAGAAACTACCTACTGATTTGATAGAAAGAATCGCTACTTTAGTGTTTTTTTTCTTTACTGGCAATAAAGACAATGTTCACTACTTGGAGCATAGCTCGAGCAATACAAAGACTGGTCTAAATACACGATTCTATTTGAACAGACCGAATTCGCTAAACAAGCATAATAATATAACAAGCAGTTGCAAAAATTACAAGCTAGACACGACAATGTAAAAATATTTTCATTTTATTTACTAGGTTATTTTTACAAGTTTATTTATACCGTTATGAATAAATTTACATTTGTAAGAAATGCTGTTTGCTGTTTTTTAACAACGGATTACTTTAAAAAGAGCGCAATATTACGGATACCGAGACGTTACAATACATTTTTAAAAATGCGTTACATGTCACAGACACACATCACACCAAACCACCCTTGCATGTTTTCCTGGTTCGCCCCACCCCCACCCCCACCCCCACCTCGTATACTGATCGTTGTTTTTGTTTTGGTCTCTTCAAACATCGTCTGAATTTTATTTCAAGTTTACACGATGTTCTTGTGTTTTGGGGAGAAAATAAAAACGATATTCGTTCTACGTAGTTATGCTACAAAATGTTACGCTTCTTTTACAACACTTTTGTGACGCACTTTACCCGGGAAGTCTCCTAAAAAACATGCAAATTGTTACATAAATGATAATATTTTATAAATGTTTCATTCTGTACGAGTCTAATATTATAACATTTATCTGTGCAATTATTTTATTGCACACCGTATATACGAGGGCGAGTGTAAAATCATCTCAACTTTCGTCATTTAAAAGTTATCGGACGAGTGTGACGCGCGAAGAGGGAGCAGGACGCCCGTCGATCTCCACCGCGGACGACAATATGCAGCAAGCTAGAGAGTTGGTTCTAGCGAATAGGCGAACTACCATCGATGAGGTAGCGTCTACTGCTTATCAAATCTGTAAAGTCTGTAAATAAATTGTAGAACGAAAAATGTAGATAATTTTTGACTTGCCCTCGTAGAACCGAGTATTATATTTGTCAGATGCCTGTATTTGCATCTGCGCGGATATATGGTTTACTGTGAACGTCAATTAGTTAATCGGCAAAGGTGTATCAACATTAACACCCTAGATTAGATGAATTTTAGATTAGATGATTTTATGATGAAAGAGGATTAGGTTCATTATTTTAACAACTCTTTTTCTAAGAATTATGTTCTTCTCGGTACAGTGCTCAACTTAAGACTCATAAGACACGTAATCTGTGTTCGCATCTGTATTTTTTTTATTACACGTTCGATCCTGTTATGAAATCTCTCAAATGTAGCTGCTGGATTATTCCTGGTTGCTTTAGTGATGCGAATCGCTATATTGAGCAGTCCAAGCGTCGCGTATCCAACACAACATTGGCCATCGCACTCTGAGTGGTCGTGTTAATTACAACCCTGCTAGTTTCTCATTATTCATCTTAGATAACTTGTTCAGTTTCAAGGACAATGCGCCGCACGTTTTGCACTTTGCGGTATCACTCCCCAGCCGAGTGGTGCACGTCGTACTCGGTACAAGTTCATATATAGAAGTATTATTTTTGTAGGTCGGAAGGCGTACACGATCCCAGGTGCGGGTACGCGGCGCGGTATAGCACAGTTCCTCACTATTCACCTTCTGCACCAGCTTATTTACAGATAGTAGCGTGACTGAGCTCTGACAATTATTGTACTTATCTTCTTACATTTAATATGACACCTAATTAATCACTTGTATCATTCTACTTATTTAACCGATTTTAATATTATTTTACATTTTGGTTTTATTCTCGTCACATCGCACGCGCCACTAACTATTACAATTATTAGATTCGTAAATCACTTTTAGATATACAATAGATAGTGAATAGTGTTTTGAACTCAGATGAAGTTGGACTATAGACCGAATGAGGATATGACCGGCCTAATAATTCGTCAATTGTGACACCGGGGAGACATAGAGAAGGACTGTCTGCACCGCTAAACCTAAATGACTCGGATAAAAGCGAGGAAGAAGAACGAGTGCTTTGAATATTGTAATTTATAGCAGAAAATTACTAAAGGATGAAGTTCTGGAACCAACGTTGATGTATGGAAGTAGAACCTGAAGGCAAAAGAAAAATAACCAAATACAGTAGAAATGAGGCAAATTCTCGGCAAACCTATCAACGATGTAGGTACCAATACCAGTCTAGTGAACTGTAGTAGTAGTAGTATAATAGAATTATGAAAAGGTACTTTTATTTGAACATGTAGAACAAGCGATGTGTCGCCAGAAATGGAGGACGTCAGCCATAGACCTAAGTAGCCAATTATTATAGATTAAATATTGACGGATGGTCCTCAGATGCCTTCAGAATTCAAAGCGCCTGCAAGAGGACGAGTAAGTGACGTGAGCGAGATGAGAGTTGTATTTATGGACCGATAAGTGTGGCGTTAGATTATCTGTGCTTACTCCGCAACGAGAACGATGCGATTGTATGCGACGAGGTAAATAAATATATAATCAAATCAAAAGGATGACTGATACATGTATTACTGGTTTATTTTTATCAAAGCACTGTAAGAGAAATGTTAAAAACATTGAAATCTTTAAAGAATGTGTTTGTTTTTGGTAGGTACTAAAAACGTTGTTTTAATGATTTAATTGGAGAATAATTTTGATCAGCAAATTCCGAGAAAAGATTCCTATCTTACCACCCGTTCTTAAATGAATATATTTGTCTAATTACGGCAACGGAAAATTAATTAAGTAATTGATTTCCGAATAAACGTAAAATAATGAGCTTGTTCCTAAATAGCGGGGAGCGAGTCTGCCTGCCTGTCCGCGGGGTCGGATCGGAGTGCTGGGGCGGGGGGAGGCGGCATCTCTGAGCTAATCGTGACACCTAAAGGAATGTTTTTAAACCGGTCGCTATTTCAAGTTTTCAGTGTTCAGAAGCAATGCACTGGGTAAGTGCTTTTTCAGGCTTCCAAGATTTAGAGGTAACGCACTGTGACTGTACGCTTTCGGGTGTTCAGAGGCAAGTCGAGCGTTGTTATTTCAGGCTTCCATTGTTTACAAGTAGAGCACTGGACCTGTGCTATTCAGGCTTCTGATGTTCAGAAGTAAGGTACTGTGAACTTATTTCCGCCATTTCTAGTTTCTAGTATTCTGGAGTTGCGCTGTTTTTGGTTTCTATAAGTAACGCACTACGTTTATGCTATTTCGGGTTTCTACACATAATACAGTCTATTTAAATATTGACGGTTGAATAAAGCGGTATTGATTTTCTTTCGCAGTGATCTATCAAATACTGAGGATACCGGATATAATTATAATTATATCCGGTACTACGAAACGACAAAAAAAGATGTACTATCTCCTCAAATTTACGATACTTTCGACAAAACAAATGTCAATCTCATTAAAATCTCCCAAGTCAAGGATGTTTTCACATAAAATTAATCCATTTTGTGTATCTTTAAGTTTCTTGATTAGAATCGTATTCTATTATTTATTAGAAATGGATAGAACACATTCTTAGACACGACGAATACATTCGTGTAATTGAGGGAGAAGACGGAGAGGAAGGCCTGGACCAAAATTAATCCGCCAAGTAATGAAAGGCAAATACGCATACATTACTTACAGACAACATGTGGAAGGTGTCCAGGATAGAATCGCACAGCGAACATTAAGAATACATTTCTTAAATGTGAAAGATTCTGATCCCGTCATCAAATATTTGGATTCCACATTAGACATTTGACAGTGTTCGGAATTTATGACATGACCAGATCACCGGTCGCCGTGCGTGTGTGGATGCTCTATTTGGTTTACTATACCTATCTGCCTCAAAGTCTTACCTCCCCTTACCTCAAAGCGCAACTTTTTCTGTGTGTGATCTTTAACTTTTGAAGTGTGAATGTCCAGCTACTAGCTCATCACACTGACTTGAATTATTATTATGTTTCGGTTTTCTCGCGACGCGAGTTCTGTGTTCAGATTGTATCGTGTTGTGCTTCGTGTGAATCTGCAAAGTTCTTCCTGAATTTCAAGAGAACTGTGAGTACAGCAAGAAAATTCAGGTAAGTCGTGCTTCCTGGTTGGTCCTTAACCCTAATTGTTTTGTCCCTATTCCAAATTCCTACATCCTGTTTCCTCACCCCTCGTGTAGACAGACAGTTACTAAAATATAATAAATAGCAATACCACAAATTAGGAAACAAATTTTTCTTAATAACGCTAACGTATTTTTCGCTCTAAAAATTTCTCTACGATTTTCCTTCACAATTTAAACAGTGTATGGGGTCACCAATTATGTGTGTGACTGATGTTTGCAAATGAGTGTTGATCAGAAGGTTGTGTATGTGGATGCTGCATTTCTCCCAGCACTCCACTGAGTTCGTTTAAGGATGATATTGCGGAGTATTGTGTGTGTGAATGTGTGCGTAGATGTGGCTAAAGCAGGTTGGACAATAAAGCCTACTTACAGTTGATAGATGTTTATTGTTGATTGATGCTGTATAGATTAAAGATATGCAGTGAAAACGTGAAGCGTCTGCTGGAGAAGTGTTCGGAAAGCCGGCTGAGTGAGAAGTGAAGCTAAAACACCGGCTTGCTGTGCGGCTTCTCGGGCATGTTATTGTTGTCAATAGTCAATGTCAGGGCGGTACCGGCTGTTGAGAGCTTATGATTTGCACATATTATATGCCTTTTTAAAGATACATTATTTCTCAAGTTTAAAAATAGAAGAACTGTCATTGGTGATGAGTTAAACGTTATTGTGATTGTGCGTTCGGTATTTCCTTTATAATGATGATTGGTAACTGACATTTAACTCTTAAAGGTTTGGTTTCCGCTATATCGGTGATTGCTCGCCGAATGACGAATAATCAGTTACTAGTCATCGTTGCGATCGAACACAGACTTCACAAGAACGCTTTAGCTCATCACTAGTGCATAAAAACGTTAGATAATAAATAAATAATATCAAATTAAGAAAGTCGTGATAATAAGTCAATTATTTAATACTTTGACATCACTCGGTAGTTATATTTATTTGATTTGATATTGTTTGCTCTTATGTGACTGGAAAAAAAACTACGATTTGTCTTTTCAGTGAAAAATATAATATTTGGCGTTGAATACAAAATGTTAACAGATACGTAATTAATCCATGACCGTCCGGGCGGGCCAAGCGGCATCCAGCCGGGGCAGGGAGTCGGTGCGACAACTTTATCTCGTCGCTAGAAAGCTTTTTTATTTCAATGGACCGAAAATATTACGTGAGAACTATTTCACAATGGCATTTTTATTTGGATAAAACGACCCCTATTACCGGGTTATTTAAGTGTTATTTTTCTCCGTTACAACGGCGGGATAGAAAATGATGCCCTTTGTTGTCAGTTCCGTTTTTTTATTTGCGAGCTCTGTCTATTGTCTGGCCTCTTCCTCGTCGGGGCTGCTTCGCGGATTTATCGCGTGTGCGGAATACTAACTGCTAACCGCTGGTCCGTTGCAGCCCCTCGCCCGCCCGTCGATTTGTTTATTTATTCATTAATTAAGATTATTAAATATAATACGCTTCTTAAAACTGGCAGATAAATATATAAGTAGATTGCACGTATTGCTCCGAGGCTCGATACCATTCACTTGAAATGTGGAGAGATGTGTCGTAGTGAACGCTGCGAAAGGGTGTTGTTACGGAAGTACAATAACGACAGATTAGCGAGGTGGAAGATAAAGCGGAGCATTGTAATGAAACGCTGTTCAAACGTGTCGATTAAGTCGAATGACAGTTTTACTTAATAATAACATTGAGTCATTTTTATAGCGCCTCTAGGGCCCTTTGCACATAAACTGTATCTTTGTATTTAAAATTAAAAATTCTTATTTGAACTTATGGAAATGATTTATTGAAAAAGTGCGTTTTTAGTTTTAGAAATATTGTGAAATTTTTCTTTCGTTTAAGCATTATCAACTTTCATTCTTCTTCTTCTTCCTCGTCCATCCCTCACAACTAAAAATCCAGATTTTCATGAAAATCCATTAATTTGACTTGTTCTTCACATTTCTCGGTATCCCGCAAATCTAGAGAAGTGCCGATTGCTACTTAAACTCGTTCGGTCCGACGAGTAGAGAAGGATCTTCCTCGCCCTCTCCGTCCTTCGGCGGAGCCCATCGCGGATTCGCCTCACGTCGGTAGAAACATTCGTGTGGCTCCACTGTCCACAGTAAGCGCAGCATGAGAATCTCGGCGCAATACGACTGTTGTCATTAGTCCAAATTTCAGATCGTAGAGAAATATTGAGTATACCGGGGGCTACGTAAGCCTGACCTCAGATGTCTTCGCACGAATCAAAATATGACATTTTCTGATTATTGTCCGCTACGAAGGTTCCCTACAGTTAACATTTGTCGTCCTTGCACAATAATTTATTACCTACACTACAAAATGTACCACACATATTAAAGAAAAGTCCATCCCGAACCGGGCATTAGCCTAGTGGATTGGATAAATCCAGAATGAAAAAAATGTATTTACATAATATATTCCAAACTAAGAACGCGAGTCAAGCGTTCGTGTCATAATGCTGAAAAGCAGCCACGCTATAAACCGATTAAACACAATTCCCACTGCAAACCCAGTGTCGTTCCTAATAAGTACCACCCTTTTTAAAGGTGTGTGAAATTGAATTAAATTAGAGCGAAATACTTTGCGCCCGGTGCTATTCGATCCAATCACCTCTGGGCAGTAACGCCCCTGATATACTGCCATTTGTAACATTTAATACTTTTTTTTTTAGATAAATCATTTTAAAATATAGCCATTAGAACATTATACGTGATACATTGTAACTTTACCTATCGAGCTACAATGACACGTACAAAAGTCGACAAATTTCACGTTCATAACCGTTTCAAAAGTAGACATCTATATTATTGACAGAAACATTAACGTAACTAGCTACCTTAGTTTTAATACAATTATTTTACTTTCTAAGCGTGTTATCTATATTTGTTTTAATACGTATTATTAAAATATTCGCCGCCAAGGTTGTGTTATTTTTTAATTCGGTGTTAAGTTTCTTAGCTCCACTAATTGAAAATATCTTAGTTGACACGTGTTTCGACAACTTACTGCTCCTCGCTGAAAGTGATATCTATTTGTCACTTAAGTCTTTTAGTAGACGTGCCGAGACCGCATGTAACGGTAACTGTAATGGAAATTCACCAGCTATGGCAGTAAAGCTCTTCATTCGGGTATTAAAAACATCACTACTCCACTGACGTCAGTGAGACCGAACGCAACACGTGGGTGCGGGCTGCGGGCGGGGGTGACGCGAATGGAAGGGGAAGATGTAGAAAGAGATGGGGAAGTTATGAAGAGGGTGGTGATCTGTTCAGCTCTAGAATAATCGTTGCATAATGATGTTAACTATCCTACCGTGAACAATTTTCAACTTGATTTTGACCTGCAGTATCTTCAAACTATTTTAGACTCGAGTAAGACCAATAGGTTACAAATATGAACATGCCAGACGGACTCTCGACTAGCATCTGTCCTTGAACACTATTTGCTATCGCGTAGAGTAGCATCCGCACGGAGAACAGACTGAAATGTGATGCACGCCATTCTGGCCATCATTCTGATCATGTATCATAATCATCATTCTCGAGTAAAACCAATAGGTTACAAATATGAACATGCCAGACGGACTCTCGACTAGCATCTGTCCTTGAACACTATTTGCTATCGCGTAGAGTAGCATCCGCACGGAGAACAGACTGAAATGTGATGCACGCCATTCTGGCCATCATTCTGATCATGTATCATAATCATCATTCTCGAGTAAAACCAATAGGTTACAAATATGAACATGCCAGACGGACTCTCGACTAGCATCTGTCCTTGAACACTATTTGCTATCGCGTAGAGTAGCATCCGCACGGAGAACAGACTGAAATGTGATGCACGCCATTCTGGCCATCATTCTCGAATAAAATAAACTCATTACGTAACCACTAACGCCTTATATCATTTTTAATTCATTTAAATGTCTTTATGAAATACATTTAATAAATATGAATTTAGTATGTTTATTATATATGTTTCTCAAGTGATATTCCTGAAGTGTATTGGCTCGCCGACTACCGCGCTGAAGGCAAACTGTTCACTCCCGCGTACGTCTTATCATGACATATTAATCGCTCATTAACAACTGAATGAGGGCTTATTCATGAGCGAGTTGTTCAGCTGTTCAGCTGTTCAGCTGTTCAAGCAAACGATATGCTTCCACCGCGCGTCAGAGCCTGTATCCCGTACCTGCTATTAGCCACCCCTTCACTCGGGCACTCGGGGAAGGTCGGCTCCGCGTCGAGCTCTCTCTCCTTCAACAACTCGACAAGTGTCATTTCTTCGCGAGTTGTTCTAAAATATATGCAATCACCACCCAGATATACAAAATTGCATGTATATGTAATTTTTTAACGTAGATATCACATTGTACCAAGCACAAGAGCTAGGCTCTTTTATGGAGAGGTAAGCGGAAAAAAAACGTGTAATTTTAATAATTATAAAAATGTCAAATAAAAAATATATATTTTATTGCTTTTCAGTATTGACGTAGTAATTACTAATTTTATATTATTTTTTCATTTAATTCAAACTATCTAAGTAGGGGGGAATTTTGCAAGACACGATATTTAATAAATTAAAATTTCGTATTTCATTTATCATCACTTACCATCACGCCAATTCCCGGGGAGTAGGCAGGGAGGATAAAGCGCCACTACTCTTTTTTTTCCTGATACAATACATCTACTCTTATAAATTCGTTATAAAATCCTAGAACAGAATTGGAAGATAGTCCTGCTAGAAAAGAGGATCGGAGGGCGGACGCCCTCTATTTCTGGTGCTATTGTACTTATTGCTTTCATGAAGTGATCATTTTCTATACATATAATGTATTATTATTACAATTATGCGTAAATACAAGTTTCAAATAAGTACCTCCAGTAAAGCACTGTTAATTAGGGAGTAATTTATAAAATAAATAATGTGTGTAAAGGATGCCTTCTTAACTAAAACTTAATTATTTCTTTTTGGGCTATGCATACATAATTAATAGAAATGTGTTTACTCATTTACGCAGTTTTTGTCCATACATACATATATATATACTAAACCAGCCATTATTTAAAATATTTTTCGTGTAGAAAGAACTCATGCAGTGGCGTGCACCAGGAACGGAATTAAGGTCTGCTGCTAATATCGATGCTGCAGAAAGTACGATGGGATGTATTCCATCTGAAATCTGGATTACGATCTTCCGTTCTCGTAAAATATTATTCTAGGGAAATTCTTCAAGTTATAAGGATTATAAAAATATATTTAGAAACATATTTTGAAATACTTACTTTCGCTAGACATTAACAGGCGAATTTATTATTATAAATTAAATAAATATGTATTTAAATGTGCTTTGCTTTGTTATGTTTTACTTTTGTCTGTATGAAGTGCACGCCTCTGGACTCTTTATCATGTTATTTTTATTTTGACAATGATTCTGGAACATAATGAAACGTGTAATATTTTTTTTGTATTTTCAACTAAGCTACAGACATCGCGCTGTGAAAATCGATCATCCTAGATGATGGCCAAGTTCAGTGCAGGCCCGAAAGCGTAAACAACAATGAATGCATCAGATACTAAAAACGCAGCTTTTATAATAATCATTTCTACAAGTTAAATGAACAATTTTAAATACAAAGATAGTGTAGGACTATAAACAGTTTATGCGTAAAGCGCCCTTGAGGTGAAATTTTTTACGAAAATGGCGCTAAAAATGATCCAATATTATTATGGCTAAAAGAGATCCTATTTAACAGGTTATCTTCGTACAAGTTTTACAACTTGATTTGCCGTATCAAATCAACGTGCACAGCCAACAAATGTATGTGATAATACCACTCGCCAGACTGACGCCTTCGTATCATCCCCCGTAACCCCTGATGAACTTCTCGGCTCACCGGGCACCGCTGCCCTCGGCATCTGGAATGTTCTCGCCTGTACCGACTTCCGGCGTGGGATGTTTACCCACCCCCGCCGAGAATTACAGATGAGGACCGAGTATTGAGAGCTGCCGTAATCTTGATGATGTAAATCCACCCTAATTTTAGCCCCTTGTGTAATATTACCTCCCTCCATCCCTCGGAAATGAAGATGAAATGACGGTGTTTCTAATGTGTGACACCAATTTCATTTCATTTCGTCAAACGGCCGGAGCGTGCCAATTATTGTAATGTCTGTGTTTTTCATTTTAAAAAGATTCTTCAAATTAAAATATTCAGTAGACTGATAATAGAAAATTGCGAATATAAAATGCGAGTATAAATATCGATTATAAATGAATAGTAATGAATGTGCAAAATGTTTGGCGTGGTATACAAGTCCGCTTTCATCAAAAGTATATGCTGAATCCCCAATAATCATTTGCGAATAATATTTATTTTCTGTTACATATTTTAAATTTCGCCAAATTTGGCAGTCGAATGAACAATTACTCTGTTTTAGAAGATAATTGTCCCTTAATAGTGTAGAATACAAATTCATGAAGAAACCGGTATTGTATTCCGTGTTCCAACAATGTAAACTATATCTTGTATCAGAGCGGTATAGGTTGCTTATTGGTTGTATACTTATTTCTTCAATATTAGCAAAATTACTTTGTGGCCACCATTTGTTGATAGATCAACATGTTTCGATACCATAGGTATTGATTTATCAATAAATAATGGTTTTTGCCTTATTATTTATATGGTTATATAATTGTTTGAAGCACCAAGATTACATGATTTTGGATAACATTTTAATTAAATTGACTATCGCTTCCAACGATAAAGTCTCACTTAAAAACGACGTCATTCTATAGGGTCATTATAGCTTAATTAGTAAGGCTATCTACAGGCAATAGATAGTTTTAGGTTCGATTCCCGGTGGCAACTATATTTTGTCGAATGAAAGATTTGTTCTTTGTGCCTGTGTAAGTGATGTGTAATTTTTTTTTTAAATTAAGGGTGTGCTAATATAACAAGGCCCAGGTGACGTCACCTCCGGTCTAAAGACAAATAAGGTCAAGAGAACACCGAAATATGTATCGTGTAATAATTAGTTTCAATAAATTACTTCAACATTTTCTAATACTATATTAATTGTTTTTAATCATTCTGAGTTTATTATATTCGCCAACGGTTTCGAAAAATACCTTTTGTTCATCAACTATAACCATATTATGTCAAATTATTCTTATGTTCTTAAATTTAATTTTTAAAAATACTATGTAATTAAAAAACAACTTAGGGTAGGGCTTGTGGTTAAATGTAGTGGGTTATTATTGATATTACCGATTAATTTTACAAACTTAACTTATTTCTAATGATTCAAAGTTATTCAATTTAAGCCCAACATAGTTAATATGTAAAACGGACAATTTAATTTTTTATCAAAAGTATAATTATTTTCTAATAAATAATATTTATTTTTAAAATGAATAACTACAACGTGTTTGCGTTAAATATTAAAAATGTCAACACTTACTCCTTTATATGATGGCATACAGTAGTGTGGAATGTGTGGCTTTCATTAAGTCTGCCTAGTAAATCTATTTTCACATATTTTTTTTTTTATTAAAATTTCAGCCTAAAAATGCCAGCAAATAACGTATTTACCTAATGTGATATGAAATATGCACGCGATGCAATGCATTTTACGCCAGAAGTAACAAAGTTTACGGGCGAAATATTTATCGACGCAGAAATAATTTCGTATATTATGTTAAGCGATAACTTTGAGTTTTATAAATTTAAATAATAATTATTAACCACTTATTGAGTTTAAATACATCTAACGGTTTCGAAAAATACCATTTTCTTCTTCAGGATGTATTGACATTGGTATTTTTCGAAACCGGTAGATGTATTTAAACTGAATAAATGGTTAGTAAAACAAAGTTAACAAATAAAGATAATGAATTTTAACCACAAAGTTAATTTTGCTAATTTCAAAAGTATTAAATAGTATTCAAAGTTATCATATAGTCATTATGAGATTATCATAATTTCGCGATGATATAAATGTACTTATTTATCGTGTCTCGGTTTTTTTTAGTTACTCTTTTCATGAATGAATGAATTAATCATTAAAAGAATAGTTACAGCTTCAATTGGTAAGCTTCCCCAACCAGTCAATTTGTTTTTAATACATAATGTTTGTCACCTTTCCTCTGTGGGCGAATGTTTGTACTGCTCGCGGTCTGTATTACATTATACGGGAATATTTATTAAGTCCAATATTGCCGTAGCATTTCAGAGGGATAATATTTATTCAGCAATGAACCGTCCCCGAGGGTAGTGTGCCGGTCGACCCTTCGCCCTCCGCCCTCCGCCCCCACTAATCGACACCCCCGCGGCTGGTGACTGGTGACTGGTAACGCGGAAAGTCGCCATTTCAGAGGGGTGGCTGCTAAATATCCGATTAATATTGTCACTACATTTTAATTGCGATCCGCACCCGGATATCCAGATACACGATAGCTTTACGAGCTTTTAGCTTTATTGTCGGATCCAATTTACGATATAATTGTTTTAAAATATATTTTTTACGGCGTGTGCAACCGGTATTGCGTTGAAGTGATACAATTATACTCACCTAACCCACTCGTCACAATAATACTGATGCATTGATAAGATGGGAAATTCGATGTCGCTTTTTTATATTAATCTTTGAAAATTGAATGTTTGGTGGGACATATATGCTCGTCGATGATAATACAAAGTCTGGAATTGTAACACTTTAAGACACGCTATTTTAGAACTTTACACCTAGATGAATTGTTACATGAGGTGGTGATTATGAGACTTCTGATCTTCATGTGTGCGTGTGCAAGGTGAAAGATCGTGAATAAAAATATTGAACATTTAATATGTAAATATTTAATACGTATGTATTGTATATTTTTTATTTAGTTATAAAAATTATAAAATATTCTTACATCTAATATATAACATTTTTAAAACATGTTAAATTACCTCGTATATAAATAGCATTAGGTATAATAAATAATGAAATACAAAGAAAAATATAAACACACGAAAATTGATCAGTTATTATTTTATTTTTTTACATTTAGCAGCAGTTCTTGAACAATATGAAATCTTTATAGTATAAATTATTTTGTTCCTGCCAGGTTTGTTTGTGGAGGTCTAAAATACCACCGACTTCTCGTGGACCTTAAAATTATATTTTTATTCATATTTGATGGTAATGATCGATTTTTGATCTTGTATATCAATACTAGGCCATTTTGTATATTTTTTTTTACTTAATCGCCTTAATTTTAGCTGTTTTAACATATAACTAATTCTTGTATATCTTTTACATCTTAAAATTGTTCTGATTGCTCTGTTATGAATAATTAGTATTTTCTTCTTTTCAGTTTCATTTCCCAAAAATAATATTGTTGAACAATAATTGATATGCTGAGTAACAATGGCATTATATACTAATTGCGATATTTTAGGTTAATTTTTATTTCTTATTCTGTTTAAAAAACATTTTCGTTGTTATCATTAAAATATATTTGTAAAATTTATTTTCCGATCTTACCGAAGCCGATTTACAGATTATATTTCGTGTCTACGGGTCATTTCAGTGGAATCTGCTTCTTTCGGAAAGGTGGTATCCATCATGTTCAATGTTTTGTCAATTAAACATCAATGTTGTTCTTGATGTATGAGTTAGCAGTATCAGGAGGCTTCCGTACCCTCGTGGTCGAGTTTGTCACTTAGTGTATTGTGTGGAAGTAAGCAGGCAGTAGGGAAAATTTAAGCAAAACGCTCTTGTTACACGAGTTTATTGTACATCAAGTAAATTGTGCTATCTCCGGGTCGCCCGTCATGCGGAATGGAATACGACAATTCTGGTCGTAAATCGGAATCACAGCAAGGTATGGGAGGGAAGTAGGGAAACTGGGGTACAGGATGTGGTCGATGAGAGGATAGGGGTCTAGTCGAAGGACCAGTAATCTCGGGAACCGGAGTTCGGAAGAACTGCTCGCTTCACCTTGGATATGACGCCTCCGTAATCCCTGCAGTCGCCGCCGAGATCACGCTATAAATGGCACGCGGATGAGCAGATCTCCGCTTCCAACTGAAGACGACGATGTCACAAATTCACCCATGGCACAAACAAACAATATCACTGTGCACACAAATCACAGAGATCACAAACAATACAGTGTTGGTGCACTGGAGCTGAAAGGTCTACACCGCGAATCGAAGAGTCGAGATCGAACAAATATCGGTCAAGTTGACGTCTGCTGGCGTCAAAGTCACATGTCATACTGAAAAAACGTGCATGAGGAAATGTATGAATGGAAATTTAGACGCAAAATGCATTGGTCGCGATTGATTCGAAAAGACACGCCAAAAGTGTGTTTACAAATTCGGAACATACTGATTTATAATCGTAACTACGAGAATTACGCGGTAAGATCGGAGTCGATGCGAGAAGAGAAGCTGCTCGGACGCTGACGTCGGAAAGAGAAATGAAGTGGTTCCTCGCTGGGTGTGTTCATGCTCGATGTGCACCAGCGTGACTCGACTGGATACCGCCTCGCCGGGTGCGTTTAGCAGTGTAGGCAGGCGTCCGCAACATTATGATTTGAAATAAAACGGCTAACCAATTTGGGAATTTATTATTATATTATTTCACCTTTTCGATAGCATTTTACACTGGAAGACAAATAATGACCGATTGTATCATTTTAGTCGTCACGAGACAAATGTGTCGGCGGCGGTCCCGCGCCGTGTGAAACCCGCATCTGATAAAAATGCGTGTCCGCACGATGCACACCCTAACCAATAAAAATTACACCCCCGTATAAATCACCCTCACTAACCTGACCTAACCTAACCCGTATGCTGTGACGCCCGCCTCGGTCATTTATTAATAATTATTGTATTGTAGGCCCCGGGCCCCGGGGCTTCTCTTATCTGTACATTCATTGTCTGTCTGCTCGACTCGCACCAAAACGTTGCCTTGATTTCTGATCAAATTATTCACACAATGAGGCTCAACAGACCATTGTTCATTTCATAATTACATATTGAAATTATAGATTTAGTGGGTGAAAAATAACAATATTTTAATTAAAATATGACCGTTCACTCAATATGCTGTAATGACAAAAATCAAAATATATTCATCCATGCAAATTTAATTGTATCCCATTGAAATATTGATACGATGCATCAAAATTAATTCGTGTAAGGGCTGATACTCCATCCACGTTAAACGATGAACATCTTAATTATAACAGAGAAAGAGCCAGCTAGACAATGACACACGACCAACACAAAGATAAGAACTTGCTACATAGAATGTCAGAAGTTTATATAAATCTGGAGCAGAAGCAGCCGATAGAATTCAACTATCTAATAAAAACGACCCTGCGAGTGTTCAGCAGACTGGACCACAACAGCAATTTAAAGGGATGGATGACGCTATGCAGCGACTGCGGTCAGAGTCCCGTGTGGCTGCTAAAGATGAATTCGTTGAATGCTTTTATAGCAATTATTAATGTTCTGCTTTTAGAATATCTTATTGCGCGGAAACACTTCCAAATGATAGTCTACCGGCGAAACGTCCGGTGAGTAGAGATGATGCGGCAAGATCTCATATCTCAATTCATAGCTTTTTTCTGTTGTGGTTTTTGAGGTGTGCGGTTTAGGTCCGTGTGTATTTACCAGTAATTGTTCACCGTCAGTTTTTTATGCATTATGTCAATTCGTTTACAACATGACTCAGCCGTGATTGTCTCATCAGCCCAGCCGGCTTCAGAAAAGATCTATGAATAATTAATTCTTTATAGCGGCCCATATTACGGTCACCGCGATCTTGTTTTGGTGTATACGTGGTTTTGTAGCTTCATAGGTGTCTGACCATTGTCCTGTCATTGTCCGATTATCGTATTAGTGGTTCTCATTTCTCGTCGCAAAGATGATTCGCTCCAGGAACGGTCGTATATTATATCTCATTTTAGAGAATGACTGATGCTTTGACGGAGGAATCTGTGTTGTTATTTTAATTGACGCGGTACCCACTTGTTTGGTTCTTTCACTTTCCCGATAGTAGCCAGATGCCAAAAAACAGAACGAAATAGAATTTCTGAAACATTTGTTTATGAATTATTTTCGATTGATCCTCATAACCATTGTATTGTAGATCTCCATCGGTGCTCACTTTCGAGGTTTACGTCACCTTTCCGAATTTTCTGGAATCATCGTCCAACTGTCCGCTCATTTGTCACTCCTTTTCTGTGTCACATATTAATATTTCCTGCGGCCTCATAAAAAATTAAACCCATATAAAAACAATATCCGTTAATTTTTCTTTGTCACCATGAAATAAGTTAAAGAACACTTCGAATTATTAATAATAATAAATAAAGGAATTATTAAGGATTAGCTAGCTATCTGGTAACTTTGTTAACTCGTCACATCATTAAGGCGATTCGATTTTAACTGAGATAAAAATATGCTTGGTATTTTTTTTTTTTAATATCCTAGCGACATTTATCGTTTAAACATTTAATAAACACACCATCGTGAATAATAAATGATTCGCACTGCTTCGCTTGTCGGTGTTTTTCTTAAAAATTAAAAGATAATGTGAAGAATGAGTAAATAAGGAACGTCGGGAAATCTTAAAAGTTTTAGCTAAAATGGTTAAGAAAGACAAGAGGATTGTGAGTAGAGCACCGACGGCAATGGCAACGGAAAATCGCCACAAAAAACCTGACTTATCAAGTAAATTCAATATTAAAAGCTTTAGTTTACGATTGTCATTGTAAACGAGAATTTATACGAAAGTAGTACGTCAAGACAGAAGAGTGTGACGTTCTAACCTCTCCGCCTTTGCTCGTGGGGAGACAAGTTGATAGGTGTTGGGTGTATAGGTGACAGTTTGCTTATTTGTAAATTCCATTATTTGTTTATTGTTCGTGGAACTTGTTCAAGTGCTATTATTCAAGTCTCAAACGAGCGAATGTGTTTGTGTATTTGGGAAATATCTGTGTTCCCTAGGGACAGTGAGATATCGAAAAGAAGTGAACATTTGGTATCCGAAGCGAACTATTGATACACAATGAAGGCAACATCGACGAGGCGAGGCGAGTATTGAACGCGAAAGATCCGGAACGATCAGATCAGTGAGACCAGATATTGGAGGAGGGCCCTCAGAAGCTTCAACAATCGACAAACGTGCACGAGCGCGAGGTCTAGAAGAGCGATATGTGATCACAAAAATTGAATCTATGACTAGAATCAGTCATCCAATGACAATCCTCTAAACAACATGAGCAGTGTTTTCCAAAGAGTGGCATCATTTGTTTCACGTATTTCTTGGTGCGATAACACTGGGAAACAAAATTATTTATTTTTTGGTGCCGGAAAAGTAAGAAAACTGATTTTGGATATTTTTGATGTGCTGATTCCAAAAATACCTGGCTTTTTTTCTATCAGCTCTAGTTTTTGAGATACAGGCTAATTGATTTTAGTTCTGATAAAAGACAAAAATAATGAAATAATGATATCTTTAGAGGCAAAAATTAAAATTTTGTACCTAAAATTAAAATCTAATTAGTCCATTTTAATTACTTGGTATTACCCATGACCGTATAACCCGACATTTCTATATCTGGGTAACCCCCACCACTAACTAATTAATAACTCACGCATATTACCCCTGCCTTACTCGATTCGTTTACTATTGAGTTTTCGTATGGTAAACTTCCTCCTTGGATAGCAAAATATCCTCGGTTTTTATGTCCTTAAAACAACAGAGCAAAGAATCATAATTCGAGGAAAACAAAACTGAAGCAACGAACCTTCGGTTGCGATGGAGAAAATCATATTTCCACCCTTGCATATCGAGTTGGGCCTTATGAAGCCATTTTTAAAGGCTTTAAATCGAGATGGACTTTGTTTTGGCTACTAGACACAAAAAAACTGCAAGCCGGAATATTTGATGGGCCTCAGATGAGGCAGCTTATTAAAGATCCACAATTGACCGCATCAGTGAACGAGATTGAATTTTACCTTTGGTGTTCATTAATTCAAGTAGTAAAAAGTTTTTTTTGTAAATTATAAGGCAACAAATTACATAGAATTAGTGGAAAATATGCTTTCCAACTTTAATATTCTCGGTTGTAATATGAGCATACAAGTTCACTACCTCTTAGCTGATTTTAGTTAAGAATAGGGACGACATTCAAACTATGGAAGATTGATATCGAGGATGATAGGATAGCCACAGGCCGGCCACTGTTTAGTCTTCAGCGAGACTGTCCCGGTAAACTCCAAGATACAAAATAGAATAATAGAGTCAAAAGTGATGAAAGTATATTTATCCACTTTATTCTTAATTCTTAAGTCGGAGCAAATAGTAATAGTAATAATGTGAAATGTACATAAGTTAAAAAATATGATTATTTTATTCTAAAAGAGGCCAATATAGCGTATCTCAAAAATTAGATCTGGTGTTGCCCAGTGTTATCGATGATCTACATAACTAATTGAAAAGATATTTGTGAAAATGAAAAGAGAAAAGACAGTTGAACAGGCAGGTGGCAGGGAGCAGGGGGCAGGTAATTCTCCTCGGGAATAATTAAATATCGAAGCTTATTTCTTTTTATCAGTGACGGACCGTGCCGATTGCGCGATGGGCAAATCCCGCCGGCGAAGAAAGCTCAACAGTTGAGTGTAGAGCAACTTTAATAATAAGGGACGTTTGATAATTCATCATCAAATGCGAGAACAGTGCCGACGAGTGAACGCGAATTTTTTATACTCAGTGGCTAAATTTACATTCCAATTTAGCCCTCGTGCGCGGCGCCGAGAGCCATAATGTTTGAAAGCTTTCTTCATGAATACCTTATAAGCTTTTTATTGGTGCTACGATTAGACTGTTTCTTTTTTTGCTTACCCCTTTCCGGCAAATTCCTCTCGAGTCGGTTGCAGCATTTTGGCACTCTGCAACAAAGAGCACACTCGCGAATACCATTATTATTTAAGTTTTAGAATTGTTCGCTGAGAGCTCACAATTTACTCACCGCTACGTGACATTCCTCAAATGCGGATAAAATAAGTTCTTTGTAGCGGTCTATCTCTTTTCAGTCAACACGAAAGAGCGAATCGGTTGCACCTACTTTGATATGCATTTAATCATCGTTAGTCTTTCCCTTTCTGTAGTATGTTACGATAGTGAGTCGGACGGAGAAGAGTGATACCGCTCCGATGTGCACTCGCGACCGTCTCTCTCGCGAATCGCGGTCACCTTTGTACTAGAGCGGGACGGTACGACTGTTGTGCACTTATGCTCAGACTCGTGTTTCTGGTGTTTGTTAGTAAAAAACAGCCACGTCGCAAAAAGTCACGGAACATTTCTACGTCGTGCTGCTTTACCTGCTATTACGGGAGCACATTTTTATTGTTTTATCTGCTTTACGGCGTTTTAGTTTTGATTGGTACTATTTTATGCTGTAATTTACCATGTGTGCGAATGAGAAGGACGCAGTTTTATCTCCCTCCCACCCCCCAGTTCAAGGTCACCTTATTGCGCAGTGAAAGGCTAAATTAATGTCCCGTTTGTATGTAATTGAAAATGCCTGAAAGTAGTGGTGGGCTCGCGGCACGGTGCCGTGTGCGCGCACCGGCGCTGCTGCCCCCGACGCTGCCTGCCTCTGGCCATCTTTCAGCTTTTGTCAGACACTATTAATTTTTTATTTTCACTACTCTACGATGTATTTTTTGTTTTTTTCTCATAATACAAATTTGTAAATGCTATGTGTAATGTGTAGGGTTTGTGTCGTCACTCATACCGATGACCGGTTTCTCAATGGAGTCGAGGTTTAGAAAGAAAGAAGGAACCCGTGAAGGAAAGCTGTATACTTCGGATATATTTTCCGTAATGAGATATATGTACTTGCGCCGCTCGTGACGCAGGGGAAGACAGGTACAAAGAGATTGTTTTGACTGCAGAACCTCACAAAGTGACCGGAATGTTCTTGTACACGCAACTCGGTCGCAAACCTTCTATAGAAGAAGAAGAACTTCACAATACCGCGTATTGTATAGATGTTTGATTTTTCACGTAAATTTACCGGTACATATCAAGAACAAACATTTTATAACGTTTAATAAATCCTAGTTATCCAATCTAGAAGACGCGCACTTCTACCCCACGTCTGACGACACTCTGAACGATCCGGGAGAATATTTGATCGCTAGCACGAGCAACCCCGGGAACGTCGGCAGTAAACGAGGCAAGATCAATATTATCGTCGCTAATATTGATCGTGTAGAGGCCTCTGAAACGTGAAATGGCGTACTTATTTATGGTTTCATTTTGTCTCCAATGTGCTCGTTTATCTTTGTGAACCGGGATACACAATAAAGATAACTTACCGGATACTCGCTCACTGAATGCACAGTGAATAGGCCGCTGATTGACGTCACCGAACGAATGGATCACCTTTGAGAAACATAAACGAATGACTAAACTGTCGAATAAATGTCGTTTAATCACACCTCAGTAAAAGCGGATATTCTATAAATCTAGTACCCATACACCATCGCCATCTACGAGTGTGTGCCTGAACATATTCAAATATTGCTAAATATTTTTTCGATTGACGGATTCTTTCCTAATCGATTCATTTATTTATTTTCTTTTAATGATCATAATGATATATAATTGGTAGCATTGGCGAGGCCAAAGTAATGTATTCGGACAGAAGGGTGTAGTGTTATGTCCTATGTGTTATGCCCTTCTCCGCTTCTCTAGGGGTAGCCCCGCTGATAAACTAATTAAGTATTTTAATATATTTTTTTTATTATTCCATAGGCAGGGGGTGTGCAATTTTATTCCCTATATTTTCAGTATGATTATTTTCCAAATATTTCTGTAAGTACACATTGGTATAATGCCATCGCACTACTATAATACTCTCCCGTGATATCTTTCTTACCATCCTCTTCACATTCATACTTTTTTCATCGTTTAATCTTTCATAATTGGGTTTGTCACATCATTTTCATTAAGGTCAAGACTAGCGGTACACAATGGTGCCCTAGTACCGACACTGATGTATGGATGTGAGACCTGGAGCTAGCAGAGGAGGAACGAAAGTAGACTGAATGCAGTGGAAATGAGATCACTTAGACGTATATGCGGCAGATCCATTTATGACAGAGTAGAGAATAAAGAAATAAGGAAAGAATGTAAAACTGATCTTAGTATAAGTGAGATTAAGAAAGGATCGAGAGAACGGTAAGAAAGATATATGACGCAAGTGTTGAAGGCACCAGAAATAAGAGACGTCCGCGGAAGACTCGGCACTACCAGGTAAACCAGGTACTAGAGGATGGTCCTGTTAGAAGCCTCAATAATAGACGAGCTTGTATGAGAAGATGTATGAATGTGGATAAGGCGATAATTGTTTGTCAGGACAGAAAAGTGAGGCGTTCTATACTCTCTGCCTACCCCCGCGGAGAAACGACGTGATGATGAGTTAGTTAGTTAGTTTTGTATATTTTCGCCAGATTAACGTTTCAGTTCCATTCGTTATATACACTCCACTGGGAACTTTCCATTAGCATTCAAAGCACCATTGAGCAGCAGTTACCCTGCTTTCAATATTTTGTGATACACACATTTTTTACTTGTTTCAAATAGTCATCCCTTAACGTTATTTCGCCCTTGTCCCTGTCTCATTCTTGTTCCGCATTCCACATTTTATTGTTGTCGCATTCTTCATAAGGTCACTTTCCTTTCGTTTTGTTAGTAATTCATCATTATTAAACGTGTATTAAAAAAGTACACAATATTAGACACTACAAAAAACTCTCGGCACACACATTATACTAAAACTGAAGAAAATTTTTCACAGACCGATTTTGTTTCATTCATAAAAATTTCAAGCGTAGCTCGGACTGTGTGTGAGGTGGCACCGTCCTATTAAAATCCGATTCGGCCACCAGTAAGTTTATACAGCATTGCCTCTCGCGTCCTGAAAGAAATAGAGCCCAATGATACCGCTGGCCCACATGGGGCACCGTTTAGTAAAGTCGTCGGTGTATCAGTTAAGGATTTCCAGTGCCCCAATAACGGCTGTTTTGTTCAAGAAATATAATATGTTTAACAATAACGAAACCCGCCGAATCGATATGATGTTGTTTTTCCTAAAGTCGGGTTTGTGTTTGTTTTAATATTTTAATGACTTCCGACACGTTGTTGAGTCGTTAGTATGTATATAGTAGTTCATGGTAATCGACTAGTCTCTACGACTACCAAATGCGAACTGACAAATGTCTGCCAAACAAAATCGGCCTGGAACATAATATTGACTGTATAATAATATACGAGTATCACGGATATATATCTTATGTATGACTCAAGCTGCACATATAAATGATTGAAATATGAGAAGGTCCGTCCACTTGACTGAATAGATGCCGAAATAAATAGTCGTATGCGCTATTAAAGATTAGATCGGTATCCACCCGCCGTGTCCTGCGCCCTTTACACCGGCGTATTCATGTGTATCGACATAATGCATCACACACACTGGGGATGGAAATGTCGTTGTATCTCAAAAGTTTTACACATCATTATCATCATCATCGTCGCCGACTGCAGGTCACTCCTCTCGTTGTGTCTTCCGTCACTCCTCTCGTTGGGTCTTCCGTCACTCCGGTGGCCGGCTTCCCCATTCATATCTCCTACGATACTTCCAGATGTCGTCTTTCCATCTTTGTGGTGACCTTGTTGAGGCGTTTACATCGAGCCCTCGGCTATAATTCATTATTTTATCTAATTTACATTGATATCAACCCGTGAATTTAATTACATTCGTAAATCCATCCAATCTAAGTAATCATAACGGAGCGCCATGGTAAAAGACGCGTCACGGGGCGCCTAGTTTTTCAGCAATATATTTTTTTAATAAAATGGCCCAAGGGCGTGACTCACCCTCGAGCCAGGCCTGCTAATAACGATGGTGAAGAAGTGCGATAGGCTGTTTTGCCGAGGAGGGTTGTATTCATTCAAGTTTTTTATTCGACACTGAGACATCTTTTCAACCCTACACACATTTATTTGAGTGATAAAAAATCTCCTGAATCAACATGAATTTGATTTGCTAAATATTTTGTTGAATTATAGCAGAGCAGGATTAATGAAAAAAGTCTCAAAGATGAACGATTATTGATTTAGTTTTGATATACATTGGTTGACTCTATAGATACTTGTAAACGAAAAGCAGCTTGAATAAGTCTGTTATTATGTCTATCTAAAACAGTAGTTTTTCATATCCGACAAAGACAAGAAAAATAATGTATAGATAAGAGAACAGACAGATTAGTCGATATAATGGATTACGCCAAGAAAATGAAATAGCATTGGACAGATCATTTCGCTCGGAAGACGAATAATCATTATACAAGCGCTATCATCCGACAGGCCGTCCTAAAACCCGCTAAACTGATGAAATTTTCAAACTGCAGATATACATGGCAGCGAATAACTGCGGACAGAGAATACACGGGGACCTCTTCATTTATTTTTTAACCTTATTAATTTATGATGAAATGGAATCTAAATTAAAAATATATAGGTACATATAAATATTATATAAAACTAAGAGTATCAAATATATTCTATTTACGTATGAGTGATTAACAAAAGCAGACCGACTGAGTTTCCGGTGAGGACGTGAACGTGTCAGAAATATTTACCTTAATGCGCATCAAGTCAGTTACCTAACTAACTTACCGTCAGGAGTAGACAGAGGATAAAGCGCCACCCTTTTCTCTCCTGACACGGGACTCTTCCCTCGTCCACTTTCATACATCTTCTTATGCGCATCCGAAGAACGTGCATAATAAGAAGCAATCTATCATTTTAAAAGAATGTCCATTTCTCTCAAGACACTCTTGCAATCGTACTCTTAAATTTGCGAACACGCGAGAGCTAAGCGTCGGTTCAATGGCAGCAACTTCACGGCGGATATTTTCTTGTAGGGCCTGAATTGTTCGAAGAACTCTTGATTTAGGTATCCCCATAAAAAGTCGCACGGTGTAAGGTCCGGTAACCGAGGTGCCCAGGGTATGTCTCCGTACTTGCTGATTAATTTATTGAGAAAAATTCCCCTCCTTGAAACTCTAGCTATGTGTGGAGTGGCTCCGTCTCGCTGAAATTGTATTTTGTTGTTGAATCCGGGAAACAGCTGCTGTTGCGGTACCAAAAACTCGTCGATCATTCGGCAATACATGTTAGCAGTGACTGTCTCTCGCTGGTTAAAAAAATAAGGGCCAATTATCCCTCGAGCAGAAATTTCACACCACACTGTCATTTTTGATGGCGTTCCCTTGGGTTGTCGGGGCACCAGTATTTCATGTTCTGTTTATTAACATAGCCATCGATATGAAAATGTGCTTCGTCAGTAAACAATATGTTTTCAAGCGTTTGTGTTGTTCCAAAACATTACAGCATCGTTCTCGCTAAGGTTTCACGTAAAGAATAGTCATTTTCATTGAAAAAGTGCACGATTTGCAGTTTATATGGGTGAAATTGTAGTTTATTTTTCAAAATAATGTGCACTGTTGCTTTTTCATTCCAGTACAGACTGAAATCTTCCTTAGCGATTTACGCGGATTGCGCATAGTTTTACGTCGAACTTGAGCCACATGTTCTGGCGTCGCTGCTGACGTTGATGGTCATTGTCACCATTGTCCCTTCTTGTCTGAACTTTTGAACCCAACACCGGATAAGTTGCGAGCTCGGCCCGTCACTTACTCGTCGAATATTAAAGTGAGAACAAAAAGCTTAACGCGCACGAACCAATGATTCACCGCACTTGAAATATTGCTCAACCGCGAACGCGCGGTGCGCTCCCGACCGGTGACTCATTGCAACTGGTAAATCCGCAAATCACGCGCGTCGAACAACACCCCTCCCACTTACCTCACCCTGATGTATTACAATTTAATCTTAAAAATTTTCCTCTGAACACCCTATATTTGGTACCCAGCCTTCCATCTCCGGGATACTTAACAAACACATCAACTACCCTCCGGTTATGTTAAAGTACATTTAAAGTTTATTTTAGGTATGTCATTTATTCCCCGCGGGCACCCTTTCGAGAAATCTCTCAGCCTTTCCCCGCCAAACCGTCGGATTAATTGTACGACCTGAATATCACGACAGAGGACTCTCCCTACCCTCCGCCGGCCCCAAGGTTGCCGAGGACGAGCAGTCGAAGCGTCTAGTCAGCGGCGAACCTCGCCCACGCTTCGCGGGATTAGTACCTGCTTTACGCGACAAATCACTATTTTGCTTATCTCTGAGTGAGATGAACACGCGAAGGCAGCAGACGATATGAAATGTCAAATGTATTAGCGTTGTTATTTAGCTTCTGTATTTTTCGCTCACTTTAATTTTTAATGTTTTCTTTTGTTCCAGGTAAGGAAACAATTTTCTCGCGATTATTTGAACGACCGGAGCTCGCCGCCGCGCGGGGAGAGGTAATTATTACCGTTTCTATTTTAATGTTTCGGTACACCGACTTTATTATGTTGAACTTTTATTTATTTTTTTACCAAGTTTTATTACACTCCTTGTGGGGCTTCGCGGCTCTCGCTCTGCAGTACGTAATATTAATTTTATGAAATTTTATAAATTTCCTCCGCTCGACAAACGGGCGAAGCAAACGGAGATTGATTCAGATTCTCCAAATTTATTTTTTAGTGCCAGCTTGTTTCCTGAATCATTTCGAAAGAAAACGAGCATGATGTGATGTCACGTGCCCGCGCGACGCACGCACGCCCGCACCCTCTTCCGTGCCCGCTTGCTGGGTGATTCAATTATCGGAAAATGACAATATAATCACGGCTGAATAGAGATTGGCTGAAAACATTCCAATCAAAATATAAATCTTCGAACAGATTCAGTATCGCGCCGCGTTGACGATGCGTTCTTCCCAGCTCTCATTTTCACTAAGCCAGAGGTCGAACAGAGCCATGGTCGAGTATCTTTATTTTATTTTTGAGAAACAAACAGCGTAACAATAATAACTGATAATGTCATAATATATAAAAAGAACACCAGTGAAGTTTCTTCGGAATTAAATAGTATACTCAAACTAATTGATAAACAATAAGACTTTTACATTACTAAAAAAATAGTACATCTTAAAAAAAATAACTGAAAAAGAAACAAAAGAATGTTTTTAAACTGAACATGCAAAGTGGAATGGGTAAGGAGGGGAGGGAAATGGGATGCAATATATACAATTTATGTTAATAGTTATTGAAAAGTTGGCGTAGTTTAATTTTAAAGAAAAGCAATTTATCGTTGAAAATGATTATGAATGTTATTAGAAGAATTTACGGCATTATATTTTGACACGGATCACAAAACAATTTTTATGTAATTAGTTCTACCAATATTTGGGTAAAAAAGATTATTTGATCGTGTTGGGTGTGTGGGACAGTTTAAAGTTATTTGTTCTAATAAATAAGGCGAGTCAACTAAGTTATTTAAAATTTTATAGAGGTAGGATCTTGTGTATTTCTTCTATTTAAAAGGGACGAGATTTTATTGTCGGTCTAGTGGTTGTGACTATGGTCTGGAGATCTAGCAGTCAAGACTATGTTCTGGAGATCTAGCGGTCAAGACTATGGTCTGGAGATCTAGCGGTCAAGACTATGGTCTGGAGATCTAGCGGTCAAGACTATGGTCTGGAGATCTGGCGGTCGGGGGTTCGCGCCTCATTCCAGGATACCGGCAAGTTCGTCCTATTTTCATATCACAAGTGTTTAGCTAAGTTTGAAAATAGTAAGAATATTAATGTGACGTGTATTCCGTGTACGCATCATTATTCAAAATAAAATACCAACAATATCCTTAATTATTTATGTCAAAAATTTATTTTTCCCAAGATATAAACCGTTCTGCCCTAAGGAATTATTTAAAAGCAGACTAATAATGATATTCGCCGCTAGGGCGCGAGACCCTGAATTGCAATATATCGGGGAGTAGTCACGTTATTATTTAAATTTGTCGCGTTAATTGGTTAAGTTGTACTAAGGTTCTTCTCTTTTTTATAATTAAAAATATTTTCAACATTGAAAAATACTTTTTACGGAAACACTTTCGTGACCATGCAGCTTCCATTGCCTAGTAAAGCTTTATGCTAGTCGTTAATATATAACAAGTGACTGACTGCCCAGGGTCCAGCTCGAGCTTAAGTCCCTTAGCAGAGTAGTGTTTTAGTTTCTTAATTCTCGTTAACCAACTTATCAACTCGTCGTTTCTGCTGATGTAGGTGTAGACAAAAAGTAAAGAAAGTCACACTCTTTTGTCCTGGCCCACTCTTGCATTCTTCGTTTTCATACATCTTATCATGCACGATTGTTGAAGCTTTCTTCCAATATCTGGTCTAACTGAAATATCGGGTCTCTACACTCTTATCATGTATTATCTGTACCATTCTCTCCTCGCTCGTACGCTCCTTGGGCGAGTCCAAACCACCTCAGCGATTCTGATATTCTGCTTACGTCGAAGCGCATTCCGCTGCATTGTTACCCGAACAATGCATAATCTCCAAGCCAGGGCTTTTGTTTTTAAGTGTAATGTGTATAACACGTGAAATGAGCGACTGAATGTTCAACATTTCCTAACGGCTTTAGAATAATTAATGTCTATATTACTATTATTAAATTTAACTATTATCAAGTGGCGGTTAAATTATTTTTCATTCTTTAGTTTTCTTCAAAGCGTCATGAGAATTCCCGAGATTGACGCATGAGCGGTTTCTTGGGTTTATCACGTAGGGAATATGGAGGTGGGATCGCAGCTTCCGCACATGCAAGGTTGTCTTGATACAATATGGCTGCAAAAAATTTCACAAAGCCCACTCATTTTTGAAATAATAAAAAATTTTAAATGACAATAAAGTTTTTCTCGTAAAAGCCGTCTCGAGTCTTCCGCGTATTTGAAAAAATAATCTTTTGGTTTTTGTGCTTTTGTTTTAAATATCAGAATAATAAAAGAAAAGTTATAGAAGACACGCAGTGAACTTATACAATTGCATCCCTTTACGAGAGATGTAGTGCGCGTATAAGAATCGATCGATTATTTACTTTTTGTTCGATATTTAAAAAATATGTATAAAGAGCTGTCACGTGTCCAGCCAGCCTGGCTGTTCAATCTGTACGTGGATGATTGTATGACAGATACGAAGTAGGAGCGGAATAGGCGATGTGCTGCAATGCATCAGGCGGTGTAGTGTAGTGCAGCTGCTGCGAATGTGGCGGCATTCGAGACGGATCTAGAACTGCCTAAATATAATGAATCCTTGTCAAAAGGGAATGCTCTAGAAACGATAAGTTTGAAAAAGATATCTAAAGTAAGGTGTCCATGGGGCACCTAACGTAAAGTGAAATATGCTCTGAAAGTAGTCATCTGACGATATGTACGTAGTGGAGTTTTTTTTAATACTAAGACAGCGAAATGAATCCCTGGACCTTTCATTATTAAAATGGAAGTAAATTGAATATGGAGGAAATACTCTTTCATGGATGGAATGTGTGGTACATGTGTGGAAAAATGAACTCATTTGGAGCAAATTCAGATCTATCTATAGAGTAATGTATGAGGTTAAATAAACAGAGGACGCCTGCGAAAGATCTTAGGTAAAGAGTCTTTCAAAAGATTGAACAGTCGAAGAGTGTGGCGCTCTATGGCGAGTGTGATGGTAAGCGAGTAACCGCGCCCTGCCCCCCCTGTTCGGGAAAACCGCCCCGCGATAGGACTTCCCCGCCATCTAGCGCCGCTTATATATATGCTTTGTATATCGCACAATGACCGCGTATATTATTTCATTATTCACATTATTTTATCATTTTCATCCCTTATCTTGTGATTTCTCCTTGTTGTGGAACAGTATTGCTAGCAAAGGTATTTTGGATATAAAGTTGAGTGCTTTTAAAAATGGAGTAATAGATATATCAATAATGTATTTTTTAAAAAGACTTCAAATATAATTATTATGCAGAATAAAATAAAATGTTTCTTAAATTGTTTATTTTTTACAATTATACGAAAATTTGGCTTTGTTATTGTTCCAGAATCCTGAAGGTAAATAATGTTGGGGGAAAATAATAAAATGTGCCTTCGGGCAAATAATCGGAAAACCTCCCCTGCAAAGTCGGGTAAATTGTTGTTGACTGAGAATTACGGAGTTGGTTAGGGATTGAATATATTTAAAGAAGAGGAACGAAATGAAAGGTAATGCAAGAGGAGAAAAAGGTAAAAGGTAGACCCGAAGGAATATTAGCTTTACACGCATCCCTCGCGATGAAAACATCAACTGTTAATGCTAATAGTAATATTAGTTCGGCCCTTCCACCCACCCACCTATTGTTACTTATATTGTTTTGTTCGGAAATTTTCTCATCATTTTGAAGTTCTAATTTAATTTTATAAAATTAAATACTACAATGTAAACTAGCGATGTATTCTAGGGCATTTCATGTTAAAACATGCATTCCCGTTTATTTGGACGGCTAATGATTTTACTTTCGCAATGGACATATTCAATATGTGAACATTTTTCACAAACGAATCAGTTTTGAGATATTAATTAATTTATGAAAATAAATTAAATTACTCGCGTAAATGTAAATTACTATTTATACGTTATACTCTTTACCACGATGATTACATACTTGTTTTCAGTACCCATAATCGTTAAAAATACGTTTTGACACTTTTTAGAACTTCCAAATGTTCGAAACTTCAAATATGTCATTTCACGAAACAAATAATTGTGAATTCCTACATACACCGATATACATACAATGCTAAGCGACCCATTTCTAACTAATTAAATGTTCAAATGTCATAAATATAATTCAAATTTTCCTTTCCAGTGAACTGTACACATAACCACGAGAGTATTAATCGTACTCGTTCTACTTTTTATAGCGATCTTCAATCTGTGTTCCTTCGTAATGTGATACTAAACGTCACCTTGTGTTCGGACGTACGATCTTCCCTATCGCATTTTAAAGTACAGAAAAAATCAGTAACAATTTTATTAATTAATGAAAGTTTTTACTTCCGTTACTGCTTAAATATAATATATATTCTGTCTTCTTAGCAAGTCCGCTGCATTCTTTCGTCTGCTTTTTATGTCTTTTATTAGTTTTTATCGCCTACATTATTTGAAAGTACAAGTTAGTTCAAAATAACAAAAACTGGTTATGTATCCAGCACTCTTGAGTTCACTTCGATAATGAAGATGTGGCATATTTTCAGGGAATCAGAATCCGAGAAAGTTGTCGATTGAAAGTAGTTAGTAAATCCATTAAGATATTCCGCAACTTTCGAATACTTCTTGACAATATCAAATGAATGTTTTTAATTAGTCCGAAAACTTGTCGGTTGAGGGTTAATTATTACTCGAAAAGTGAAAGGGAGTAATCTGCGGAGGGCGGTGGACGGTGGTGGTAAATCCCCGTGAATATTAGGTCCCGGTCTCGGACCCGTCAGGAATATTCCCTGCGCGCTGGAAGTCCCGCCGTGATTGGAAACCCCCGAGGGTTGTAGTCACGGTCGCTGGGGATATAAAGCCTTTCTGCGGCTCGTTCGGGTCAGTGTAAAGTTCCCTTTTCCGCCCGCAGGGATACTTTTTCCGTAGAGTGTCATAATATAAAATATACCTAAATATTGCACGCCCGGAACGCACTTAAAGAATAAGTATACTTCGAGTCAATGTTGTTTTTATCATTTTAGATATTATTATAAAAAGGTTGTGAATTTCGATATAAAAATATTCATCGAGTAAGTACAAGTAGAAATAATCGATTAGACAGAAATGGAGTCATGATAGCAGTCGCAATGAGGCGCAACCCTGATAAAGTTGACCCTTAATTTATTTAATTTAGGAAAGTAATTCAAATTACCGCCGGTTAAGCGGTAGTGGTTTGCAAATGTTTTTCTTATTTGCATCCCGCATTGCCAGCGGATCGACGGCGGTCTGTTGGTCTGTTGCGCGGAAATAAAGGTAGGATATCTTTAAAAGGTATTTTAATTATTTGTATACTTATAAAAAATTTTTTTTTAATGTCCTTACGTTCATGCGTGAATTGTTTCCTTCCTCCGTACCGAGTCTTTTAACCAGCATTTTAATCAAGAGGTAGCCGTAATTCTTGTCTACTTCTTTTTTGTAAAACGTTATTTTTTCTTTTAAAAAAAATCATTCTTCGTACCTCTGTAGTTCCCGTGCGCGATTAAACTTCCCCATGCGCCGTACAGTTGTCATTCCGTCGTTGAAAAAAAAATATTATAAAAATATTTCATATTTTCAATATGCCGGACTTTTTCGACGTCTATTCAGATTTAAACAAATGTGATTTCGGCTAATTGTACAATTGTAGTGAACCACGAGTACCTACTCTGATTGAAGCCCTCGGTATAATTATTGTATTTGATTTTTTTTCTTTTTTTAATATTAACGGCTACGACTGAGTAATGCGACGTGTCGAGCGATTAAATTATTACATCGCAATTGACAAATTAACTTCATCCGGATGTGAACCCGCCCAGATAGATTTGTTCTTTACACCTTTCCAAGTGATATATCTAATTTATTTTCCTTATCGCGGTACTACCTACGTTCAGAGCAATCTCAACATCACAACTCAAATGAGAATTCATTTGAATATTTTAAAATATATATTTTGAATCATGAAATTTTTCCATCATAAAATATTACATACAATACGTTGTTAGTAAATAGCAGTTTTCATATCACGTGATGATATAGCGCTTCAACACATAACTGATTGAATATTCTGCTCCGATCGGCTGATACCGTACGGCTTTTCATCCCTTATCACTGAACACGACCCCCCCCCTCCACCCCCGCGACCCCTCTCGAGACAATACTACGGTTAACCTACGGCAGCCAGCCATATTTTGTTACCAAAATGTTTTTTTTATGATAAGTATAAAATGTTAAATGTTAACCTCTATAAAGATTTAGAATTTCATTGTTATACACCGTGAATAAAAGAACTAACCGGGGGTAATAGAATAAGTCCTCGGATGATATTAAAGCACAAAATACGTTATAGAATACACATTTTTATGTGAGTTAATAGAAATGGTTAAAAAGGTAGAAGGTATCCTATTAACTGATAGTTGAGTAAAGTGTGCAAGATATTAGAAACTAGTACATAAGTACTAAGTGACACGATCCGTATCAAGGTCGGTAGGGGTTCTTTTCAGGTATCTTTTACAATTAATATAACTTAATAATATAAAATACATAAAAAAGAAAAACTAAAGAATATTAAATATTATATCAAAATAATGAGAGAGAAAACCTTGTAAATTAAGAAAATTTTTTTTTATAAATTGAAATAACACAAAGAACTTAACAAATATATAATAAAGTCGCTAGATGGTTCGTATACCCCATATTAACCCATGTATATGTATCCGTTACGATCCAAGCAAAACAAATTCTGAAGGAGATAATTTCAGAAGCCGTGGCCGATACTGCGCCGCGCCTGACGGCGTGCAGTCGCAAAACAATATTGTGTCCGCGCCGCGCCGCGCCGCGCCGCCTACCTGCGCTGCGCTGCGACCTCACCGTTTGTTGTGCCGCGTGTCAGTTGTTTTCCCGCCCACGTGACGCAGTTTAATTCCCTAATATCAGTTTACAGGCGCCTGTAATGAACGCCGTTAAATACGTCCCGTCGGTGCGGAGCGCGCCAATCCGGCCCTTGCGCCCGAGAGCATACGTGCCCCAGTCGCGCGGAGCCCGCGGCGCCGGCCGTACGAAGTTCTGTATTTAACTTGCAAATTAGGCCGGCTAATTGTTATAGGGCGAGAAGAGCAGGGCTGCCGCGAGCTTTTCTCAATAAAAAGTCTCCAATTAAATAATATTCTTCACCGTACTGCTATATATAATATTTAAAAATATCCTTTAGTGACAAATCTCCAACATACCTTACAAATGTTTATGGTGCATAAACTAGGTAAACCATCTTATCTTATAATATTTGGTTTGTTTACTACGGGCCTACCTTTTCACAACCCATCGGCACGGCACACGCGGTATAGACTCATCATGATGGGGTTAATGGGGGGAGGGGGGTTAAAAACATGTTTCTAGAAGTTGCGTGAAATTTCTAGATACTGATATTTTTGTTAGATTCAAATCAATAAGTAATCTAATATGTTTTATTTGTAGTTAAAAGTAAATAATATATTTTTTTAGTAAACTCGGAAATAATTTAATAACGGATATTCGTAAAATTATGGAGGACGTTGTGCAAAATCAACCGTATAGAGAGATAATTCGCTGATAATCCAACAATTATTCCCTCGTATGTCAAAATGTGTATTTCCTAACTAGCTCTTTGTATGGCCCTGTTTCTACAGTCACAGTCACGGCCACTTCTTTCGGACACTTTTAAATGGCTGTTATTTGTGACATTCCAGCTGTCAAGCTCCAATGCTTTGTCTTGACGTTCCCACATAATTATTGTTATGGATTGACCCTCAAAAATATGCGAGAAAATTTATGTTCTATCGGTACTTATTTACATATTTATATAAATTGTTATTAACAATTTATTTTAATCTTGTTATTATCTTTTGAAATTGTATTATTTACAACACAAATTGAGTTAGAAAGTATCTACCTATGTTTACGTAATTAAGCACGGGTGCCCGATACCCGACTCAACACTGGAATGTTCCTGGCGAGTCGCCACTATTAAAACCCGTCCTAGGACGGTCACAAAAGGCGTAGATAGAACATAATTAAAATGAATACCTACCTACAATACAGCAGCATTGTAGTTTTCCAATTTTCAAATGTCTGGCAATCGAAATACAACCATTTACTTTTAGAAGATTCCTATTTCTGGTATATATATATTATATGGAATTGGCATGTCTTCTAGGATCTTAGATCGCCTTTTTTCTAGATGGTTTCTTTGGAAAACCTTGGCCAACGTTTTGACACGGCAACACGTGCAGTGGCATATGTTACCGTGCAATGTTACCGTGCAATGTTACCTTGCCAGTGTTGAAGCAGTTGCATAAAGAATTTACGATACGACTGCACTTTTTCGCAGGAGATATAAATCTCCCACAGTTGAGTATATAACATTTTTGTGATAACACATTAATATTTTAAACCCGCCCTAGAACGGGCGCCACAGACTTTCATAAAAAGGTTTTGTATTTAATAATAATATGCGTGATTGGATTTTTTTATAAAGACCCGATTCCCCATAAATGTAATACGTTTATGTTATGAAAAGAAAAGCAAAAAAATGTAAATAATAAAAAAAGTTCACACACATATATATATAAACAAAATATAAATACTACAATTCAGTCACGGCCATTATTGTATCTGTAGTTATTCTATAGTCGTTGCCATTCTCGGGTCAGGGTACCAGCTTTCCTCGAGAGCGCCGCTTGCACTAGAGATTGCTGAGCTCCAGCCGCAGCTTTACGCCCACAACTCGATGTCTCAGAAGCGGAACGAATCCAGTATACGGCCTTCGGCAAACATTGTAGATGCGCTACAATAACGCGCCAAGCCGAACAGTATTCTGTTTGAGTTGTTGCATTATTTTTTTTATAAATATGTGCATTGGTGGATACAATTCATTTATGTTCCAACGATGTGTAGATCTCTTCATTATAATACGTATCACCTTCTCTCCAACTTTAGTCGTAATGTCAATATTGTACCTACTGTACTGTACTTGTCATATGGCTGAAGTATCATCGAATATGCCTCCCAAGTCTGGAATCCAAGATATACAACATTCATCAATAGAATCGAAAAAATACAGAACAGCTTCCAGAAACATCTTCACTTTCGTAGTTATCGAACCTTAACCAGCACTGTTGAGTTATCTATCATTTCACTACAAATTCGAAGAGACATGGCCAATGTCATCTTCTTACACAAAATACCCAACTCCAAAGTAGACTCCTGATTTACCAGAACTAATCTTACATTTAACCTTACACATTGCAACACCGATGCCAAACAGAACTTATTTTTCTACCGAGCCCCCCTTTATTTCAACTCACAGTTAAATGAATTAGACATTTTCAATACTCCAGTTACCTCAATTAAATCTAAATTCAATACATAAACCTTAATGGCCTTCATCTTATTTTTATCATACAGATTTTATTTCCTATCCCATTTTCCTTTACCTTTCCTCTCACCCTTTCGTTCCCTTGGAATATTTTCTTCTTTATAACTTTTATCTCTCCTCTGTTTATATTTTTATACAGTGGAACTTCTATATTCGTCATTAATCCGTTCCTGGGGAGACCTGAATATGGAACCTGACGAATATAGAAACAGTTTTGCCCATAACAAATAACTGAAATTCAATTAATTCGTTCCCACCCCTCAAAAATAATATACAAATGAGTAAATTTTATGTCAAAACTTATTGTACTGAGGAGACATGATGGTAGAAGCGGAAGAGGAGGAAAGTTACTAATATTCTAATATACTATATAATATATATAATATACTAATATATTCAGTAGCACTTCATTTAACAAAGAACTCGTCCAATGTCTGTTTTTTAAAACCTTCATGAAGTAGTCAATCACATTACCATTGAATCCATTTATTTTTTGGCTGACTATGGCAACATTTGGGTGCCACTTTTCGACCATATTCTGCGTTTTGGCATAGTTAGTGGAAGTGACAAATATAGAAAATATTAACGATTATGGAAACTAGTTTGTTATCAAAATATGAAGAATATCGAACCAGATGAATATAGGGCCTGACAAATATAGAAGTTCCACTGTATTCTTATTTTCAACTTTTTCTCTTTTGTCTACATTAGAGGAGAAATTATAATATATTGTAGTACTAACAAGCTATCTATATATTCAATAAGTCCTTTTTAAACTGCCCTCACTGTTCAAAGTATAGTGTAATTTCCGAGAAAACATGTAACTGGTTAGATTATTGTTTCACTTTCATTATGATTTTTGTTTTTATAGATAAACTGTATTTTTTCCTAATAAAATAAAATAGCAGTTATATCCATAAACTCTCTCCATGCACGTCGTTAAAAGTTGTGAACCCGTTGATATACTTGTATTATTAATCATTGATTCAATTGTGTCGCAAATCGACTTATAAACTTAACTCTCACCTTTGACCTGTGATATTTTGAAAACTTGTGTAATATGGTGTTCCTACGACATGAGTACGAGTATAATAAATTGCATTTCAAGATATGGCGTCTACTAAATAAGGGTTGGCACTCGAAACGCTGTGAATGTTTGATGTCCCACTACGAGTCAGCGTGTCCGGTGTACGGGCGGGGATATCTAATTAGCGCCAACACGGTTAATGACAGCCCCGGCCCGCCAGTTTATCTCGCCTGTTTATTAAAAACCTGCTTTGCTTTTCCGCGTAGATTTGCATACCCCTATCTCCAGAGGCGTGCACTGTATACAGACATAAAAGCTGTACATTACTAAAAATTCTGAGAAATGAAATAATCTTTGTATTATGAAAAAACTATAAAATTATAGCCGATATTACACAGATTACCTTAACCTTGTCTATGTCTATTTGCGAGCGATCTGTAACAACTTCATATGTATTCTGCTCCGCAATTTGCTAGCACTTAGGACTTGAATGAACCTAACATGTTCTTTCAATCCTTATAATAATTGTACTAAACTAAATATTTTTTTACTGAATCTATGTCGGCATCTTGACATCTGCGGATTTTTTGCATTTTTCAAACACTAGGCTTACTTAAGGCTGTAGTTTTCAAAAAGGAAAAATCCTTACTGAAAACTGTGTAGAATGACATTTCTATGTATTTGTTTTACTTGACAAACTAGAAGTTTTGTGTTCTTAGTGTATTCCAACCTATGATTTCATATTTCGGTGTTTACGTAGATAAAATTTGACGGTTATAATTTATTATCATATTTGCATTTTTCAGAATATTTTTAAGTTATATTATTACCTATATTAAATTAAATGTCAAAATACAATTATTTCTATATGGAGTTTCGGCTATGCTAATTTGTAATAATTGTATTTATTTAAATAAATGTTTTTGAACACTGTTAATGAAACATTTTAAATCCGTTGTCCAAAGAAGAAATCGTAGAAAATATTTTACACCAAATCGAAAGCAGAGTACGGTACCGAGCAATAAAAGAACTTGCTTTTTTTTTAATCTAGTAACATATTTTTTGATACCTAGTATAACTACCTGTATATTTAGTTAGTATCGTCGGTAACAGCATAACCTAACTTTGTGCCTCCTGCACACCGCTGCCTACTTTCACAATCGTGATCCGATTATGTTTCAATCTTCATCGAGTCGATCATTGCATTTTACGTGGAAATATAATGCTACCGTGTGGCTGTGGCACCATCCATCTGGGAGCCGAGGCTGCTGTCAGATGATGGTGAAGGTGTCAGATCCGCACAACGAAGCGTGGAATATCTTTAATAAAAAAATCAAAGATAAACTTAAAAGTAATGAGAAACTGCATATTTAAATCTATGCCCGTCACAAGATATAACACAAAAGAGTGAAAATAACAATGCTGACATTCATCCGATCGTGTTCAATAATTAAGTATCTAAACTTCTTTCTTCTTCCACCATATCCACTTCCCAGCTGAAACATATGGCCGCACAAAACTCATGTTTTGTATTTCCGTGTACAACCTGTGTAAAACTGTTGGGAGATGTCCAGGATTCGGATTCCTGCTGGTATGTATGAAAGAAGCGCACGGTTTGGTTTTTCACAAATTACTTATAAAATGAAAAGGATTACTTTTAAATACTCTACGCGCCTTGGAATGTTTCACCTTGATAAAATCTCTCACCACATATTTTTGGTGACAATATCTACAACATATACTGTGTCTGTGTGTAACGCCGCTAGTACACAATATTTTAGAGGTAGATACATTTTAAAAATATAAGTCGATAATGTTCAAGCTGCATGTACTTAATCTTAACCATGTCAAAGATATACGCATTTAAAAAAGTCTTAGTTATACCTACTATTATTTGAAGTAATTGAAACATTTATTGATTCCAAATTATACCTATATATTAATATTTTACGTGACAGTACAATATTTGTGCATACTCCTTGAGTATTTTTAACTTGTAATTTAGTAATGTATGACTAGGTCCAGAATTGTATCCTCAACATTTGAATAATTACTGCTTCTCGGTATTAACATTTTTCCATTCCTACGTTTAGAAACGTCCCAACCCTCGACAGGCATCCAGCGCCGCCCGCGCCCCGCGCCCCCCCTCGAGCACTACCTCCGACCTTTCTCTCGGCTCTGAATGTTAATTGAATTACAACGGCGATAAAACTACTGATGCATTCATTACCGAGGGTGCCGGCCGATGACGAGTGAGAAGACCTGCCCGCGGCGCTCGCTGCGAGAGACGGAGACGACACGTTTGATCACCTCCCCGGTTAGATTCTCTCGTTACGTATATTAGTAATAAACGAGGGATGACAGTTCGAGCAAATTTTAATATTCGCCTGGAGAGAGATGAGAAATATATGCACCGATGGTTTTGGGATCCTAAAATGAACAGACTAATTAACAATTATAAGTAAACAAACATCAAATAATAAGGATAAATACAATTAAAATATTAGTTCAGAATAAAATTTTACATCATTTACATCACATTATTTTATCGATACCTAATTATTATTTGTAATAATATCCCCAAAAGGTTAAAAATAAGAGTAAATACTAAGTAAATGTATTAATTAGAAAGATATATATCGGGATTCTAACCGGGATCTCTTTCCAAACCGGGGAACATGCATTATCCAACTATGCTACAGCGACAGTACTTTTGACGACAAATTTTCAAACTTATATGTTACACTTTTCAAATGAATACATCTACCGTTCCATTATTTGAAAGCAATCTACTTTGTTTTTACAGAATCTCAAATACCTTTGAGTAAACCGATAGCAGATGTATATCTTTCTAATGAATACATTTAATTAGTATTTAAAATATCACAGAGCTATGTTCTTAATAATTACAACTTCACAATAAAAATGCGTTCTCCTTAATAATTAATAGAAATAAGAGTAGTTATACTTTTCAAATAAAACCCAGTCAATTGTAGAAGTTATGGTGATCTGGACAAGGTACGTCATCTGTGAATGTAAAATCAAACTAACTACACCGTGACGACCGTCGAGCGCCGCCATAGCGCGGTACAGCTCGGACAGCTTCGCTCTTTCTTAATTTATATTTAGAGTTGCATATGATATTTGCTAACTGTATTCAATAAATCTATGATAAAATCATAATTACTTATTTCACTCGCGCCACGTCATTGACGTCACTGTAGGCCAAGTTGAAGACTGAAATATTTGAACACTAATAGTGGTTTCAAATTATAAGGGCGGAGTCTTTATACAACAAAATATTTTTATTCTACATTTGTGCATTATTTTCCACGCTCCAGTAACGAAACCGACCCCGGTACGATCACAAATCTTCCCTTTGACAGTTCAGTAAACAATTGGCGGGTCATATTTTACGTCGCGGGCGAGCGAGATCGAGTGCACGGCGGACACGTAGCTCGCTTAAGTAACCCACTCCGCGCGCATATATTACCGTTAAAGTATGACTTTCATTATTTCACGCGAAAAGTGCGCCTAGCTGCTCTGCACCCAGATTAACGGTAACGAACAGTTTGCTTCAATGCGAGCGTATTATACAGTCCTGTTCGCAGAACGGCTCGTAGCCAGGGATGATAGTGAGTACCAAGAACGCGGCCTTTGGACTACTCGTGACAACGCTCTGCTTCGCTAAAGCTGAACCAGGAATAATCCAGCTCGGCTAACCCGTAGTTTTCTTTAGTATAAATTATAGTCATTAAATAAAATCATCAGTTCGTTTTTCTTTAAATGGAATAATGTGTAATCTAACTTGTGTCGGTTATTGTTTTTTGAATCTCAAATAGTCGAATTATGCTTAAAAGTATGCATTTTGCATTCCGCTGTGTCCTTCTTCGTCTCGTTCTCAACGAGAGCAGTCATGATCATGGAACTGTCACGATTGTTACTATCCAGCCTGAAGTACGGTCGGCTGCTCGAGTACTCGTTTTGTTTGTTGTTAATTATTTATGCAGGTTTTGCTTTACTCGCTCACATATTTTAAATATCTGTTGATTCTCTTGTTTGATTAAACCTATCCTGTGTTTACCTATTTCAACCTTATTAAACGTATGAAGCAAAGAGGAAAAGTAAATAAATTAACTCATTTAATTAATTAAACTTGTTCGAAAAGGTACTTTTTAAACAGCCAATTTGAAACATTATTTTTAAAAGCTTTAATGTCACTTGCAGTTTTAATATTATTTCTAATTTCATTCTTGCAACGGTTTTAAGATTATTTGCTCTTGTGGGATAATATCTTTCAGTCCTCGCAGATGGAGCGCTTATTTTCCTATGAAAGCTGGTTAGTGTGTTCAGCACATGTAATTGTCTTGTATCAATTGTATCTTTATTTTATCGGTGAATCTAATAAACACTGTTTCCTGCTACGTAACGCATCGTCTCGTATCTTCTGAACTCAAAGAATCTGTTTCAGGGAAGTAAGCTCTGCCAATTTAAGCTCACTGGCGGCCTGTACACAAATATGTGATACGGCAGGCGCTCATTCGTTTGAACGTTTTCAACCGTGTACTGTCAACTGTCATAAAATATATTCTTCATCCCACGTCCATTTGGTGTTGGAAAAAGGCATCGCTTAATGCCACTACTCTGCTTTTTATGTAGTTCGTTTTCCAGCAAGGGACCCTGTAAAGGGGTCAAATACCCTGGCCGATCATTTAAAAGCCAATCTGTCTTGAAAACAATAAAACAGGCATTGTTAGTAATCTAATATGCTGGTAATCATCAAGATTCAAGGGTACGTGACCGAAGAGACAAAAAATATCAATGATTTAATGAAATATAATGTTAAACTTTTGTCTTTGTCGGATAGGCAGTGATTGTATTTTTAATCTAGCTTTTTCCATCTGCCTCTGTTTTTCGTTAGCTGGCGGTACTTGGTAAGAGGATGCGTGTCTTATTATCCATTATAATAATATTACGTTTCTGGTTGCCGGCTTCGGTATTGTCAGTCCTGTCATCTCATCTATATCTCATGGTCATATCGCGTCGCACTCTATGGTTTTTTCCTTATCACTGTCAAATGTGACATTTCGCTATCAAGCAGCATAATGCAATTGCTTTTTGCTGCTAATTATTATTATTTCCTCAACGTACTTCCTTTTTCTCACTCTTATATGACCTTTCCTCTTCGTTTCTATATAATCTAATAATTTGTTAGCGCTTCGTCGCTATTGGATCTGTATATATTAGTGTCATTGTCAAATACCAAAGCAGTCTTAAAAAATCCGCTAGATGGTAGTACAGATTAACAAATAATTAATATTAGTATTTCCGCATTGTGCAATAAATGTCATCCATGTATTTGTTAAACTGCTGCGAATAATTCATAGATATAATTTAATTAATTAATTACTCAATAACTTTTGCATTGGGGTTCAAAATGGTTTCACACAGAATATCGTATTCACTTGAGATTTTAAGTAAAAAAATTTTTACCTGTTCAAATTATTTCATTTCTTTAAGTTCACTATATCCTTCGTGTTTATGCTTTTAATAACATTCTGACGATAATCATATAGATAGATTTAAGATAGCACTTGATAGTAGTATTACTAATATTTTGTTTTTTCTTACTGGAAATATAGACAACGTGGTGCATTGAAATATAGCCCCGGCCGCGCAGCGGTCACCACTGGTCGCGTAGCTGCCACTGTTAACAGGAAGCAGATTGCTTTTCTGCTAGTATTGTTAATTGTCCCATTTTCTTCTATCGTTTCTATTATTTCTTCATTCGCAACTCTTTTCGTCCAAATGTCTTTCTCCACCATACTCCACCTCTGTTACCTGTAGCGTACTTTTTTGTATTGGTTCATACTCGTAGTTCACGTTTCATTATTTATTTCCACCCACTCGACTGCAGACGCTCGGAGTGAATCTGTGTGGGAGGAGCGGAAATAAAAGAGGCCACCGGACCATTAGTCTCACAAAACATAGCATATACAGTTTCCTTTTATTGTCATCAAATCATTTATATTATATATCGATGATTCTGGAATCCGAAAACGAATATATATAGAATCCGATAATATGCAGAGCTAGTCCAGATTGTGTTTGCGTTAGAGAGAATTATTAATTTTCTAGAAAAATCTGCTTTAGATGGCAGCCAATGAGTCGGGCAAAGAGTTCCACATTTTTGGGCCGGCAACGTCGGTTCTGCGATCCTTTCTGCGGCTGACCTGAGAGTTTGACGTCTACTATTCAAGTTGTCTGGGATTCAGAACTCTTGAACATACAGAGGTGACATGTTATATAACGCCTTGTGCATCAACCAGCGCAATTTAAACTTTACTCTTTTAGGGAGACGGAGCTAATGTAGTTCACGCAATAAAGATGTTGTGTGAGAGAATTTTAAAGTTCCATATATTGTCCAGCTAAACCATTGGCATCCCAGCATAAATACTATTGCAGTTGTCCACAAGTGACACCGTAATTAGTAGACGGACTGCCTAAAGGGAAGATGTCTTCGAGTACTTTTAATCTGTCTCAGTTGACAATTTTGTTGATGTGTGTTCTCATGGAAATATTTGTATCAACTTTATGCTAATTTAGCAGGCATTGATTCCTGGATAAAGTGTTGCCTTCTAGGTGTCGCTGTCCACAGTAGCTCTATTCTGAATAAACTCAATGTATTATTACATGTTCTGTATTGTTCGTATATAAATGATACAATAGTGGCCCAAGAACTGATCCCTGGCCTGTAACCACAATAGCCTGGAACTATTTTATTTTTAAATATGAATTAAATATATTAATTATAAAGATATACATATAAAATCAATTTTATCGAAAAATATTGTTGTTGCGCCACCGGGATTCGAACCTGGATCTCTTTCCTAACCGGGGAAGGTGCTTTATCCAACTAAGCTACAGCGACAATATTTTTAGCGACAATTTTCGACCCTATATGTTACCTTTTTTTGATATTAATACATTTAATCGTTCCATCATTTGACAGAGCCATCTACCTTATTTTTGTCGCTATTGTCGCTAAAAATATTATCGCTGTAGCTTAGTTGGATAAAGCACCTTCCCCGGTTAGGAAAGAGATCCAGGTTCGAATCTCGGTGGCGCAACAACAATATTTTTCGATAAAATTGATTTTATATGTATATCTTTATAATTAATATATTTAATTAATATTTAAAATATCACAGACCGTCTGTTCTGAATAATTACAACTTCACAATAAGAATGTGTTCTCCTAAATATTTTATTTTTGTTAATCTTGCATCGTGGCTCTCGTAACTGGAATCGAACCGAGCCCAGCCGCACGTCACGTGTCACGAAACCTTTCTACTCTCGCCGCGTCCCACTGCACGAATGCGTCTGTAACTTTTCACTCGAATATGTACTACACTAAATTCGAGCACCGTGTTAAAATGTTCATCCTCCGCCACTTTCGATTTAAATCCTCTTAACAGAGCCGAGTGCCTTTTTATTTCAAGAAGCTCGCATTTGTTCACGGCCGTGTAGTCGCTAAACCCGAGCATCCGGGTGGGTATCAAATCTGATTTCCCCCCCCGCCTCCCGCCGTCGCTGCACCGGTACTGCAGTACAACGACGTCATAACTGACGTCATTTCCTGCCACATTAATTTTATGATTCTAAATCTCATGACCGTCGGGAGTGTGCAACCGAATCCGAATTTTCCGCCATATTGGACTCTACGAGGTTCTCGACATTTTCCACTTTCTTGAAAATTAGAGCACCGCACTTTTATATCATTACTACGTGGAATACGGGGACTTTTATCATATTCATAATAAAATTAAACTTGTAATATTTTCTTAGAATAAACGAATCCACCCCTTCGCGAGGCGAGTATCACAATCGCAACCTCTCTTCAGTGTTCCTACAAGTCGAACCAATTCTGGATTACGCTCTTCTATAGAGAGAATGTGCCGAGCTTACAATGATTTGTTCACCGAAATTGATATATTTTCGCTTTCATTACCAATATTTTAAAACCTAATTAATAATATCGTTCGATGATAATAAGTAAAAGATTTGTCACCATTTGTTTTCCTATATGTCCAATGCCATTCATCGTACTTATATCTGTATTATTTCCAATAATTAAATGAAGAGAAACCACAAATGTTCTCCGTTAATTGCAATGTGTCGCCAGGCCTTCTGCAACTCCGGTTTCCTCCTATTGTGTACGAAAGGCTCGCTCTGTTTTGTCGTCCCGCAAAACGGGACCAAGCCCTTATGAATTGTCGAAGGACCATAGCCAATGGGGACAGGAACTTTAGAAGCAATCGTCTTACTTTGTTCGAACGTTGTTTTTACATACCGCTTCATTTCTGTTTACCACTTGGAGTTCTTCACACGGGAGGAACCTGGTGGTCTGATGGTCTCATGGTCCAGCAATGTGTTGTCGAGTAACATTTGTTATTTTACAATTGTACATGCATAGCAGCCGAGAAGATGCTCACTGCGAGTGTTTTAAGCGGCTTATAGAAGCTAAGAAAACTGTTTCTGCCAACCAAACCAAACCAGTGACAATCGACAGCTATGATAGGCGCGGGTAGTTTCATGTGACAATTTTGTGCAATTATTGAGATAGATTATTATGTACGTATTAACCAAATTTAGCTGAGGTAGACAGATCACAGATCATAGACCGCCCTGCTCTTCTGTTCTGCCGAAACGTCTCCTCGAGCTCGTCGATTGTTGAGGTTTCTTCTAGTTTAGAGATCATTCAACGACTTCTTCTCTCACTCATACTATCTGTGCATGTAACATTACGCGACATTAATTTTTGAAAGGGGAAACCTGCTCGTAACACTTTGAATTGTTTAAAAAAATTTCAAATACAACAAGCTGCATCTTTTACAGGTATACACGGAGATTATCCTTCAGAATGATGCACCAGTGTCATAGTATTAGTTGGGTTTGTATGCACCGCCGTAGGTTCACATAATACATACATGCACATCCATACATACAATTGTTCCCACGCCGTGTCACGGGCTGAGGTGATCTCTTCACACACTCGCACTTTCTCTCTCCCTCGAATATCAATCGAAATCTATTTTATGGCTCGTGTAATTATATGAGCAGTCACAGTTTTTTTTAATTTCAATTGTGTAATGTTTTTAACATCAATTTCAGTGAGATTTTTACGATTCTGCTAGTGGTGGAGCAGCGATAGTGGTTCTCATCTCTCTACCGATGCAGTCGTTTATGACAAATTTTTGGACTATTGACGTGTTTTTAAGTAGATTTCGATAGAAATCCTATTTAATGCAGAGAGTCTCATGACGATGGTTTTGCAAAATTTCAATGCACTTTCTTCGATAATGACCAGAAGACATGGAAACCACCCTCTGTTAAAAGTTTACACACTCGGGATATAATAAATGTGGTTTTTATCAGATTTCGATGAAAATTTTCTGAAAAATTGACCTCGTGAATATCTCGGCTAAGGTTGTTAGCCAACCTGCTACGTCATCTTGTTTAAAATGATGTCTATTCTACTTCATCTTCTTCTTCTTGTGCCCTATCCGTTCAACGGACGTTGGCTATCATTACTATCACTATCTCTATATGTTGACCGCGACCCGGTGCAGCTCAACAGTAGACTGTCTAACCATGATATTCTCCTTCTTCCAGCAATCTTTCTCTGCATTGTGAGGTGCAAGATCTCGTACTTCTCCGTATCATTACACGGCCGAGATATACAAGTTTTCTGTTCCATTTTTATTGTTTTAAATACTTATTTTTCTTTAGTCATCCGAACCGTAATTCTACTTATTTTGATCATTCTTCTTTAGATCCACATCTCAAATGCTTCAAATCGCCTTATCATTTCTTCGTTAGGTATACATGCTTCCTTTCCATAAAATAATATCGAGGACACACACCATCTGACCATGTCTATTAAAAATGAATATAAAAATTTGTAAAGAAAATGTAACAGTAAATGTCATAGTTTTCCTCTATCCTTTTCAATCAATCGGCCCATCGGCTCGCCCCACCGGCTCTGGCCGAATATCCAAACTTAATTTAGCTGGCAATAATACATTGTTGACATGTAAATTGGATCACGCCATTCAGTGTATTTTATTCGGTGCCCGTGGAGTGTTCGCCCGGCAATATGAGGTGTCCGCTGTCCGCTGTCCGCTGTCCGATGTCCGCCGGGGCCGGGAACGCTCCGCGGGTGACATGTGCAATTTGTCGGCTCAATTTTGGGAGACACTTTTACCATTTTATGGGCTCATTGTGTTTGAGCGTTTTGACATTTTATTTAATATTCATCCGAGCTGTATTTTGCATTTTTGTGTGCTCGCGATCGCTGCTCGCATTTTGCCAATATTTAATATGGCGGGATAAACTAGCTTCACAGTGGTCAATATTCCTAATTTATTGACGCGGTAGAGTGGTTAGTTGTCTAACGACTCTTTACAATAATTTTAAATATTATAATAATTGATATACTAAAATTGAATTTTATCCCTTCGGAACGACGTTCCTTCGTCATTATCTCTGGATTCATTATTTAAATCCGCAATATTCGAGTTCACATTTGTCAGTGTCACGAGGGTTGTAGCCGGTTGTAGCTGGTTGTAGCGGTCCTCGATGGTCCGAAACAGACTGAAGCGTCTTTACAGAACATTTTTAGAACGGGGCCGGTGGTTAAACTCAGTTTTTTTTTTTTATAGAGTTTTCGTGTTTCTAACGATTCTAAGTTGTTTCATTTCAGACTACTTTACATGTGTGACAGATATTCCTAATGTGATCTCTGTCACTTTCCAGTTCTCCGAAGTTGTTTCCTCGTGACTCTTTCCATTCCTTTTGATAATTCGCAGTTGGCAGCGCTGCTACAAGAGTAGTGCCTGTCACTGCGATCTTCACTCGGTAGGTCTTGCAAATGGGTCGGTGGGATCTACCCCTTCTGGATTTGTCGTCCGATCTGAAGTCTTTCCAAGCATTAAAGGATTATCTTAGGCCGTACTATTAATATTGTCTCAGTCCCGTAGTCGTGAGCCTGTTGGAAATGTTTAACTCCCGCGGTATAGAGACACGGTGTACGTATTCTCGTCGTGCATTTCCAGCGCTACATTTCAAAAGCATTTTTTTTATTATTTAGCTTTAATCGTTCATGTCTCCTCTCCATACTGCGAGATGTAAACTATCACCTAAAGACGTGTAGACACCGGCAGTACGTATTATATATACGCATACACACATGTTGGTACTCGGAGTAAGCTCAGACATTCATTGTAACCGTTTGCCCATTTATCCTTTTCCCGATCTCAGAAATCGTACAATACAAAGTTACATTGTATTAATTGTATAACTTTAATAGGTACATACTCCAAATTTACATTCACCGTCATATTATATGAGTGCGTTTTATTTTCATCATTTCGGCCGGTTTTGGTTTTGAGTGATGTTGTATTTGGGGTCTCCTTGGCTAAATTTACTGACTTTGACGTGTGTTCGAAGTTCCGAAATCATTTTAGCGATAAGTCGACAAAAAAGCCGACCGCGCGTAAGCTGCAACTGCCGAAGCGTTAAGGAGCCTTCAGCTGCGCCACAACAATTTAGGGGTAGATTACCCGAAGCATTTCGCGTTTGCTTCGGTACCTCCAATCAATTATTACATCTTTTGTGGGCACCAATTTGCTGTAGTATAAATAAATAGTAAATCGGTCTAAAATGAAAACACTGGTTGTGAATCGAACTAATACGTCATCGGAACGAACTTCGCAAATAACAGAGTGTGAGGTAGTGCCGCATACAACTAACTAAACCGACTTATGAGAATATGGAAAGTCAGCGACATCGAGCGCGCCACTACAACGATGTCGGTTCACACTCCTGTCTTTCCAACCTTCAGACTTGGACCGCGATAGAGACGAGCGTCAAATAGACACCTTAAAAATGTTTAGCTGGAGAAGTATGTTACGTACACGCAGACAGCGGACAGCGGACAGAGCGACGCGCGAATGGCTCAATATTCAAAAATATCCAACAACAGCATTAAACAAAATGATACATATACAATAAACAAAGCATAGTCCAATTCTTCGGCCACGATGTACGTTAAAATGACAGCCTTGGAAAGGAGATTATCCCGGACACAACTGTGGACCGAAGACGACCTGGAAGAGTGCTACAGCGGTGGATAGATTTGGCTGCTGGCTGCTGGCTGGAGAGAGGAGAGAGGGCGACCCGGGACCGAGACGTGTGACTCTTCTGATTGACACGAAGGAATAATATTTTCCTCCCACTGGACGGTAACCGAGATAAAAGTGAACCTCTTGATCCTTCTGTAACAGTGCACCGTTCTAGAAATCTCGCTACATCACCATGCGCGGCTTCGCTGGAATCAGTGTTGTGACTATTTAATTATTCTCAAATGTTTTTGTGGAGTGATCCGACGAAATTGAACAATTCAACGTTTTTACGCGAAATAGTAGATGTAAGATATATGTGTAATATTGAAACAGTAATGTAACTGGTATATATTCAAGCCGTTCTGTGTTTTAATTTGTTCATCATTGGCATTGCCATTAATGATTAGTAGCTACTGATATTAATGACAATATAAAATTCAATGAAATCAAAAAACTGTTATTTATTTAGAATGTATAGATTATCAAATTAGTCAATAATATGATATTAATATACACTGAAAACATTTAAAAACAAATAAGGAGATAACACATTGCAGAATACACTTTTTATGGTTGGGAAATTAGAAACGCTGAAAAAATAAAATATATGCTACAAATCGGAAATTTAGGAGAGTCAATGAAATATTATAAACCACCACATAAATACAGAAGTACATACAAGGAAATTGACGTTAATCTAGAAGCCCATCAACAGGAAACAATACGTGTAATACTTAGCAGATGAAATGTAGCGATGTTTGTATAAATCACGTAGCTTTATCCGTTAAAACTTCCTACCGGCAATAGAAAGTTCCGGATTCGAGTCCGATTTCGTTATTAGTATTTTGTTTCGTGGGCCTCTTTTGGAATCCTCCGGTCTCTTCGTGGAAATAGTAATCTGATATATTTATCGTACATGGTTTTCGCCACGGGCACGCTGGATGGCGATCCTTATCATTCACACATGACACCATTAGTAGTGGGCGGCTTATCTCCGCGCAATGGAAATGAACCGACGGTCGGTGCGCGGAGCGGTGAACTGCAATCTGTACCTCGCGATTGTGCCGACTGCCTCACCAGACTCCTCGTGCCCTTCTCCGTAAAGAGTCCTCGCGGATATGGCGGACAATGGAGATGGGAACAATGCACTCTGCTGTCCGAGACCGCAACAGCGCAACTGACTATACCGGGCCGGCGACTTGTGCCAGTTCCTAGAAAAGGCTCCTCCCTCGACACTAATTGTCTACAAGAGACTGTTGAACTGTCAATATTGACATCCTTATTGCATTCTTCTGCATTCCATATTCCACCGTGTCAATCCACTTATCTGCTTTAGGCGTATCTATAATGGATCTGGCTATTTGTACTCGACAGGTAGATACTAACCTTATATGAAACTGCACTTATTCTTACTCGTGTTCCGTTTTGTCAGATTTCTATTCTTTCTCACTTGAAGTGTTTCGTTCTGTTAGTTACTTCTTGTGTTCCGTTCTGTCAGATTTAAAGACGTCGGACTGTCCATTATGTTTGTTTGTTAAACGAGCGCCGCCCTTTAGCCGAATGAGGTATTAGCGATACACCTTCACGCCTGACAGCGTCGATCCCTCCCTCCAGTGCGCGTGAAACGTGTTATGCATGTTATTCGTGTTTATATTTTCATGTCTTGTTGCCGTGTTCTGTCACGATCTGATCGGCGGGTACAGTCGCGCAGCCTCCCGGAATACGGCTACTACAGCAGCTACTAAATATGGATGCAAATCCCCCATCCTGCGGGACGGGCCCAGCACGATGTCGCCGTTCGCGGTAATACAACGCAGCGCCACTGATTGTGAAGCCATTCTGATAATATATTTATGTCGCTATTAGTGAGACTTTATTTCCTCATCGAATAAATACCCTTTCATTTGGTTTAGCTTTCATATAGTTCATTTATTAGTCTGTCAATAAACCAGGGCAATTTTTTTTATTAGATTTTCTATTAGAGGTGTTGTATTTTACCGACTTTCTTCTATCGATATAACACTCGTTTGATAAGCAAGACAGGCTGACAAACAGCGCTGAGAACAGACTGGCGGTGCTGTGTACCCAATATGAAGGTCAGTACTTGACAGATAACGAGCAGCTTTATTTGTTTTCAGCGGTGCTCGTGGGTACCGTTCCTCGAATTCTCTCTTCTTCAGCGTCGACTGTTCTGTATGTAGAAGTCCCTCAAAAAAATTGTCAACTGGTTTTCCAAACTAATTTCTGGTAATCTTCGATATACCCCTTCCCGTTTTGCATGTATTAAATGCATTTCCCGTTCATGTTAAGTATAGGTATTAATTATAACAATTTTTGAGAACATTGGAAATTCTAAAAAATGGCTAAATGTATTTTTTACAAGCAACGGTTTCGAATATTTTTAATTATTTTAATGATTGTACCAAAATAAACATATTATTTTATTTTATTATAATTATTCAATTCTATAACGACTGCACGCAGTGACAATTGCACTCATAGACAACTGCACACATTCCGCTTTATATTTCTACTGCCGTGACTTTGTATTGAGCCAAACTGAAAACAGAAAAAGAAGATAAACATCTATAACCTAACCTAACTTAACAAACCCCCTCCCCCAAACAAACGGAAACACTAATCTTGTTTTTTATACTTTTGTTTACTACATTACATAAACGTAGTACTTATTTAATTATTATATTAATGTAATAATTATTATATTATTTGACCCTCTTCCAAAACTGGCTCTTTCATGCTACTCTTCCCCTACCCACCAACAATTTATTTTAATATTATATATTATTATATACACCAACAGGTCATGGGGGCCAATTACTGTAGCGAAACACAAAAACAGCCAGCCCTGAGAAAATTACGTAGATGTATTGTGACCTCACCGAGAATCGACTATTATATTTTGAGAGCATTTGTCAATGTCTACAATTACCGTGTGTGCAGTTGTCGTTTTTGTCTAGTCATTTAAATATTCAGCAACAAACGGTTCGACGAGAGATTTTAAATTTGAACAACCGGTGCGTATCGTATCTATCGGGGACATCGCCGCTCATCTTCCTCGATTAGCCAGACGGCCAGTTTGCGTCGAGCCGACAGTCGGGAGCCACCTGTCCCGCCGGGGGAAGTATTTAATGGGAGTAAAAGTGAGGAGTCAGCACGCGTCACGAGTGTTCCCCGGCGAGTGCGAGTGGAGACAGCTGGTCGCTCCAGCCTTCCGCTTAGCTTCCCGCCGCAGTGTTATTATCGGCGATCAATCATACAATAACTCCGGCACCGCACCGTAACTCCATTGTCGACAATGCTCTATTCATTCGGGACATTTATTTGTCGCAGCGTTCGATAGCTTAATTGGACGGAAAATTTGCATTCATTCCGTTTATTATTTTCTCTTTCTCTCCCCCTCTCAGCGGACTATTTAATAATTGTTCGGGGTACGCACCCGACCTGGCCCAACTGCCGCCGCTGCTCCTACCTCCAGTGGCGCGGTGGCGCGGTGGCGATAGAGATCTACGAGACCAGCTCGCACATTCGTGATCTCTAAGTGTCGATTAGAAATTCAATATTAACACAGAATATGTTTAATGGCTGGCATCCTGTTACATTTGGAATTAAATTAGTTGTTATATCGAATGTCGCACGTACTATCGTGATCGAGATTGTAAGGAGTGAAATGACGTGTATGGGTTATAATATAATATAATGTGTACAGTGTTGTAGTGGGGCCAAGGCGCCGCCCTTACACTTTTTTGTACGTAAAATATCGTGCAGCGGACGGAAATTACGAGAATGTAAAAAAATATATCAAACTGGAGCCATTATGAGGAATCTTATAGGGGTTTTTTTTTTGTTAGGAATCGAATTATCTAGACGCACGGCGGTATCCCATTACTTCAACCATTGACCACATTCATTAATAGGGAGACGAAATATGTGAATTCAACTTAAATAAACAGTTATCCATAAATTCTTACATGTTAGGTACAGCTCGATAGATCTTTTGCCATATGCGTGGTTTTAACGTTTGCAAAAGTTAAGTTAATTAATTTATTTTTAACCTATACATATTTATTTAACATATTAAATTTAAAATTTTCGCGGTAACACATTTTTATTTAGCACTACGCCACTGAATGTACAAGCTAAACGCGTCTCTAGTAAATTAAACGAGTATAATCAAAGAACAAATGTTTTATTTTCACAAATGCAATTCGAGATGTTTTGGAAAGAGGGATCCAAAGAAAATGTACGGCCTGTATGATGAGCTAAAAGTAAAAAAGTGAATAAAGGAGGCTTCAAAGGCTGGACCGTATGAACTCTATAGTATAGAGCGTGTACCGCAACCCAAAGTGAGGTTGGCAGAACGGTAGAAATAAAGATCTATCCGTATTAAATCAGCCGAATGCAGATCCTTACCTTACAGGTGAGGACTAATCAATTAAATATATATCGTTTTATTTCTCTACAAAATGTATAAATATCCGAGAGCGAACCATTAAATATATTCTACGCATCGGTAATAATTAACACTCAGCTCATTTGAGCGCTATGAGGCATCTAAATGAATCTGGGTGTACAAGGCTCATTGAAAAGTCCTTTCAGTATGAAGTTAAATTTGTTCTGAGAAGAGTTAGTCGGTTCGTGTGTGCTGTGTGCAGGCAGATTAGGCGAGGGCACAGCTCTCACTAATCGAGGTAGTTTCGGTCTGGCTGCGGCCAAATGATTTATGGACTAATAACCCTTGTGTCACCGAAAACACAGGTAGACTGGTGTTACAGGTTCGTAATTTTAGGGGTTTAGGTGTATCTTAACATTCAGTGCCGAGGAAATGGTGTGTTTTAATTGAGTCGTTCTCGCCTTTATAGCCGTGCGGTGTGACCTTATCATAAAACCCTCGACCCAGTGTCTGTGTCTCCTCTTCTGAGAAATTCTGTATATTTTAATAAATCCACAACCTTCTTTACATTATCACTATTGACTTCAAATTGTTTTGTAACCCTTTACAACAAAATTCTTCTGAAGATTGTATTTCTTTCCAAGCAAAACTCTTCGGATGAATACAACCCTCCTTGGCAAAACAGCCCATCGCACTTCTTCAGCATCGCCATTAGCAGGCCTGGCTCGAGGGTAAGTCACGCCCTTAGACTATTATATTAAAAAAATATATTGCTTAAAAACTAGGCGCCCCGTGACGCGACTTTTACCATAGCGCTCCGCGCTAGAGCCGGCCCTGATTATTAGCGTAATCTACATCGAACATGAACCATACCTAAGCTGTGGTAACAATTTACGGTGTTTCTTTCTATAAACTGTGATAATTGTGTCAATGAATTTCAAAATCAGCTATAACATTTTTTTAAGAAATATTAGTGTAATTTTAATATATCATTGGATTTGGAATTAATTATTTTTATTTAAAAATGTATATTTCATTTTCAAAATACGCTTTCGATATTAAATATAAAGTTAGTGTGAGCAAAACCCGGTATAACACGATGTGACTCTCAAAACCTGCCTTGTTTTTTTTTATCATAAAGAAATACATATTTAGATTCAAATTAGTACAATAATTAACGTAAATACATAATAATTTTATTCCAGATGAAAGCAGTCAATACATTTTCTAAAAAAGTAATTATGCCTGTCATTAAAGTGTTGCAGTTTTGTTTCATTTTCTCGTAATTGTGAAAACGTGTTATATCAAGTATTGAAAATCAGCTACTCAATTAATTTAATGTTGATCATATGTTATAATTCGACCTTAACATTATCGATTTTTTCAAATATATTTAGTCACAACTAGGGAATCCAACCCGGGTTCCCGGCCCAGTTTACAGTGTTTATGAATCACAAGATTAATACATATAATCCCGAAACATCAATTTCATTTAATTCATTGGTGGTACCAAAATTAAATCAAGTAAGTGATGAAATTGTGCTATTGCTTCAAGCATATTATTCATACGAATAAAATTGTTGACTTACTTACCATCACGCTGTTTTCCCGCGGGAGTTGTCAGAGAAAATAGAGCGCCGCACGCGTCTATCCTGACACACAATTCTCGACGCAACCACATTCACACGAGACTTCTAATATGATCTTCCTCCAATATCTGATTTACCTGGTCATGCCAAGACTTCCGCAAACATCCTCTATTTCTGTTGCCGTCAACGCTTGCGTCGTGCGTCTTTCTTCCCGGCAACACCAAAATCCAACGCCGGGATCCCGGGATTGGATTCCCTAGCCGCAACCTTCCTCACTATACTTCTTTAGGCGATATTATAATCGCAATCTTCCACCTTTGTATGGGATTGTTGTCGCGGCCTTCACATTTGAATGATTAAAACAGCATTGATTACCAATTGCTGGACGCCGGTCAATGACGACGGGTTTGTGTCACATTCATCGGTGACGGCGTCGAACGGTATGCGTATAATAAATATTAATAATGCAACAGCACAAAATTTCACAGAATACGTTTATTGAACGGATCCCCTGGTGACATTTATTATAACATCACACATACTCTCGTGTACCTTCACCTTGTATTTTATTTTCACTTGTACGATCGATACAAGATATCTTCAAAACCTTCTAAAATCAATCAGATTTTGGGGGGCAGTCAGTATCGATCCCGCTACCTTCGATACGCTGAGCGAGCGCTCTACCATCTTGCTATTCCACTTTAGACTGTGGTGTCAAATTGTCATATAAGTATTATACTGATATCTATTATTAAAATTTAATGCATCAATTTATTGTTTTGATATAATTTTTTATTTTCATTTATAAAAAAATTGTAGATGCTGGGTACCTCTCGAAGCGAGAACTCTACCATCTTAGCTACACCCCCAGTTAACAACCGTGTCAAATTGTTGTACATGTATGAAAATAACGCCGATTTTATTAGAATATTATGATTTATAATAATGTGACTTAATTAATTATTAATAAAAAAAAACAAGATAATGAAAATCCGTTTCTCTTTTAACGTTGAATATATGTATTTTATAAGAGGAGTTAAAAATAGAATGATAGAAATACAGCGTATGAAATAGGGTTAGAAATTATCGGAATATTGTATCCAACGAGGAAGAAATATGCGATTGTAGTATGATGATTATAAGAATACATAATAGAGATATGAAGGCATTGAAGAGGTTAATGAGGTGAATTAACAATAAAGTAAAATTCGACCAATATATTTTAATGATTACAAAGAAAATTGTTTTATTAAACAGAATAAGAAAGAAACTTAAAAACATCGCAATTAGGTAGTTTATAATTCCATTGTCATTCCGCATATAAATGATTGGTCAACAGTACTATTTTTGGGAAATGAAGCTGAGAAGAAAAATATTGTAATAATTCAAAACAGAGCAATGAGGACTATTTTAAGATGTACCTAATAGATGATATACGAGAATAAGTTATATGCTAAAACAACTAACATTCATAACCGTTAAGTAAAAAGTTATACAAAATTAAAAATTATTGATTATATTAATATTGAAATTATATTAATTATTGTCATCATACATGAATAAAAATATAATTTTGAGATCCACATTTATCCCGCGAGAAGTCGGTGGGATTTTAGTCTTCCACAAACAAATCTGGCAGGAGCGCTAAATGCTTTATACTAACTATCAAAGTTTCAAATTATTCAATGAACTGCTAGCAAATATGAAGGAAGCAACTAGACTAGTCTCGCTACTTTTCCTATCTAGTATAGTGTAGTATCTAGTTTTAATAAGTGATCATTTTTTTTTGGATTTATAATCTCTTTACCTAATGCTAACTGATATACGATGTAATTTAATATATTTTTTTATGTTTTTTAGAGCGTTTTGCGTAATAGATGTAATAATATCTAATATTAATAATACTACAATTAGAGAGAGATATACATTTAATTTGTATTAAAAATATCACAGACCTATGTTCTGAAAAATTGTGACTTCACAAAATATAAAAATATTATTACAAGTACAATATAATAATTTATTTGAATCCAAAACCTTTCTGATGTAACTTTAGAACAGCCGATAGGTATTTGTAGCCGAACTTATAATGTGTCATGAGAGTGCATAGTTTAAATATTTCCAGTGACATCTGATGAAATTGCGCGATTATTCTGTTGTATAAATTATGCCCTTAAATGAATAAATACGACGGAGAGGGGAAAGGAAAAGTTAACGACCGAATAAAAATAATTATTTAACGAAGTAAACCGCGTTGTAAAGGATAAGCTTTGCATATAAACGTCGTATAATATGATTCCGCCCTGTACCGGGAACACGCCACGCCACCGCTGCTCCGCTGCCATCATCCACCACGTCAGGAGCTGGACGCCATCGGCAGCTGATTCACCATTGTCACGGATGAAAACGCAAAGTGGTTAAACGTTTTAACACAAAATGCATTTTTTTCAAGAATATTCCCCGTCACCCAGAGTAAGACTGGTGCTTCTGCAAAGCACGCCTCGCCACCGCTTCCAATGACCTCCAGTCGTTCGCTATGTATATTTATATTTAATACAAATTAAATTAATCAACTGAAAAGATATACAGAGAAAAATCTATTTATGGAACTCTTGATTAAGGAACAGGGCACGAGAAATTTTATTTATATACAGACTAAAAACACATTTTCAAGAAATTATTACCAAAAGTTCAAATAACAATTTTAAATACAAGAATAGCGTAAAACTAAACATATTTTTATTTACTATCTTTGTTTTATTAACCACTAAAATGAGTTTAAATACATCTACCGGTTTCGAAAAATACCATTTTCTTCTTCAGGATGTCATAACTAAATAAAACATATATTGTTTCTTTGAAGAAGAAAATGGTATTTTTCGAAACCGGTAGATGTATTTAAACTCATTTTAGTGGTTAATAAAACAAAGATAATAAATAAAAATATGAATCTTAACCACAAAGATAACATTGCTGATTTTAAAAGTATAAAACTAAACAGTTTATATGTAAATCGCCCTTGAGGTGAAATTTTGTACGAAAATGATGCTTGAAAATAAAACACTTTTTTTTTATTCTACTCGTATAATTAATATCTAGTGGGGGGGGGCGGCTATATTTGCGTGAGATAGTTGTCCCCCACTAAACTAAACGGTGAATATGAATATGATGCTATACAAAATATCCAATGTTCTTATTTGTATTTATTTATTAAATCCTCACTAAGAAAATATCGGTACAATTTATAAGAATCAACATGAGCACGAACACCGTACAAGAGGAAAAGGTAGACTGAGACTGAGACTAAATCTCAGATGTACAGTGCGATGAAGATCTTTAATGAAATGCCAGAAGATATAAGAAAGTAGAATTACATAGATACATAGATTCAAAATGAAACTAAGCCAATGTGTGCAAGAAAAAGTAACATTTTGATTCTATTTATATTAGAGCTTATATAAATATACTTATGTTTTCACTATATTAAGAATAAATAAAAATATTATTATTGTTGTTATTAAAGATTGATAATTGGTTGATATAGCGGAATTGATTAACGTATTTCCCCGATAGGAAAAGGTCCAGATTCGAATCCCGGTAGCAATTAAAAATTTTTTTCTGTATAACTTTCTAGTTGATTCATTTAATTTGTATTAAAAATACCACAAAATGTTCGTCCCCTTAATTGTCTTAAATCTTTTTTGCATTGTACCGTAATGGCACACTGGGACTATCTATCAGGGTCCTGTCCAGCTACCTGTTGATAATCTATAAATGAATTATTGCACGCGAAGTGCGCAAGTGAGTCGAGTCTGTCACACTGTTACACTGCTGATCATCCTGTTACCTGGCGCAGGCACCCGTACCCGAGCAGGGCCCGATTAGCGACTGCGGCCCGTGAATCCCAAATGAGGCCCTGCTGTTAATTACGCACATTTGTATTCCACGCGCCTCACACGAGCCGGCTGATCCATTATCACACTGCCCGTCACGCGCACCTTCTTATTATTGTTCTTCATCTTTCATCATAAAACGTTTCAGTCAAATCATCCTTTCACTACTCAAATCAGTCACCTTCCGATTCTGGACGTATCGCGTTGTGTATCTCAATCTATGAATAATTAAGAAAACCCACCGAGGGTCCCCCCACCCTATCCTGGAACCGTTATGGATGTTACGCACTCTCGCTTCGACTACTGTTACGGTTACTATCATACCACTGTTACGGTTACCGGTTAGTTAAGTAGTAGTAACAGGTACCGCGAAAGGCTTGACCTGACCAACCATTGGATGCGGCCATGTTAAAAGCTTCAATAACCAAAGAGCGTGCAAGAGAAAATGTGTAATAAATAATAGTGTACGACTCAAGAGTGGTAATGCGGGACAAAAGAGTGTGAGGTTCCATCCTCTCCGTTTAACTCTTGATGTTAATTAGAAGTCAACTGTCGTTGAGAAGTGACTTCGAGCACAAAATCTGCTCCAGATAATTGGTCGATCTTTATAAATTGCCACTTCTCAAGCTCACCAAATTTTCATATTTATTTTTTTGCGAAACCGATAAATATATTTGTCAAGGCGAGAATTGTCGCCCTTCTTACGTCAAACTTTCGATAACTTAATAATGCACGCGCATTTCAAATAAAGTATTTCTATAATCGTCCGGCACTTTGTCACTCGATTGGATTCTAAAAATATACCTATTTTTAGGAAAACACATTCTTATTGTGAAGTTGTAATTATTCAGAACAGACGGTCTGTGATATTTTAAATGGCGTCTGCTATCAGATTTACTCAAAGGTATTTGAGATTCTGTAAAAATAAGGTAGATGGCTCTGTCAAATGATGGAACGATTAAATGTATTAATATCAAAAAGGTAACATATAGGGTCGAAAAATTGTCGCTGTAGCTTAGTCGGTTAAAGCACCTCCCCCGGTTAGGGAAGAGATCCAGGTTCGAATCCCGGTGGCGCAACAACAATATTTTTCGATAAAATTGATTTTATATGTATATCTTTATAATTAATATATTTAATTCATATTTAAGATAATCATTTAATTTGATACCAGAAGATATCGACTAGTCTGTATAAATGGTAAAATGTGATTTTGTTTCGCTTCGTTACCGGCGGCCTTTCATCCATCTAGTGTACATAACCACGAAATTATTCCTGCATGTATCATATAAAAGCCGATAGTTAGATTTAATACATACTTAATCTGTTTAATCTCGAGTATCGGGCGAGTTACGTCTAATCCTTGTCGTAAGTCAAATAAGCTTTTAATGTTTCCATACCAAAAATATCGTGGATTAAGTTAAATCTTTAGTATTTAATTATTTTCTCGATTGGAATTTATAAGAAATAGGGCTTTAGATATTTGCGAATGTTATTTGAAAATAAGCATCATCACAGTATTGAATAGTGGTTGTGGGTACGATAGTTATAAACGCAATGGCTGAATATATATTTGTCTTATACCAATATTGCGTATTTAAAGTGGGCAAACAAATTGATCCCACAGTGAATAAATATTTAGTGAATGATGAAACCATTCGCTGTCACGTGCGCGTGATGGATCTATCGGGGCTGCCGCCTGCCACCTGACGAGTGCACCCGACTGCAGGCGCACCACCCCCACCCCGGTGTGGACGCGTGTAGTCGTGCCATCTTCGAAATGAAAAGTAATATGGCAACAATACATACATTTGATTGCGTGTATTTATACGCAATGTCTACGTGTTTCTTCACAGACGATGCGTTACGAATAAGAATAAATTTTCAAATGCACACTTTCTTTTTTTTTTTTTCATATTAAAGAACTGTGTTGTTGTCTCTGCCCTGGATTCGACTCGCTCATTATTTGATAAATGTATTTTTGTCCTTGTCCTTGTCTTCCCTCAGTGACATTTCTGAGGCGTGCATTGTGTCTAAAGATGTGTCCCATCCATTGGTCCCTTCGATGGTGTCTATTATGGACCTCTTTTCTTGCATTCTCCTCACAATTGTAATTCTCTCGATCCAGCCATTATTTCTTTCCTTCTCCGGCACCACATTTCAAATGCTTCTATGTATTCATACTCATTGTGACATATATGCTGTTTCAGGAAATGAATTATCAAATTTAGTCCATAGATAGAAATAGTGTAGTGGTACTCGAAGTGTTTCCACATATTAACATATATCCACTACTCTTCCACTTTCCCAGAAGTAGAACAACCTACATACAAAATTCATTCATTCACCGGTCATGCAAATACCATAATGAGAAATTTACAGAAATTGACTTTGTCAAGATTAGCCTTACTACGCTCAAAGGGTTCTTCTTATGAACCACTACAATCTCAATTTTGGCCAATCATTCTACCTATAAACACATCTTGCTCTCCCTTTTCCGCAACGATAGTTGCAACCTCCCCACCCTTTCTCCCTCTTTTTCTCTTTTCATTTATTTTCTGCATATAAACATACCTACGTATCTAAATATTTTAGTGGATTTTCATTATTAGTATCACATGTTAAATAGTTATTATGTTTGTTATAATATGTTTACACTGTCAAAATCCCTCAATGAAATAAAAATAAACAAATAAAATAAAATGTAAAAAATAAATAAACATAAAAAAAGTCTATGTCTGGTATCCAGATATTGCTTCCGTAATGTGCTATGCTTCAGGTATAGATTTACATATGATTTGAAGATTGTTTTATTGTGTTTTATCTTGTTTTGCTATTTCCAATGAGCTTCTAACGTCGTGTATTACTCTACTTCCTATATATTACGCTCTGGCCGATTGTCGTTGACTTCTGATTGTGAACTTCTGTTGAAGTCTGTCGTGGATTTGCCGAGATCTTTAAACAAGTTTAAATCGTTTCTTTTTTCTATATCATTGCAAAAGGTTTACAATATTACGCGTGTAATTTTTGTAATAATCGAATTGTTGACTGACAGCTTTACAAAATGAACAAGTGAGTTTCCTAAACTCAATATCATTCTCTAATATTCTCGCTGCTTTGAGAAAGATTTAGCGTGATCGGCGAGACCCGCGATGTTCACCTTTAGATTTTCCACTTTGTACACCAATCACCGCAATCATTTTGTACTGGACGCCTTCGGTGGAACGAAGATAGTGCAACTCTTCTAATATCGAGGAGATTTAGGAACACTTGGATACTCCAAGGATTTCGAGCACAAATTGCAATTCGCCGCACATGAACAAGAAGGCTGCTGCATCCTTGCACATTGCATCTTCATCTTTCTTCGTGGCTTGGTTACCACACCCATTATGCTTTATTGTGCGCACCTTACCGGCTCTCGTTGCCTATAGTTTCTCCCACGATCTACGTCACCTTCTTCACTCTTCACTCTTCACCTGTTCGATGTTTTAATCAATCATCCTGATTACCCGAGTACACGTTACATTCCATTTCTTAATCTTATCGTGTAATAGTTTTACTATATTTTATTTAATCTGATCGGTCGACATTTGCATTTTTATTATTTTTGACTAATACAAACACAAAATGATCTTTTATATTTTTTCCACGCCCGATTATTAGTTCGGCATTTAAACACAAAATGGTTTGGTACCGGCAGCGCTGTGTCGCAAATGACTATACGTATTTTAAAAAGACCTGTGTTCATTATCGCGTGTTTGATTCGCTTCAATTCGTTGTGTGATTTGAACTCCGGAAACACGTGTAATAACAACACGGCTCAACACACCGATGTGTGTAATTTGTAACAAATATTGTTTAACGCCGCGCCCCCGCCCCGATGCTACCCTCCCACCCTCCCACCGCCCGGCGGGCACCCCCTCAGGTGTGTGTGTTCAATTATCGATGATACTGTCGGCGATCGGTGAGTTAACTCGTTGTTAACATGAATACATAAAATAACCCGTGAGCTTTCAGGAAGACTTCAAACAAATAGTGAGGGATTGATCATATGTTATGTATATTTGAAGATGTTACAGAATAAATATAAGATATGATATGAGCAAACATATATTGATACATAATTTTCGGTCAGATAAAATCATCCTCTAATTAAAATATTATAATGGAAAACATTTGATCGAATAAACGTGGTAAACACACACACACACACAAGATTGTGTGGTATATATTATATGTTTGTATGTGTTAGGGTGTATACTCGTATGTACTTTCTAAGTATAACGTATCAGTTCCCCAAATTAGTTAAATAATTGTTTTCCAACGGATCCACGACACGATAGATAATGAGCTACTTTTCTATCGGGTATAGATTTAATCATCTATTTTATAAAGCGTTTAAATTTATTTTAAATATGCATGATACGTAAACTCTTTCTAATTAAAACGGCAATTTCTACGCAACTCGCATCACCACTTGTGGCGCAGCGATTAAAGTGTCTCACTAAAAATCAGATTGACTCTGGGAGCATATTTTTTAACGCGGCATTTTGCATTTATTTTGTCGCAAATGTTTTTAAATTGAATTTGTATAATTATCCATTATTATATTCCGGTATAAGCCAACAACACGTATTGTTGTTTGTATATAGCAAGGACACAAACCGCTTTATTTATTTTCCAGATATCAAAAAGCCTTGCGGCGAGATTATATACCGAGATTATTTTAAAATATTAACACAATGGTACGCGTGACTGTGTACTACTGGGTAATGCAATAACATACGAAACCCGTACTACGACGGTATACGATAACGACGAGAGACGATATCGCAGGATGATGGTTTGTTTTGGAAGGTCCGACAAGTTATATGTAGATGAGGCAGAAGATAACCTCTCTGCCTACCTTTAGTTAGTGTAAGTGAGTGCCAAAATATATAAATATATGAGGCAGAAGATAACCTCTCTGCCTACCTTTAGTTAGTGTAAGTTAGTTCCAAACTATATAAATATGAGGCAGAAGATAACCTCTCTACCTACCTTTAGTTTATGTAAGTTAGTGCCAAACTATTTAAATATATATCTTAATTTCACGTCAGCTAGCAAGTTTTGCTTCTTCTGTTTCCCTACTCATACATAACGTACCGAAAGTTGGTATAATTGAAAGCGGACGATAACCGTTGCAATACCTAACTACACCACCCTAACTTCTGCCTTCATGTTGGGTAAATGATTGCTAAAGTACGCCAACCCAGAACACTTTTTAAGAGGTTTATTTTATAAAAGACATCCCCGCGGACAGTGCTCGATGATAATAGTTGGAAACTTTTGATTGAGTTTGTTGCCGGAGACAATTGTTGAGGGCGAGCTGTTCTGGAGACTGGAGGCTGGAGCCGTTGTAGTCCGCTGGCTGCGAGTGACAATTGCGGTTCGCCGGATGTTCGTTTCCTTTAAATCTTATTTATTTCCATACCAAAGTGCGGCTGTGGGTTTCTATTGAATTACAGCTTCGGTACGTACTTTTAAAATGATTCCTTACCTGCCTTATTTTCTGTCTGTTTATGATGATACGAACTTGGGGATTATTTCCCTCGACGCCCAGGTTATTTATAAAGTACCTACACTAATGCAATCCTATAAAATTAACAATTCGAATACTCAATGAATAGGTACGATTTCTTTATTCGTGCACGCATTATCGACAGTAAGTTAATGACCCTGATAGACAGTATAAAGAAAACGTAAATCCGGCGCCGATAGGATCTAACGAACGAATTACACGATCTCCGGTCGTAAATCGGAATCGCCACAGGGGGTGGGAGAAGGACATAAGGGAACCTGGATATAAGGGTCGATGATGGGTAGGGATTCCAGTCAAAGGACCAGTGATCTCGGGGAACCGGAATTCGGAATTCGCCTTACCTCGTGTATGACGCCTCCGTCACTCCGCAGTCGCCGTCGAGATTCACACAAACGGCACGCGGTGGGCAGCTCTCAGATTTCAATTGAAGACGGCGATATTACAGCTTCACCCGCGGCACACAAAACAACAAATATCACTGTGCACACAAATCACAGGATCACAAAATTACTATGCTAGTGCACTGGAGCTGAACGTCCACACCGCGAATACTATCGCGATGTTTAGATCGAACAAATATCGATCTAGTTGACGTCTGCTGACGTCAAGGTCACATTTCACACTGAAAACGAGCGCAAAGGAGATGTTGTGGGTGTGTATAATTTGGACGTGGAAAGGTGTCAATAACACGGGTCGCGGCCAATTCGCAAGACGCGCTAAAAATGTGTTTTACGAATCCAGAACAGATAGTATGTAACAAAATACTCGCGGTTTGGAAATAAAAAATAGAAAATAAAAGTATGTTGCATACTGATAGTTGTGGATATTTAAAAATTATGATTAACTTTGATTATCCGAGTCTCTCAATGTGTTATTGCTGAAAATAAATTGTTTAATTTAGTAGAGATATGTACACGGAATACTTGTCACATTAATATTCTTACTATTTTCAAACTAAGCGAAACGCTTGTGCTATGAAAATAGGACTGACTCGATGGCCTCCTGGAACGATGCTCGAATCCCCGACCGTTAGATCACTAAGCGAGTATCGTAACCACTAGACCACGCCACAAGTACTCTATTGATAAGACATTTTCCCGGCAAGAGAAAAATCCGAATTCGAGTCCAGATGTTAATTTTTTTTTTTTCCCGTTTATCTAATTATTTTGAATATTCAGCTTCCTTTTATTGACAATGTTTCTATTTTGATGGTTCCTGGATAATAAAAATCTAATAGATTGCCACCGATGAGAAATGTGACGAACGTTATCTGAGGTGATGCAGCTCAGTTGGGAGCTGGCAAGTCGCACGCGTGTGAACCACCTCGCGCTCGGGCCGGCAGGCTACGGGCGCAGGTGACCGCTTCCAGGGTGATCGGTGATCAGTGAAGGACGGTGCGCCCCTTCCCTTATCATTCTCCGCAATGAGGCGTTTGACGGTGGTTCATTATTATTTATATGTGCCATTTTATATACTTATAGCTTACTAACTGACTTTATTAATTTGGCATAGAGGACTTTTCTCTCGTTCACTTTCATCTTATGCACGCTGATCGATACTAATTATACCAGATCTGCTCCCAATACTCAAAAATGTATTTACCGTCCGATTTACATTCACTCCTAATTTGTTAATTTTTCACTCTATTGTATATTCCATTTTAAAAGTATTCTTCACTCTAGATTTCACAAGTACTACGCATTTCTTTTGAAACTCCCTTACGCACCAAATTTCTTGTTTCGAATGGCAAATCACTACTAGCGATTACTGCGTTCCCACATCCCAGTCACCGGGAGATCAGCTTTATTGTTAATGGCAGATAAAGTGACACAGGCATATTTTGAATCCTTCTACAATACCTTCCAGGAAAACATACATTTGTCAGGTGTACTCCGTTGTTATGAAAGAGTTCGCGTCTTGACATAAAGTGGCGTCTCATGAGTGAATATTATTTCTTTTAAGTCGCTTTTTATTGTTGTTTGTTTGTTTATTTGGTAACGTTGCTACTTTCTACACCAACCTAAGGGTCCACAATTAGAAAAGAAACTGGCCACTGGTACTTCCCAACCTTCCCCGACGCCTCACTCGCTCCAACTTTCTAAATTAATGCTTAAATAGAATATTGAGCCGCATTCGCGCAATAAAATATATAGAATCCGATAGAATTGTGCGTGTTCGTTGTGTACTGCAGCGTAACGATGCATTTGATGCACACGTCTTTCTTCACAGTTCACGCGCTCTTCTTATAACGGCGGCCAATTACTATGACCCTCTGTTCACCCCGACGGAGGGCACTAAAATCAATTGGTAAGCTCGTCCCGTCGGGTGAGCGTCGAAGCGAGCTGGCCAGTGACAGCACGTGACATTCTACGTGTCTGCAATCACGTGCACTGCGCAGTTCGTATAATAGGGTGGTTTCACTTATTCCATATCGAATATCTTTTAACAAAATGCATCTTTAATTTCGCATATGGTGTCGCATATACCTATGGGTGTCGTTATTTGTACAAACACGGTCGTATTTAAAAAAATTCATTTTTAAAGGTTTACGATATAATGATAAATTATAATTATTGAGAAATACATAAATAAATTATAATTATTGAGATTTCCTGGAAATAAGATGATTTTGGAAGCTAAACAATTGAAAAAAGGAAATAATTATTTGATTGTAAATTAAATAAATGAATCTTAAATATTATACGTTTTCTGTATTAAATACTAACATATAATAAAATAGCTCATTAAAAAAACTATTCTAAAAGTAAAGAAGTTTAAGGTTATTTGTTGGACTTCATTGGTCAAATACGCTAACGAAGAACGTGGCATTTCAGTTTGTCGAAAATTTATGGTCATAATATTCAAAATTGTACATTTTTAGAACGATATCATGAATCCTTTTTAATGTTTTACATGAAATATATGAATAATTAAAGATTGGAAAAAAATATTCACATTATATGATACAAATTTTAACTTATATTTACAGCTGCTATTCAGTGTCCAACTGCTGGTGATGTTAAAAAGTCTCCTTGTTCCTATTTTCTTAGGATCTGTCCCCGGGTGTTGGTGTAATGAAGGGCGATCGGCTGGTCAACAGCTTTGTCTACAGTAAGGAAATAGATCGTTAGCTCTGATGAGCACATTGCGCTCATCTTCAGCGGTATTTCATATATATCACATTAAGACGCCAAAAACAGCAAGAACGACAACTATATAAATATTTTAAACCATTTATTAAGTATATTGCACATATTTATTTCACTTGAAGTGCAGCTAGATGTACAGATTCGCAATACTTTCAATCTATCCTTTTCTCTCGCCGAGTGATGTAATTTATGTCGAGTAGTATACTTACTTTTAAGGCCTTTAAATCATCATCATCAACCATTTTATATACACTGCTGATTGAAGGTATACCTTGTTGTCTTCTACTTTTCTCTGTCGAGTACTTTCGCAGAGTCTGATGATTTAAAAGTCTGTCGGCCTCATTGAGCCCCTTCGATTACCACTGCATAACTGCTTTTGTTCAAAAAGTGTCCGCTCTCCAGCGGCCCGCCCACTAAAATCGACTGCTTCCCTTATTCATACGTTTCGTTTCCTATGTCTTTGTGTGATACCCATCATACATCTTTCCATGGCTCTTGGCGTTATTCTTAAATTTTTGGACCGCTGTTTGGTACAAGTTCTCAATAAAAAATGGCTTTATCTCAGATTTGAATAGATGTTTGACAGTGAAAGATTAATCTTAATTATGATTATGAAGACGTTATGTAGATAATTTTCTAAAGCCGGTGATAATTAATGGGGTTCGTCGGTTCAAATCCCATCCCGTCCCGTGAGTAGTATGCATTCAATGATGAACAGCTTCCGTTTTAGACGTAACAAACATTCTAATTAATTATTTGCTCAGAGATTGATCGCGTTGATTATTGATGGTTGCTTGTTGCTTGTTGCTCGTTGCGCACTCATTCCGATACTCGTAGGCAATGTTCCTTCTGAGGTGTGCGGGTGTGCACTCGTACACGATTTTGGGATAATGGCGCGCACAAAAAATATAATTATAGTTGTTATTAGTTATCTTATAATTTTTTTTTTTTTATATAACTCTTTTGTAATCAACACAATAAATCAAACACGATTTTTTTGGTTATGTATTTAATTTTTCCCAATAATTGGACTATAAAAATGGAGTTTGATTTATTGTGTTGATTAATTAGTTGTCTTGACTTATTTATGCGTCTTGATACATGTTTATTAGTAATGTATATATATGTGTAATAGCCTTATACTGTACTAGTACGGTATAAAGCTACCGGTCGGGTTCTCCCCCAGCGCTCAAATAATAGCATTGGCCGTTACAATTTCACAAAAGATTTCTTATGCGCTCGCCGTGATCTAAACTTAGAGTAGATAGAGTATGGGTGCTCAAGTGGAAACCTTCTGACGATGTTTATAATTCACGTGAAACAATGGCAAACCCGAATTAATTAGCTTGGTTCTGTCCTGACAAGAGGCCTTAAAAAATAAAACCCGGTGGATAAAAACGTTACTATTTATTAAGTTTTGTACGGAAGTGATGATTAGTACGTAACTAATTATTGTGTTTATTTTATTGTCTATCTCGATTCTGGTAAAGTCACGTTAGCGGCCCGTTGTGTTAGTGACTCGGTGAGTAATCAGCGGGTCGTGAGTTTGTCTAGTCTGCTGAGCACATCTCTGATTCTGTGAAAATACTCAATTATTATTGAAGAATATCTATTTATCTATCTTGTGGAAAACAACCTTCGCAACTGAGATTACAGCACAATAGTTTCTTATTAGATAATCAAATTAAATGCGACATCGCGACAGCAGACAGAGTGTTTAATTACTTATTGAAATTTCTTTAAAAAATCTTCAAATAATTCAACGTTATGTCAAAATCTCAGAGATCCACAAAAAGCACACATTATTAATACGCAAACAATCTGTAGACGTATCAGTCGAGCCGGGAACGTTAAACTGCTCGCTTAACGTCGCACAATACCATACCACTGTTTATGAATAAAATATTGCGGGTTCCCACACTCGATCGTAATAACACCAAATTATACTAAATATAAACAGAACGTAGTAAACATTACCCAACCCAACTTGTGAATCAATTCTCACAGAAATGCGTGATTCGCTCTCATTGTTATTTTATTATTTTTAACGTAATCATTTATTAAAACACATCATATTTACGGATCAAACATTTATATTGTATATACGTTCTCAAAAATAACAAAATAATATTTTTAATATTAGCATAATCTTATTATTAGAATATTAAACTTAGTTTTTTTAACCACTTATTTAATTAATTCACCAACAGGTTTCAGAAAATACCATTTGCTTCCACAGGATGTCAAATTAACTAACCAAACCGTGTATATCATGTTATTCTAATGTTTTTAAAATAAAATTAAAAGAATAATTATTTTAAAATAAATGTAGTACCTAACTTAAATTGTTACGATAATGAAAGATGTGTAAATTGACTTAATGATACAAAATTATTAGAATAGGAATTGTGGTTAAATTTAGTTGGTTATTTATAATATTTTGCTTAATTTTACACGTTTTATTTATTTTTAATAATTCTAAATTATTCAATTTGAAGCCAAATTGTTTTTATGTAAAACAGACAATCTCAAATTTTTATCAAAAGTATGATCATTTTCTAATAAATGATTGGAAAATTCAGAAAAACCATTACTATATAAATATCTTAAATGCTCTTTGACTCATGTTAAAATTTCAACATTTTACCAAAATAGAGAGCAATACAATCTTCACAGCTAAGTTTATAAACACCGGAATTATTAAATTTTTCTATCCTATATTATTATTATTTGTATAAAATGCCGGTCTAATGTTTTTCGGTAGGTGTTTAGATATTTGTATAGAAAATGTATTTATAATAATAAAATCCTACGCCAATAATCATTATTATTGTGTTTTATCTATGAGCTATATAAAAACTGACAAATAATAAATATTCGTATTTTTATTGGTTATCTTTGTTTTATTAACCACTTAATTGAGTTTAAATACATCTACCGGTTTCGAAAAATACCATTTTCTTCTTCAGCCTGTCATAACTAACTAAAAACATATATTATTGTTTCTTTACCTGAATCTATTTTTAAAAAATCTGGTTTTTATTAACCACTTATGTGGTTAACAAAGATAACATTAAAAATATGAATTTTAACCACAAAGTTAATATTGCTAATTTTAAAAGTAGTAATATATAATTTTATTTATTTTTAAATCGTGTCTATTAATTAAGTGTTTAAAAAAATTAAGTTATATAATCTAAAAATAACAAAATAGATTGTAAAATAAAAATTGATAACGCCGTGTTAGAAATTCTACATACCTTATTTATTTTCTTTACCCCCCTACACTTACATTCCGCCATTCTAAAATCAAAATTTCCTCTTTTAAAGAAGCAGTACAGAATTCTTTATTATATTATTTAGTATACAGTTTGGTGGTCTGTGATTTAGTACTTTTTTCGTGTCGTTTTCTTGTCCATCTGAAATATGTTAGGATGTATATAATTTGTCACTTATATTATACTTATATCGTTGTTCATCTTTCAAAAAAGCGTATAGTAGTACTGTTCTGATAAGCGTTTGACAAATTCAGTAAAAACTGCCAGTTCGGAAAGTAAACCAGACTTTAATAATGAAGTATAAAGTTTATATTCCTTCTATCCATTACGGTCACGCCAATTAGCCCTTGACGCATGGAGGTGTGCACGCAGTACAGAGAAACACACAAACACGCGCACGCAGTTTCCCTACTTGGCGGGCTTCTTCCGGTCGGTATCACGTGTCGCTTCCGCCCTTTGCAACATGACATACCTTTCACCCTCTAATGTTTGTGACGTAATCCTGATATCGGTTTTTTGCATCCTCTACAACACAACCCTCGCTAAGGAGGGCGCGTGAAACCCCGTTTAGACGCTGTCGATAAAATGATCTTGGGTTTTATGATATTCCCTCTTCAAAACTGATTCTACCAAATGCAGTCCTGCAGCCGGTACTCCGAAATTCATTAATTCCTCTCTTAATTTCTTTGGTCGCACTTGAATATCGGGCGCATATCGAAAATATATTATTTCGAAATAGTTTATGGCCATTTTTTACGCGGAAGTGACGGGTGTCCATTTTGAAACGCATGTCACCATCAACATTTGCTCCGTTTTCCTGAAAGAGTTGAATTTAAATTGCGGTACAATGCGACACACAACATGGCGTTACTGTATCTTCAAGAGCTTGCATCCCAGACAACTAACTCGAATAGTAGATGTCAAACTCTCAGGTCAGCCTCTACTTCAGCCGCAGAAAGTGTTGTATAACCGACCTGCCGTTGTCAGATGTCTAAGTTTAAGGAACGGGTATTTGCGGTAACAGACCCAAAAGCTTGAAACTCTTTGCTCTCCGTCATAAGAAACAGTGCATCAGAGACTTTATTTAGAAAGTGATTAAAATACACCTTTTTAAAAAATCATTTCCATAACTTCAAATGACAATTTTAAGTACAGAGATGTAAGGCGCCCATGGGATGACATTTTTTACAAAAATTATCTTATGTTATTATTATTAACATAAACATCGTAAAACATGTAGAGTAAGGTAGTATAAAGTAGATAAAAAAATTCACTTCACTCGTACATCAATGAATGTGGTAGTTTATCTGCCATTGTTTTGTACACGTATATAGTATATATATAGATTTGAACACAATGACGTGGGGACTCTGAGCCGTACTCTTGCAAGGAGAACAAACAAAGTGTATCGAGCATCTTGATATCTCATATAAAATCATATGATAGTTTGTAATGGTTACTCCCATACTGCTACTAAAAATAAAACAAATTGACAAAAGATTGACTCTCGTACGCAAAAATCGACTGAAACAAATGGTCCGCTTCCTCTGTTTGAAAAACGCCTTCAACCGCCGCCCATACATACAGAACCTCATCTTCCCCTATCGTGGCGAGAGATCGTCTCCGGACCATTAACAGCAAAACTCTCGACCCGTTAAGTAACCCTTAATAAAACCACATTCTAGATTAAGAGGAATCCGCACCAATTATGTCTATAACTCGTGTGAATGTAACACTCCTTCGCCTTCGTCCTCCTCTCGAAGAGAGCAGTCGGGTCATAGAACTACAGCTAATTTTGATCCTAATGATAGTAATTATTTACCCTTTCTGATATAATAATAATAAATGTTTAGGCCAAACCGAATATTCATTTTCAATAGTTAATACTTTTATTACTTCATATTTTTATAAATCAAGAAGTAAACCGAACGTTCTGTGTACAGTTTAACATTTAATTATGTAACTTTCAAAAATACCTTCGACATTTCTGCTCAGTACAGTTTAACCTATTAATTGCCATTAGTCTTTGAGTGTGTTGACTTAAACGGCTTTTAAAAGCTGAGAACTGGTGTTCGCGGATGATAGACTGATCTCTACTATAATATATGACATTGAACATCTCGTTTGATCTCATCTCTTCCAAGGTCGAAAAGCGCGCTGTCACACTTATTGTGTTTGACTCCACATCAGATTCATTCATCGTGTCTTTGACTCATTTAAACGTGGGAATAAAAATAAAACTTTTTCACTCTTAGTGGCGAATCCGAAGTGAAAGGGAAAATTTTCCTGAGAAGTGTTTTGGCACGGGGCGGCGGGCGAGGGGCGGCCGGCTCAGTTAGCGGGGGGAAGGGCTGAGTGAGCCTTTCTCAAAAGGGCAATCCACAAATGTCTTCTTCAATCTGCCACCTCTAGTTACTGGAGATTGGCAGCGAAATTAAGGAATTTGACTTGGGGTAGCTGTGAGAGTTCGATGAGGGGCGAGGGGTAGCATGCTTCCATCTCGCTTCTTTCAACAAATTAATTATTCTTACGTTAGTTATTTTAATATTCTTTTATTAAATATCTATATGTTGACATTATACATGGTGTTCTAAAAGAAACGTGAATGTCTTTGTATATAAAAATATATAAATTTCTAGGCAAAACTGATTTGAAAATTTTGGTTTAAAGTGCTGCTCCATTACCGAGACAATAGAAAAAAATATCGAACAATCTGTGTCCTAATGATCAATTTTCTCAGGAAAAAAATATTATTGTTGGAATAATAAAATGATCCATTACTTTTAAGTATTGTTTTTTTATATCTCAGTAATGGAGCAATACTAGTCGTACTTTAAAATTTTACGTAACATTTGTTTTCTGGTTATCTCGGCAATGGAGCATTTTAGACCAAATTTGTATTGAACATTTTTTGTTCAGAATTTAATGTTATAAATGAGGAGCAATCTGTACATAAATATAAAACAACCTGTGCCTACTGATGAAGGGTTTTCTACTGACTATATATTAATCATTCACTTATGTTTGATAAGGTTTATTTTATTTTGTATCCCTTATCTGGGCCTTGGCCCGTTCCAAACTGTCGTACTCGCCCCGAAATTCTGCCTTTATTTTATTTAGTACGATGAAAATAAACGCCGATTCGGCCTGATAACACAAATGTCATTTATAATTCAGCCTTAATACGCAGAATATTCCTCTGAATAGCTTCAAAACTTCAAATGTTGTGACGTTCAAGTTTAGCAGATCATCTTCTGCGTAAGATTATTTGTCTGTATTGTGACAGAAGTAAACAATCTCATATATCCTCGAGCTGCGATCAGTTGTGACAACACACCGACACAGCACAGCCTGCAGAGACCCAAACTCCGTTGGGAGCTTTTCCTAGAAGCAATATAAAATTATTGTAGTGTAACTCCCTCTCCAAGCACAAGAGCTGGTCTCTTTTTTGGAGAGGTAAGCGAAGGAAGAACCATGTATGTATGTAACCATATATTTAAAAATTGAATTTATTTTGCCATTGTATTTTCGCTAAATTAAATAAATAAAAAAATAAAAAATTTTAATATCCCGCACCACTGTCTAAGGCCAAGGCCAGCTTGGCTCTACGTCACACGGTCACTGCAATATCCGCGAATAATCCTCGTCGCCAGGTTGGTTGTCTTTGAAGAATGTTTTTTCATTCTTAACTCATATCTTTAAATAATGCTAACGTTCCGTAGCTATTTATTTTTTTATCTCGGCATTATCTAGTCATCCAAAATTTTCGGCAACCGTCACCGGTGACGCAGCCGAGTCGGCGCGGTTCTTCGTCTCCGAAGAGACGCTGGCGGGAGCGCGAGTCCCGGCACCGATCCCCTCGACTTCCGACATTGACACACATAAATAGTACAATACGTTCTCCCCTTCGGTCGTCCTTCCCGCGCCGGATCCGAAGCTAGAACCTTCGGCGTAACTCGAGTAGTCGCCGTAATTATTATTTCCCAAACTATCCCACTTAACGGGTCACACCTACACGGCGGCCGTCCCCCTCGCACCCGCGCGCTCCGGCGCGGTCCGCGACCGCGAGACGGAGAAATAAGTTTTCAATACGCGCGCGTAAAAAGTGGAAACGGCCGAGTGTTCCTACGCTACCGGCGGCCGCGCGAGTGTGCGTGCGCCCGACACAGCTGACGCGCCGGCCGCACACCGGCGCGCGGGCGCCGCGTCCGGACGCTCGGACCATCTGTCGCGGAGAGAGTGCGCCGCAGCGGTGTGAGTGGGCAATTGTGATTGTAGCGCGAAACTCCGCGCGCTGTGTGGGTGACGCGCGGCGGTGTGAGTGCGCGCCGGTGTAGCGGGCCGCGTAGGTCGCGCCGCTCTCTCGCTCCGGCCCGCTTCCCGCTTCAGTCAGTCGAGTCCCGCCGGAGAGTGCTGACGCGCGCCGCCCAGCCGCACGGTTCCCGCGTGTGCTTGTTATTGTTTTCTTCCGAGGATCGGTCGTAGTTATTGCGGCTCTCGGTGATCTGCCGAAGGAGGTCACGGGTCCAAATTTGAATAATTCTTCGAACGTTTAAATCCGGCGGCGGTTATCGCATTTTATTGTTTACGAGTTTGTGTTGTCAGTGTAAAAATTGTTCGGTGACGTTCTTCGCGCCAGGTTCCCCTCCACTCGGGGGATGCCGGCGGAGGAGGATCGCTGAGTCGCCCGCAGCTCGGCCTGCGATGTCCCCGGAGCTCCTCCAGGGCTGCGCCCCGCCCGACAGGCCTCCAGGCCCGCCTCGCAGGCCGGCCCCTCGCCGGGTCCGCCCCGCGCGCCCAGGGAGGCGCGGAGCCCTCCTGCCGGTCGTTTTTCCTTCCTTCGAACATTTCCTTTAATGGACAGCCGGCCGTCGGATCAGCGACGCGACCACATCACCTAGTTCTTTACGCATTTCGTACGAAGTATTAACCCGCGAGCACAGCGCGCGAAGTCATCGTCCGCTCCCGATTCCTCGTTGCTGTGATATTTAACTGTGATCCCCTTATTGGTTCTCCCTTCCCCGAGGAGGTTCCGGTAGTACAAGACGCAAAGGTGCCAAACGGCGCCGAGATAAGCGGAGAGAGAAACATATTTTGATAAAGTAACGTACAGAAAATTAGAGTATACGCCCTGGAAGATATTTTTTATAAAGAAACCGTATTGTGACGTATTTTGTCGCTTGTGGGGACACCGTGTCGATCCGTCGGTGCCTCACGGAGGGGCCGAGAGTACACAGAAAGTATTCCGAGTCGGACGGAGACAGAGAGAGGGCTTATTTCTGAGCTTTCCCCGATAGCGGCTCGAGTGCGCCGCGCCGAGAGCTGAAGACAGAAGCTATTAAGGAATTTGAATAATTAACACATTATTCACACGAAGTTAATCTCGCCGGGGCGATAGCATCTGTTTCTGTCTGTCTGTACAAACTGTCCGGCGGGCGCTAACAAGTGGTCAATTTAAATCATATTTCTAAAACAAACAAGAGAACTTTACTATATTTACACTCAACTCAAATGCTATTTATTTTTCTGAATTGTTGTTTACAAAATAGAGTATATTGAACTGTTAACTACGAGAGCGGAGTGTTGTGATCGATTGCCGTACAAACCTGCGATGGCCGGATTTTATTGTATTTGCTTCGAGTATAACGGGTAGATTGTGATTTCTACGCTTTTGTAGTAATTAAAGAAGAGCTTTACGCGAATGTGATAAGAAGAATCTACGAGATCGTGACAGTGAATTGATCAGGAATCGCAATCACTCGAGTGTCAGTGCGAACGGGGAATGCGAATGCCCCAGTTGCGAGTGTGTGCGTGTGTGTGTGTGTCATACTCGGATTAGCAGCCGCCGCTACCAGGAGCGCACCATGAAGGAGGAGGACTGCCGCCTGTGCGGGTACTACTCGCAGCAGCGCTGCACGCACGTGGCGGACTTCAGTATCGCGGGGCTCATGGGCAGCCGCCCGCACCCCCGCCCGCCGCCCGCGCACCCCACCCCCCTGCCGCCGCCCAACCTGTGGATGCACAACGACGCCCTCCTGCTCTCCGCGTACTTCTTCAAATTAGGTATCTGGCTGTTCTACTTCCGTCGCCGTACAAAATGTAACAATAAAAGCATTTACATACTTACAGAAAAGTAATGCCCTATGTTTCCGTAAAACCTATTCTTCAATGTTGCAAACATAATTTATTATCGAGAATGATCAAATTGGTTCACCACAGTACAAATTAACAGTAACTTAACCAATTAAAGTATACAAACGCCAAATTAGACATTTTCGAAACTTACCATTTCTGTGGTGGACTGTGCCTGCCGCCATTCATACATAAATGTCAACTGCCGTATGATGCAGCCAATCCGCTCCCTCTTCTAAACCACCTTTCCTGCTCTCACAAGATCTGCTTCGATTCTCCGCCCGAGTGTGATCCGAGTCCCGAATCTAGTCTCCCGCTCATTTCATCTCATCCCCGAATCTAATTACTTTTGCGCCTACAATAAACGTATCTCTGTTTTTTTTTATTTTGAATAGCGCCACTTTCACCACCTTTACTTCTACAAATAATATTGATTCATGTATTGAAATTGAGGCCAATATTCGCGGTTCCGTCGCTTATATTATATCATGATAGTAGGTGCGGTGCGATCGCGGCTGAACCGAATATAGCAAGGGGTCGTGTCTCCGATGACTTTGTTAATCGCTACAATTTTTTGTACTTATATTCAGGCCTATTCTCAAAATTGCAATATTGAAATGAAGGTGATTGTTACACCGACCCTCAAAAATAGTGTTATATTTGAATGAGAGAGAGTGAGGGAGATAAACGTACCATAATCTGTCAAAACTATCTGTCTATTTTTGAGGGTTGGTGTAACAATCACCTTCATTTCAATATTGAAATTTTGAGAATAGGCCTGATTATTGTATCTGACAGGCTAAATAAATACATTTTATTGTAAATTATTATAAAATTGTGACATTTAGTTTTTATTTACTAGTAAATATTTGCCTTAAAATTGCTGTACACCATTTTCCTACAGCAATTCTTTGTGTCTCATATGCTATTTTAACAATATATATCGGCGATCCACATTCTATATCGTAATATTTTCTACCATGAAATAATCACGTTGTTTAGCCCGTTATTTAGCTGAGGTGACTCAGCATCACGAATCACGAGAGAGGGTAGTACATCAGACTACACCCTGTAGTGCCATTCTCGCTGCGTCACCCAAGTTCCTAACTGGTGGCCATTCTGTACCTGGTTTACCTAATATTTCTAGTTCTTCCTGTTGCGTCTAACACTAGCTTAGTGGAATTTTTTTACCATCCTTACTCATACATCCTACATGCTCAAACCGTCCTAACGATCTTTTATTTTCTGTCAACTTCTTTTCTTATGTGTGATAATGATAATGTTTACCAATAAACATTATCTTGCGCGTATTCCGTGTATTTTCATTTTGCCACTTCCACGCTTCGCGTCCATAGTGTCGTCGGTGCTTAAATTGTATTATGTATTCACGTTTCGCACTGCAAATTCATTCATCTTATCGTCAGACTGATCTCACTGTAGATTCCGCAAACAGTTCGCTTATTTGCTCTAGCCAACTATTTATAGTCGACTACTTAACACGTCTTTAAAGGTGTTCATTTACGATTCACCATCTGAGCGCTCCTACTAATTGGTGGTAGGTGGATGGTTCGTGGGTGGTCCGATGTTCAGTGCGGTGCCCGGCGGTAGTCTCGGTAGTAGATATCGATATTACGCTCGCGGGCTGCGTTAGTTCCGTTAGCGCCTACACACACACGCGTCCCGTGTCGTAAACCCTCCGGTCAATAATCATCTGCAACATTTTTTCTGTTGTCTGTACGTTCGTCGCGGCTTACTCTTCGATGCCGCAGTACAATTACGGGAGTTCCTGCCACGGGAGAGTGCGCGCGAGGATGCGGGCTATATTCACTCATTAATAATAAGAGAACACTTTGTTTATACTACTGTTTGTTGATAAATTAACATTCCTCAAGACCAATGGTCCCCTTTTCACGATACAATGTGTATTCGAATTTAAAATGTAAGCGCGATTTAATTGCTTTTTCTTGTATTTATAATTTCTATTTTATCTAATTGTAAACCCGTGATATTTGTATGTAAAATTTCTAAATCCTTATTAATATCAAAAGAATGAAATTACTGAGAAAATATGACAGTTTGTAATGTTCTAAGATGGAAGCACACGAATGACATTAATAAGATTCCAAAACGTGCTAATCAACTCTTATCATAAGGTGTTTAAAAATAAATTTGATCATCGTTGAACGTAGATTTAGTGTGTAATGTTTTTAACGTTAAATAACAAAAAAGATAATACTGTAAAATATTTAATAATATGAAAATTAAAATTATCGTAGGTATCTATATTATTTTTTTATTGCTTAATTATGTGCACATTTTTTAACAGGGGCGTATTGGTGAACTTAGACCAGCCTGGGAATTTTACGATACAACTAAGTTAGCTGTTATAATTAATACATTTTCGAAAAATAATTTTCTTTTCATAATGCACTCTGTTCCACAATTAGTTGACGTCTAAGCTACGCCGTCTACCCCGCCCTACAGACGTAGTTCTCTGTACGTACAATATTTTAGAAAAATAATGGTTTATTACAGAATTGTATAAAAGTCAGTCCTTATTCCGAATCCTTCTTTAATTGCCGATTAGTAATAGGATATATTTAAATATTGGTACGATTTAACAGGGAATTATTTTAAGAGATATGTGCATTAAAATAAATTGTTTGTTTATTACAATAATAAAAAATGAATATTAAATATCTCTGTTCAATAAAAAATACCTAAGTTTTTATTATTTTAGTATTTATTTGAATGTACGTATTAATATTTCCCTTTAAATATAATATATATTTAGAAAGAAATCAAAAATAGCGGATGCCGGACCTATCCGCCCTGGCTGTGTGTGTGTATTTAAGATATCCACTTCATTGGCAGATAAAGATGTGTTCTCCGCGTCTGTGTCTACTCGCTGGCACTGGGTAGGAAACGTTCCCAGCTTCAGCTTCGCCAGAACAATGGCTCCGTTTGCTGAAGCAGTAACGGGACCGAACCGTTCATTAGAGCCGTCTTTCTTTCACCGATCTTCCATTTGGACCACTCGGACCGACCTTGGCTCGGCTGCGGGCACTATGGGCCGCTGAGCGCGCCTATCTTCTTGGCCATCGAACGGTGTATTAAACAACCGTATAAAATAATTACTATGTAGCACAATCTGTAAGTGGGCTTCTCCATATATCATCCACGCTCCCGGTATCTATTTATAACATTTGTAAAAACCGATATACAATTTTGTTGCAGTTGGAGTCTCAAATTTTGAGCCCATTTCAAAAATCCACGTTACCTCAGTCCTTAGTCAGTGTACAGCCGATTGTCCTCATCAGCAAAATAGTAAAATATTATAATATATAACAGTTCGGACGGAAGTCACGGAGTACAGGTGTCTCGCAGGCCCTGTCCTGGAGCGACCCACTCCATTCCGCGTGGGATCTCTCCATGTACACGGCTCACAGCTCACATGTTCCGTACTCGCTACCGTGCGGTCTGTACGTCCCGTTCCGTCCCGTGCCGACTAAATCGGGAGTTTGTTAAAAATATATTTTTAAACTATTAATTATTAAGGAATACATCACTGACCCGAAAGATTATCTCTCACTCGCCCATATATCGGAGAATTTTCTTTTCAAAGCCTTCATATTGTATCATACTGATACGATTTAAATTATTTTATAGTAAATGGAAATGTTTGCACACATTTTGTAAGTATATTATACTTATATATACTTTATCACTATGTCGAAGCTAGCTAGACAGTCGACCACTACTACTACCCTTGCCAACAAATTGTTAAAAGAGCGTTGGCAGTCGAGATCAAAATAACGCTATACAAGTTCGTATTGCGCGTTCGCTTAATAGGAAAGTAGCCGATTTCAATCTCATTTTTTATAATACCAAATTTCTCTAGGGCGACCTCAACCACGCTTGAGAATAATTACAATCCTTTTTTTTTTTAAGTATTGAACTCCTGAGCGACATCAGTATGAAGTACGTATTTATAAAAATACATAAATGAACATTACCATTCTTGAACACTAGGTTACGAATTGTTCATTTGCTCGCCGAATACAGTTCTAAACTTGATTTGTCATTTTCGGTAAAATCACTAAGGGTTAAATTATATTTAATATTATTCAGGTACTAAGTAGGTACTATTAGGAACGGGGTCATGAATTATTCCCATTTTTCCAAAACCATCTAAGGGCGGTACTCGAATAGTCTGCACAATGGCGGACAGTCGCGTGTGCACAATGATGTCATTTTTTTACGATACATATTACTTTTCACCATTAGATAAGGCCGTACGGGAATGTTCACTTATTATATTTTCAAAAAAATACCAGTTGGCATGCGACACTTGCGAGGAATATTTATTAACAATGTCGGTTCGTAATGTCACACTAAAAAGATATTAATATTTTGAAATGAAAATGAATTAATTTTACGAAATGAGGGCGCTAAATGAACCACAGTGTAAAAAATATGCAGTGAGCATGAAAAATTATTGGTGGTGGAAATATGAGGAAGAAAAGAAAGGCACTTGCACGTGACACGTGGGATATCGAAATCTTGGCTAAATACACTCTCTGCGGCGGCTTCCATCTTTCCTCTGTTTCTGTTCTTCGTCGCGGATGCGGAGCTACATAAGGTCAGTTCGCGGTAACAATCGATAGGCGATCCTCAACGCGCAGGAACATCACGGCGCCCTCCTCAGTACCGTCAGCACGTTGTGCAGGTATGCATAATTGGAATCTCCGTACAAAGTTAACTATTTTATTATTTAGGCTGATACGAAACTGCCACTGCCCTTCATCGGTCGGTAAAGGAGTAAAATTTCACTGAAAGTTTGGCGCGTAGTAAAACTGGGCGCCGCGAATATGTCATGTCGGTCCATGAATGAGTGCTACATATCGCATCGCGATAGAAACTGAAACGTGCACCTCGTTAGACGGGTTATAAATGTAGAGGCTCGGTCCGACTTAACCCGCGCCGGGGCGCGCGAGCTGACTCCTCCGAATTAACCCGCGATGCTATTATTGGACGTGTGCACCGCGCGCCACTCTCCACCGTCCGCACGGAGTAGGCACGGCACGGTACAGGTGCGAGTGTGCGAAAGTATTGATAAAAACATCGCCAGTATTTGTGAGATATTATCGCATTTTGTTTATACGATGTATTCGGCCTTGTGTTGTTGTTTATCGCCGAATCGTCCACATATTATTGCGTTTCACCGTATGTATGTATGTATGTGTGTGTGTGTGTGTTATATACTAATCTTTTTTCAGCTGCCCATTAGCTTTCCACACATGCCTATGTATCTCTTTACGACTTATATTTTGTGTTCCTTTAGCTACAGTTGTAGTATTACGTGCAGAGCGGATATTAGAGTAATTGTAGGTATTTGTTAATATTATTATTGTACTCGGCACTATCGAATTCTATTGACCGTTGTTATGTATCCTTTATAAACTATCACTCTTTTGTTGATGATAACAATATAGGAAAAATGTTGCACATTTAACCATTTTATTAGTTGAAAATATAAAAATCAACTTACTCTATATGACATTTCAAAGATGACCGATGGCTATACTGATAATAACGATCGTTGACTTCTGGTATAAAGTTACTTATAAGAAGGTTTCGATGTCGCTAACTAAACCTACCATTTCCAACATTTGTGTGTCGTTGGCGTCTGTCTACCTATATTGTAATGTGATATTTATCCCACGTGGCGTGGAACCATTCAATCCATGTTTATGCTGGCGATTCCATTGTCCCCTGCCACTTTTACTTCCCGGTCTGTTTCCACCCGTGCGCTGTTTATCATCCTTTATTTCATACAATATGTTTTGTAAAAATTCCTAATAAAACGTGTCACAAAAGCGCGCAGCATTTTGGCAGAGATACGCATATAGGGATAGGGGTGTATCTTGTAAGAACATTGTTACATCTAGAATTAGGAACTTGTATTTACACAAAACAAAATAATACTTTGAAATAAAATTTAGACGATCTCGAAACAAAATACGATGATTTGACGGCGGGGTGAACAAGAAAAACATATTCTACGCGGGTATGTTACAAGTAACGCGTGTGTTTGCGGTATTTCGTATCCATGATTGTGTTTGGCGTCAATATTGCTAAAAATAATCATTCGCATTATTCAACTAACTGAAATACTCAACGTTTATTTAATTAGGTATTTTTATTATTAGGTAACTTTTTGAAGATTTGATATGAATGCCGACTGAAAGAGACATATCTTAACACAAAATTCATCAAATCGCTGCTCGCAGCCTGCCCTTCCATGACATTATTAGTCAACTTCCCATCCAGTTGCAATTATAATTGACAATTAGGTAAACGAGATATTAAATATTTCACCCAGGTTAGGTTAGGTTACTCCACGATAATAATAATTCTTACACATTTTTCTTCCGTTTAATTTTGAATCTAACTTTTTTTTTTTTTCCATGAATCAGTTTTATAGTTGATGAAGTTTCGGACCATATTTCGAGAAATCATTACAAGTACAATACATACTCGAGAGTCTATACCGGAATTGCTAATTAAATATTTAATAGTAAAATCGTGAAAATTCACATCTCGCGTCGGGCCGTGCACGGGTGACGAACGCATTTTGTCTTTACGGAGATAGCAAAAAAAACTATAACTGGCTGTAGGTCTGACACCTGTAGGTTCCCACACATGTCAATATGGATGGCAGCTAAAAGGTCACTTGCGAGTATGGTTTTATTATTATATAGAAATGTTAACCATCACTTACATTTCAATATTACGGACAGTCGCTGATGGTGGTCTCATCACCCAACACATTGTTTCAGTATAATATGTGTATAAATTAATAGTTTAATACATTATTTTATGTGACATGCTACTTCTTTAAGACTACAAGACGACACGAGCTTTGTATCCCAGACAATTTAATTAATAGACGTCAAACTCTCAGGTCAGTCTCTACTTCAGCCGCAGGAAGGGTTGTAGAACCGACTAACCGTTGACAGAAGTCTAAATTTAGTGAACGGGCGATTGCGGTGGCGGTGGAACTCTTTGCCCTCCGTCATAAGGAACGATGAATGCATCAGATACTTTATTTAAGAAGAGACTAAAAACGCACCATTTCCAATAATCATTTTCATAAGTTCAAATAACACTTTTTAATATAAAATACATAAATAATGTATGATTATAAACCGTTGATGCGTAAAGCGCCCTTGAGGTGAAATTCTTTACGATAATAGCGCTATGATAATAATTATCCAATATTATTATTGAGATAAAATCTCTTGTTGTGAAACGGAGATCGTTTACATTATGAACATAATTTAGTCTAAAATTCAGTTTAAATAATCATCGACAAATAATTGTATAATATTATTAAAGACTTTTTAAAGCAACGAAAGAATAAAAAATTTCAGAAAATAATAATTATTATAATTTTTACGTACATCTAGAAAATATAAGAGAAGGAAATAAAATATTTTAAATAATTAACGTAAACACATTATGGTTAATTAATAATTCATTTACTTTGTTTTTAACCACTAGTTTGTTATATTCACCGACCTGTTTCGAGAAATACTCTTTTCTTCATCAGGTGAAGCGTGTGTTAAATTATCCTTATGTTTTGAAATATTAGGAAATAATTGTATAAAATATAGCCGGTACCTGAAATTGATAAATTTAAAATTGTTATAACGATGAAAAATGTGTAAATTGACCCGATGATCCGAAAATATGTATTGGGAAATTGTTTAGTCCAGGACTTGTGGTTAAATTAACTTAGTATTACAATTTCGACCTGTATTTCCAATACCTATATAGAAAGCAGTGCATTATTTACATCAAGTTTATAAATACCAGAATTGTTAAATTTATCATGTTTGTCTATAAGAAGTTTTCCTATCTTATATTATTATTTTAAAAAACTGAAACCGGTTGGTGAATATAATAAACTTACATTATTTAAAAGCAATGCGTACGAGGATAATGAATATTATATAACGGCTCAAATAAACACAATAACTCGGGGGGAGAATCAGAAGATACACGCAATAATGGTCTTTATTGCTCAGTCAGTTGTAGGAATATCGCGAACGGTGAGCTCGCGCGGAGCCGAGCGACAAATGTAATCCTAGGATCGAACTTTCCGAGCGACTTGGCAATTCTCTTTCTTTAACGGTCTGGTGCTCCGTCGCGATGAAACCAATTATCGCATTCCCTGATCTGGGAACCTCCGCGAGGTTTTCGGGACTTTTTCACTTCATTTGCATTCGGCGGGGGGCGGCGCGGTTTGTCATCGCGAAAGCGCCTGCGGCACAGAAGAGGCGACGAGACAGAGGACGAGTTAGAGTTTGATGTGATTCTGAGATCCGGCCTGTTTAAACAATGTCACAATACAACTAAAGTGCACCATTTCCAACTTTGTATTATCACGAATCGGATGTAGAATAGTGGAGAGGTCACTCTGCTGCTACCACTAAATTATTGAATCTCTGGTGTGTACATTTCGACTCAGATTTTATGCAGGTACATTGCATTAATTAATTAATACAGACTATTAGGTACACTATGTATGTAACACTGATGAATTAAATTTATGTGAAGTTGAAATGATTATTTTTTCAAAATAAGAATTTTATTTATGTGTTCAGATAACTTTGCATACTCCTCACTTAGTTGAATTGTAATATTTTATAAAATACAAGTATTTCGACATTGTTTTTTTTCGGCTTATATTTTTTATAGTTTGTTTAAAAACAAGTGAATACTTCAAATGCAAATTGTAACTTCACAGGCTCGGTTACAAAATTCAGCCTTGACATAATATCTTTAGCTCATTGCTTAAATATAAGTATAAACATATGCCATAATAAGTATAATTGATCATGCTACTAAAGCCGTTAACTTTCATTTCATTTTATCTTCTTATAATATAATTTTTGTGTTTTAATTTGAAATCCATCTAGCTTTGTTTTTACGGAATCTCAAATACATTTTAGTAAACCGAGGGAGACGCCAGAATTAATAATTCATTGACGGATTCCGTAAAAACAAAGTAGATGGCTTTCAAATAATGGAACGATAGATGTATTAATTTAAAAAGTGTAACATGTAGGTTCGAAAATTTGTCGTCAATCCTCTGGGTTGGTATAGCATAATCGGATAATGCACGTTCCCCGGATTGGAATTATTTTAATGCGGGATTTGAACCTACGCTCCCTGCCAGACGCCTTAACCCACTCTCACGCCCGTGTGAGTGGGTTAAGCCTGTAAAAGTGTGCTCCACTAATGGCGACGTTTCTAGTGAATTACGAGTATAATTAGATTATTCTTTCAGATCTGCGCCGTATCATTCCTGTAATAAATTAGTATTAGTTTTCATTTACGTATCACATTTAATGTTGATTTTTAATAATTGTGAGTGGTGTGTTGTCCGATTCATCGTCAAGGACCTAAGCTATCATTATTTGTATCGCTACGGCGTCAGAGTGATGACTCGCGGCGACCTTCCCCCTCCCCCTCCCCCACCCCCCGCCCCTCCCCTGCCCTCGCCGGTGTGACGCAGTGGCGGCGGTGCAGCGCCCCCCCAGGATCGATAGCGCCCCCGCCGTATCCCCTGCCCCGTCGCCCGAACTGCCGATCTGGCCGTGTTCTCATCATCTTGTCAACCAGCCCGCTGCGACTGTACACTTCGCACTCAGTCAAGAGATTTGAGTTCTTCATTATTTTTAAAATTTATTTAATTACACTCAATCCGTTTAAGTTGCGGTGAAAAGTAATTAGATTAGGGATGAATGTAAAACGTTTTATAGCGTGATGAACAGATGGGTCGCGTTACCGTGAACAGAAGAGAAGTACCGTAGGTATAAGAGCTGGAGCGACCAGATGAACCTTATACGATAATATGGACTGAAGAAGAGAAGTTGTGTCATATCAAAAGTGTACCAGTTTTTTATTTGCCATCTACTCTTGTAATGACTTCATCGACTCTTCGCAATTATCTGGGATCGGCTTTCTTAACACGCAGATAGCAGGAACCGCGGCGTTAACCGCATTAATTTCTGGTTAATATTGGCTATCCTGCAACTCTTCTTCCATGCTGGTCCACCGTGTTGCCTAGTGTCGTCCTCTTCCTCTTCTCGGTGTCAGAATGTTGAGCGCCTCTTCGATCATTTGGTCGTCACGTGGTCAAACCGACAGTGTCTGGACTCTTAAGCCTGTCTATGATGGGCGTTAACTTGAAGCCTTCTCTGTGATAACAGAGAACGAACATGTATTGTTAACGTGAACAGTAGTTCTATGGACATCACTTCGCTTATAAATGTTCACCACGCACTTGATGATAGTTTACAAGTTATTGCGATTGACATTTATTGAATAAAAAACATCAACGCCATGCAGCAACTACACCCACTGCTAGGTACTTCTATAAATAATTTTATATTATACGATAAAAGATTAAGAAATTATTATTTTCTAAACAATTTTATATCCAGCTGCTTCTTCAGCATAAAATAACGCATCTTAATATTTAGTTGGAATTGTTAAAGATTGTGAAATATGCATAGAATACCTCAAACTGGAAAAGTAAAGAATACTCTTAATTAACTTAATATAATATAATACTTATAAAACTTCCGGCGCAAGTCAACCGCTCGCCAGCTGTATAAATATAGTTGTAATAACAAAGGACTTGAAGAAAACCATTTATTTATTCTGTGGAAACCGTGTGTCAAGTTTGACATAATAATAACAAAAATCAGCTCTATATACTTAGTTATAATAAATACATAGTAAATATTTTGACAGAAAACCAATATTGTGTCCAATATACGGAAAGCATCATTTTTTCTAATAAAATCAATTATATATGAATCGGGAATTGTAGATTTATAGAATTTTAATATTCACCGCTTCCATGCACGACATCCAACGCTGTTGTAATGAAATAATGTCTTGAAAATTTAACAATTTATAATTCGATCAATTTTAACATCTAAATAATTTCATTAATGCAGATTTATCTCCAAAACCCTGGACCTATAGCGTTTGGCTTTATTAGATAGACTCGAAAGGATCACATTTATTGCGGGTTACTCAATTGAATTAAACATTAATAGATTTAGATAAAAAGTTACAGGTTAACGAATTGATGAAGGATTCTTTAAGGTGAGAATCGAGGACCCCTATTCATCCTCGAATTCTCACACATATCTGAAATGTCACAGTGTATACTAATGTTGCCTCGAAGTTACCAATATAAGATTTGTATTTGTATTGAGTGTTTGGCTGGAGCGGGTGGATTATGAATGAAACGTATTTATTGTCAATCGTAGCACAATTAAATTAAGAGTGTTGGTCAAATTATAAGTTCAGGACTAACGAAGTCTACTAGAGACGGCACTGAGATGCGCAAGAAGAGTGTCGGTTCCAGTGGTTTCTCGGACTGGTTGCGGCGCGATGTAATGTTGTCCACATTTCTGACGGTACTAGGGCTCCGCAGACCTATAAGAAAACATGCTCTATATATGTATTAATTCTCCGTTCTTAGAAGTTTTTCTGGCAAAAGTTTATTAGTTATATATTAATTAGTACAAAGGTTTTATCTGACTTATATGAATAATAAAAACTAACATTTTCGCAAAGAAAGCGAAAAGTGAATTAGTTTTGAAATAGCCCCCTTGAGATAATAAAAAATAAATTAGCGTGTTAGCGTGTCAATTAAAAAGTTGTAATTTGTAAACAAACTAAAATTAGCGACATTTATATGAAACTATTATAAATTATAATTATTTTATGTACGAGTATGTACTGTCAAAGTTATTTCTCACCATCGAAAAGTATGATCAGCATTCGGGAGTAATCAGATTTTTATTCGACCGCTCGCCACTTCCGCGACCCCTTCAGAGAGTGGCCAATCAACAAGTCGGGGCAGTCGGACAGCCGTTCGGGGCGCCGAGTACCCCCGCCCCCGCACACTGATTCATGTGGCTATCATTCACTGCGAGGAATTTAATTATTCTCTTACCTCTGTGCGGAAATATCTCAATTCCCCGTGACCTTTAGCCCTGGCTTCAAAGTGACGTTTTTATTTCTACGTTTATATTACGCACTTATCATTTGCCTTATATCGATCGGGCTAGGTACATTCAATTGAAGACCGAAAACGTTTCAAATAAAAGCTTTCAACGAAGACTTTAGATATTGTTTGCAATATTTGAACATGTCCAAGAACAAACAATTGCTGGATTTTCACCTACAAAGGCACTATTATTAAACAAATAATAGATATTTCATAGAGACGAACCTATTTTTATTATATTTAATGGAAAAATATGGAAGTACGCGTAATTACAGGGCTTAGGCTGGCTTAAGTGATCACTTTATATAAATGTCACTCATTCACTATTCTCACACATAAATTATCTATCAAAGTTTTAGAAAGTTGTATATTTTTTTAATTTAAATTTTATTGAGGGATTTTGACAGTGTAAACATATTATAACAAACATAATAACTATTTAACATGTGATACTAATAATGAAAATCCACTAAAATATTTAGATACGTAGGTATGTTTATATGCAGAAAATAAATGAAAAGAGAAAAAGAGGGAGAAAGGGTGGGGAGGTTGCAACTATCGTTGCGGAAAAGGGAGAGCAAGATGTGTTTATAGGTAGAATGATCGGCCAAAATTGATATTGTAGTGGTTCATAAGAAGAACCCTTTGAGCGTAGTAAGGCTAATCTTGACAAAGTCAATTTCTGTAAATTTCTCATTATGGTATTTGCACGACCGGTGAATGAATGAATTTTGTATTTAGGTTGTTCTACTTCTGGGAAAGTGGAAGAGTAGTGGATATATGTTAATATGTGGAAACACTTCGAGTACCACTACACTATTTCCATCTATGGACTAAATTTGATAATTCATTTCCTGAAACAGCATATATTTCACAATGTGAATCAATTATTTTTTTTATAACATATTTCAAAAAAATACCCATACTTCCATAAATAAAAAATATAATAAAAAAAAATAGCTTCGTCTCTATGAGATATCTATTATTTGTTTAATAACAGTACCTTTGTAGCTAAAAATCCAGTAAATATGTGTTCTTGAACATATTCAAATATTGTTATAAGTTTTAACTTAATTTTGTAAAAATCTCGTTCCATAATATTTTGTCCAGTATAGAATTTGTACTTGTCCTTAATCTGAATTTGTCCTTAATCATTTTCAACTCGTAATTTAGTCAGGTATATCTACCCATAAAATATTGTGAATTATGTCAGTTACATTATTTTTACATAAGTTTTCAGTTTTCAGAAAACAAAAATTTATCTAGTTTTTAAATATTTCAAATATATAGATGGAATTATATAAATTGTACATGGATATTTATTATACTCCTACCTCGAAGCTTATTTTAAGAGTTCAAACATAGAATGAAGGTATTTTAACCTTTATCTTTTATAAATGTTAAAAGCTGTCGAGTATCTTTATGGAAACTTTTAAAAGGTAAATGAATATAATCACGATCAAACCAGAACCAGAAGGATACAAGTAGGTACTCCGGTTTCGGTAACTAAAACATTTCCCAAAAAAGTGTTATATTTGGCGGAGTTTTATCTGGAATCATATCGGTACCTATAATACCTCTACCTAAAATAGAAAAATGAGGGTCATTTTAACCTCATCATCATAATCATCAGCCCTTTCTATCCTCTGCGGGATGAAGGCCTCCCCAAGTATCTCCCACCTTTCTCTGTCTATTATCGCCGCCATGTATTTTCGCAGAGTTTGATGATTTCATCAGTCCGGTAGGTTTCAGGTCGGCCCGCCGGGCTCTCGATTACCGCGGGCATCACTGGATGATGGCAGTCATCCAACAAGTGACACCACCTCTGCAACAACCCAGTATATCGGTTTTGAGCAAATCTGAGTTATGAATGGTCCACCGCACTGGAAATGATTGGTCCACAACGCGAATGGAGATCAAATAAAATTATACAATATTGATCCAGTGACGCCTCAACAGCGCTAGGGTCCAAGTCATAGGGCCAAGTGAGGCCAAGCATTAGGATATCCGTCGAGGATGAGAATTTAGACGCGGACATGCGATAATAGCATTATACGAATACGGAACAGTGTTGTTGCCTCAATTGTCCGTCCTCTGAAAGATCAGCGATTACTCTCGTCTATTCATCATCTCGTCCGCGCGCTCTTATCCTTCCTTCTTGAGATGCCCGACATATTGTATGTAGATACATACGTCTTTCCGCGCTTCTGCGTTACTTTCACTTTTGGGACATTTCTTTTATTGAGAAGTAGAAAAGTACTCAATAAAAATACTATTATTTGAGCATTGAATAGTTCTTTGACTGTCAAAGGTTTATCTTAATTTTTAACCATCCAATTATAATGGGGTTCATGCGAGATTAGTTTTACAATAAGGCATGGGTAGGAACTGTTCAATTATATGTATATGCACACATGTTCCCCGCGACTATCACATGTTGTGCACGGATGCTGGACAAGCTTACAGATATCAACACGGACCGAGGTCGCGGGCGATAAGCGGACTGTGTGTAGTGTGTATCCGGCGGAACACGCCGTGGAGTCCACACCTCTGGCGGGAATGTGGGCCCTGATATCGACCGGACCCAAACCCACTTCGGGTCTGGTACTCGCATGAGAATATCAAGTTATTTTGTCGCACTAAATACTTAACGATCGCTTAAATGTTGTTTATCATGATATAATTACGTTAATTAATTTCCTCTAATTTCTAATGTGTGTCGTGTTTAACAACCGATCGTCGCTATTCTCAAACGGCTAATTTCACTGCTAATCGAATAGACTACGAACGAATGAATGGACATTTGATTAATTTTTTTTTAAAACACTGGATTATCAATATTAACGTATTATCAATATTAACGTAATTCCTGCCACCTGCCTCGTTTAATTCAATAACACATTTAATAACGTAAATCACATGCACGCATATTCCGAATAAAATAAGTAATTTTAATGGAATTACATTTTATTTGGGAAGTTACGATTTTTCAGAACATAGGAAATTTAAAACAAATAAAAAGTTCCCGACTTCAACCGGGAACTTTTTGTTACCGGAGACGTTTTTAACTAATTCATTATCAATTTTGTCGAAAAATATTATTTTTGCGCTACCGGGATAGCTAGGGATAGATAGATAGAAAAACAATATTTTTCGACAAAATTGATTTTGTATGTATACATTTATAATGAATACATTAAATTAGTATTAAAAACATCACAGACCGTCTGTTCTGAATAATTACAACTTCACAATAAGAATGTGTTCTTAATAATTCACTTGACTTATTTTAATTCTATAATCGTATGGCACTTTGTCACTTGACTGGATATGAAAAAATATTGCTCTCTGGACGTTTCATATTTTCACAGTGAGCTTTACGTGTCCAACCTAAGTAGGTACCTACTTTCCCGTGTTCAGAATGTAACCTACCAACTTAAAAAATATATTGATGGGCTCTCATGCAGTATTAATAAACACCTTGTGTCTTTATCGAGTCTCTTAAATTTTTCATTTCGATTCAAATTTCATCCGAAGTGTGACCCATGCCATGGAGTCGGTCTACATTTCTTTAAATGTCGCTACTGACTGAATTGAAACCGTGCACATTGAACTAAATGAAACCTCTGTAATTAGTGTGACCAGGTGTGATGAACTGCCGCCTTCGAGAGTAATAAAACTGATTGCGATCTGGTCCCCGGAGTCGCCAGCTTCGAACACTCGGTCAAGGAGGGAGGGTTCTTATATGAACAATTTTCAATATTTTCGCGAATTTCTATTGGATCATACACTCTTGAAAATTTCTATATTAATTATTTTACTTTTAATAATGTTTATTTTTCAAAGATCTTTTATTGTATGTAATGCCACCCGGTTTTAGTCAGCAGTTAAAATGTCATCACCGGGTTTTTTTTAAATATAGATTGATGTGAGAAAGTTACAAATACAGTTTTGAACTATATTAAAATATTTTTACATAAATGTTAATTCGTTATAATTTAAGTTAAATAAACGTTTAATTCAGTTCGATCTATTTCACAAGCAATCGACCTAGTGACTGGGCTACGAGGGTCGCCAATTAATTGATTAATTTTATTTACTTGTATTTAAACTAATGAGCGATTTGAATAAAAGTATGTGATGTGTCGACAGTGTGTTAATAAATGAAAAATCTGAATGATCTCTAAAGGAGTAAAGAAAAAACTGAAAGAACTATGAACCAGATAACGTGATTATTTTTCATCTCCAAACTGTCAAATTATGATGAACGACTTCTGCCTGAACGAGCCTGACGATCGTTAAACATGTTGTGATGATCTGTTTTCTTGTCCTGCTCTTCGATTGTTGCGGTTCCTAGCAGGGAAATTGTCTAATGCATATCTGGTTTGCCTTCAACGTGTGCGCGCACATGTATACTTTGCTATTGTATCCTCGATCGCACCTGCGTTCCACACGTTCCACACTACGAGTGTGATCAAATTGTTGTGTTATTTTATTTGCTTTGGAATCTCTCACGCCTCGAAAATGTTGTCGCAAAATAAATATATTTTCCTTTTTTATGACAATAATATAATATGATTTTTATATTTGATGAATAGTTCCACATTGTCTGTAATTCGCGACGGACCTGAAATATGTTCTTTGTCCGCTTCGTGCACCCTCGGCCTTTCGGGGGCGAGCGCCCTCCGTCTAGCCCAGATAGCTGTACCTCTGCCTCCTGTCTGGATTTATTCCCTCCGCTCTCCGGAAAACTGCCCAACTGTTGCTCCTTTGGTTTATCTCTTTTACATTCCCAACCCTGTCTGGGACTGGCGGCTGGTGACTGGCGAGTTCCCGTTACCGTTATTAACTAACACCGTTACCGTTGATTCGCAATAGTAACATTAATTTACTAAACAAACACTGTCTAGATATTCGACTGCGGCGTTCGGTCGTATCACTGCCACCACGCTTGAAAGCGATACGGTCGGTACACCTATAACAGTCGATAAGTTTGATCTCCATACAAAATAAGTAGACACCGATTGACTCTGCACTGATTATGTTTACGGGAGTTTCGACAATAAAATTTCTCAATGAACAAACACCGTAACAATGGTTCATTTCTCGCCATATTTATTTTCAAACCCCTAATTGTATTCGATTGTAAACCCGTAGCTGGCTCATTCCGGGTTTCGCGTTAGTGAGTAGTCAAGTCAATCTTGCGTTGCGTTTGGACTCTTCGCGTTAACAGTCTGCCTCGGTAACGCGGACCCCGGAATAAGGCTGCTAATCATTCCGGTATCAATGCTATTATTACGTATATTTTATATCATCTAAACAAAAAAATCTTACATCAAAATGGCATAAGCGAAAAACAAATTGCGAAAAGAATAGCTATAACAAAACCTGCATTCACTAGTATAATAACTAAATATGTATATTAAAATATTTATTATAAATTATAAAGACATATATATATACCTACCATAGCTATGAAGCAAAGCGCTGTATGAAAGTGAAAGCTGAAACGAACGACAGTGAACAGATGCGGAAAATGTTTGGATAGTTTCCTCGGACACGACCAAATAGGTTATCGCAGTGATAGTAGGAAAAAGAAGATTAGGGCGGCAGAAGATAACCTTTACGAGTGAAGCAAATGCTAAAGTAACATGTGAAAGGTCTGACGCAGAATAGGGGTCGATTGAGAGAGCTTTAGCTTTTAAAGGAAAGGAAGCAGAAGAATTCATCTAAAATCACCTGTCTGTCGGCTCAGCTGCACTAGCGTGTACCACTGCAATCGACTCAAATTTGTGATCACTTTTCATCAATAAATCCATTTAAATAATATATCTCGTGGTTTTCACCGTTGCGAAGAAATACGCGCGTCTTGTTTACTGTTTCAACAGAGATCGGGATCTCGGCTGGGAAGCTCACAACGAAGATTAACGGTCGTCTCTGCTCCGCGACTCTCGGCTACTCGAGACGACCGGGCGGATCAGCCAGAATATACCGTTCGGAGCCACGTGAAACCTACCCGCCGCTTGCAAATGGAAAAATAATACATTCGATTGATTTATTATACACGACTATTCAAATACACAAGCTGGCGACGTGCAGGTCGTCGAGGCGGGTGCGGGGGTGCACGCGATCCGAGTTGTTAAATGTTTAAAGTACACACAACCAAATAAAGAACCGTTGCAACACTTGTTCCAACAAGAAGCGGACCTTTGCGCAGTTTCCCTGCGGATCGAAGATGCTCCGTGCGACCCGACATTTCCCTGTTGTGTTGCTTGACCATTTGACCATTGACCATAGCAGAAAGCCAGAGACCATTTTTCAATATTGACAGTGATTTACATTCCGGGTCTCGGGTATTCGGGAATTGTAATCTGCGCCTGCTACTAGGCTACACTGGCTAGGGAAAGTCAGACGCCTACTAATTGTGTCGATATATTGTATATGTGTATTGCTTCACATTGTGATGTGCGTACCCCGTGGAGTGTAAAACATTATTAGCTTAGACACGGTTTGAAGGTGCATGTACTTTGATTTTGCGTCTCGGAAATTTGGCGGTAAAGAGCAATAGGCGCGTGTCGGTCGGTCACTTACTTCATACTATACAAAGATTGCTCGTTCTGCACTAGCGCATTTCGAGTGAGCTTGAAGACAACAGTTGCATCCGTGTACGCGGAGTCTGAAGATTTTACGAATTTATTTATTTAATATTAGATGTAACATCAAAAACGACGGAAAATTAATTATGATCCCGCTACTATGATTCACATTAGAAACAACATAAATGTTATAATGCGCCGTCTTCCGTTAATTATTTTTAATAATGAATCCTTTATCACATTTCAAAAATATAAATCAACCCTTTTTACCGTGGACGCTAACCAAAAACAAGTAAAGCACCGTCTGTTTTATAAAATTATAACATTGTTAACAACCGATAAGATTATACGGGTACGTAGAAGATTCATTTTATAAATTAGTTAGTTCAGCACACTTGCAATGAATGTCATGCACGATGGATGACACGTGTCACTTAAAATCTTAGTAATGCTACAATACATGTTGCATACGCGAGGTGTACGAGGTGAACTTGTAAAGTGACAGATAAATTATTTAAGACAATTTTCTGATTCTTTAAATAATAATTGTTACAAAAAACATCCAATTTTATTTTAAAAACATTTTCTAAAGCTACTGCACGGTTTTCGGCGAATTGTTTTTATGAAAAATTGTACAGTCGAGAGTATTCAGGTTTATCGGACAGAGTAATTTAGGGCAATCGATATTACCTATTGTGCAGTGCATTGCGTAGAAAAAGAACGCGCGGAATATTATGTACTATCGAGTCACTCTTAACTAGTTATTCCGAATATTATCCCAACCATGATATTATCGATGCACGTAACGGATCGCGGGTTCCAAATATGTGAGCACTTCTGATCGATGAAAATATGTGTTTTTAAAAGTAACGCCATTATTGGAAATGCTACCAGTCCTTCAGTGTTATCACTTCTGTATGTTTATCAAATAAGAGTTTGGAGTCGAGATATACCACGATCCTTGCAGTGTGTTTTGTACGCAATTGATACGTTATCTAATTTATAGCTTCAGATAAGTTTTTGTAAATATGTAGAAAATGTGATACACAAACACTCTATTGACATTGGTGTATATTAATGAACAAAAATAATTTCAAAGCGTTCGGTCGTGATAATTTAGAGCACCCGTTCGTCTCGTTTCCCTGCCGTACGTACGCCGGAGCAGTCCGACGTTTAGTAAATCTGTTCGAATTGACGGCTATATTATTCGCATGGCCGCCCTTGCATAATAGAAACTGAACATCTGCCGCTGGAGGTGCCGAGTGTCGAGTGCCGACTGCCGAGTGCGAGTTCTCGGTGAGTAATTTATGTAAACCGATTCGTGGACGCGGAGTTGAGAACGTATTGCCATTAGCCGCGATCATTCGGTTCTCGGCCGTACTTCCACTGGGCCGCCGCTAGCCGCCGCTAGCCGCCGACCGGTTGCGGCGCGGGTTACATCGGACGAGCGCGAGCTCCCCCGATTGACTCTAAAATCACAAAAAATTACGACGAATACTAACATGTACCCGCCTACACACAGGTGACAGGTGACAGGTGACAGGCGACGGGTGACACCATTCCTCTGCGATCAATCTAACATCGAAAGTTTGTTGTGCAGTCCTAGGCTGCACCGACAATTCGATCATTCATTAGAACGACTTGTCACTGAAATGACTCGCTTCCAGTCGATGTGCAAGTGTAAGTCGAGTGTGTGTGTCATCAATAAATAATCGCAATGGGCAATCTCCGAGCCAAGAGGCAGATTGGAATTGAGGAATTGGGGAAATGATAATAATAAATTCGCGCATAAGCGCATGGAATACGTAGGAATTATGTGTCCACGGCAGACCTAATGCAAAGATTGAACATGATTTTTTTAAATGTAGTATGATTTGTTTGTTTGTTCTGAACACTAATTTTCTTGATATTTTTATTTTCTTGTCAATGTTGAAGCGCTGCCTACCGCTGACCTCCAATCGTCTCGATCTACTATCGAGCCACTGACCCCGAGTTACTTAAATCCACATACAAGCAAAATGCTAAAAAAACACCATCGCTTAAAATTAGGCAGTCTTCTTAATTAATTCGGTCCACGCCTGTTAAACAAAGGCGTTTTTTAATATCCATCGTTTCTCTCTATAATCTGTCTTCCTGCCGCCGGTCCAGCGGGCCGGGAGCTAACCTACGCCGTAGAAACGAAGTTAGAGAATTATTCGCCGAACAACCGAGTTGTAAAGGCAATTAAATCCAGATAAGTGTAATTTTATACCGCGACTGAACGATCTGTGAAGAGGAGAATGGCGAAAGTAAGGGGAAAGGGAAGTTCAGCGAAGATCGAGCGAGAGGGAGGCAGTTCTCTTCGGATGAATAGAAAGCAGTGAAATAGTGGTCGAATTAAGTTAGTCCTGAGAGGTGTGGGCGTACGCGGCTGACAATCTAAAAGAAATTATAACATGTGTGTGTTGTATTGCAATCAGTTCAGAAATACATTTATTTAAATAATCTAATTTAATACGACTGTAGCAATAATAGAAAATGATCGAGCATTAATACTGTCGAATCGCTGATAACATTATTACGAAAGAGTTTATTTGTTTGTTGATAGCGGTATTTGATGAAAATGGGCGCGGGGTGGAGGGAGGGAGTGGGTGTTCTAGAAGCCGCGCACATTTCCCAGAAAACGCCGATGAAGTAAATAATGAATATGAAGTATTCGGTGTCACTTGCAACCCATTGTCGGCCGCCGGCGTGTGAACACAATCCGTCGGCGGATTTACATAATTTATTCATTTAAAGGCTCAATTGAATAACATCTTCATTTTGAAAATAAAATGGATTTTGAATAATTTAATGTGTGTATCGCAAAAAACAGGTTTAGGTACGCTACTCGGCGAAATCGACATTTAACGAGACTCGGTCAGCTTCTCTCGCTCACTTTACACCGCACTCTCTCGGGAGTTATTAATTAACTAAATATGATGATAATTTATAATAACCCTTGATGCTTGTTGTCTCAGATTAAACATAATAGGATCAAATTATAATCATAATTGGAATTCTATTGATTTATATTCTCTTTATAAATGATTTAATACTCACCTTATCATCGTCTATTCCAGAAGCAATTTTAATCCATGTCAAAGACACAAAACACCAAAATGAACTTCTTCCTTTTCTACAATGTATATCTGCTGCTTTTCTTCTTTCTTACGTCGTGTCAGTCATGTGTGACTAGTGATTGTGAGTTCTCGATTTTTTAGATTCACGAGATTGAGAAATATCTTTTTTAGCAATCTTTGTGTATCTCGAGAATTCTCGAGAAATCGGGATTTTTCTAAATTAGGAATATCGTACATTAATTTTTCTAGAATTTTAAACTAAATACCGAAATAATACGAGACTAAACTTTTTTATTTTTTATAAATGGTACACAAATATTTCAGATGAAAAATTATACAAAAAAAAAGTATCACGAATCACGATTTATAACGAGAAAAAAGATTATATAATTACTTTGAAGAATAATGATCGACAAATTTTATGAAAAATTTATTCTTTAAAAAAATGGCACAAAACCTCCAATAGCAGTGTTACCAGCATAATAATATATTTGTGTACGAAAAAATGAAATATTAAATGAAGAGTCTGGATATGCTATCCATGAATTATGTATTAGAAAGAAATAGAATCTGTAAATCGTTAATGTGCCAGCTCAATTGCTGTACGTGCTGTGCTCTCTCTCGCATGCGTCCGCGTGCCCTAGGTTCGCCGCCACACTACGCGCCATATTTCAGACAATAATTTCATTTGGAATGCAATATATAAATATGGTCTACAGCAGCTCTACCTCCAATGGTGCACAATGAATGCACACCACAACTAGACTTTAGATACAATACGTCATTTAGAATATGTTTACTATTATTATTTCTGGCTAGCCATTGTGTGCTCTTAAACAAAACGTAACTTACTTTGAAAAATTTGTTGGAGCGTTCTTTGCTAGGAAATATTTGATTTTGTCTGACAGTTGGGAATGGCTTTACAGTATTCGAAACCTTCGCGTGGTGTATAACTCGAATGCCAGGAATGCTATGTTTGTTTATCGAGACGGGCATTTAATTTGCTTCGCTCTAATCCATAAGAAATGGGCTTTATTCATCTCAAACATCATCATTAACATAACATGCACGGGATGAAGGAAAAGTCGAGGAACGGAGACGACACTCTTAAAGATGAATTTACCGTATTAAACGACGAATGGAAAGCACCGATTGACTCGAGATGACCCATTCTAATTCGCCTGACTTTTATTGTACAATCCGTTGGCACAAATACGTTCTATCAAATGGTTCTTTGATTAATAAAGTTTACAATTTAATGATTAAACTACGTAATACTGCTTATTATTATAGGTGACTCCAGTCGGTGAGCGATAGCAGCTTACCTAACCAAATGATGACTGATACCTCGAGATCTGGTTCGGTAACATGAACGCAACCGCTCGTTCAATTTTCCCATGTCTCGTTTACGCTTCATTCAAAAGTTGGAAAGCTTCGCTTTGAAATAAAACTCGTTTAACAATGCAAAGTACTTTTTAATTATTCATTCAATTAAAGTTTGTTTTCCTTAGAAATTTCTATACAAAATCGCCTCTATCGGCAGTCGAGGAGAGTCGTTTCTCTGAAACAATTAATATTATATGTCGTTAAATATTTTTCATTACAAAGTTTTCAAAAGCCGAGAAAAGTTTTGTTTATTAACTTTTTAAAAAATGTTTATTTTCTTACGGTATTAATTTTACACTTTCTTCGTGTTGGGAATTTTGATCGTCTGATGTTTTAAGTATTCACGATTATTTATTTATTTATATCCTAGCAGAAAGCTGCGAATTGCCGTCAGGCCCTGCTTGGCTTGACTTTGGAATTGATAGTAATGCAGTAAAGAGAGCAGTCTGCGCTGTGCCCTGTGTCTCTTGTGCAAGGTTCCGTCTCATATTTGTGACACAGCAAACAAAGAATTCCACAAAGTTATTCGAGATGAGATTAGATATATTATATTTCAAATCTGTCGATTACTGTGTGACATATGAATCGTTCTCATCATCACTTTCACCTCGTTGCTAACTTATTTTCGCGGGGGGTAAATACGGGTACGGATAAAACAGGAATCGCACAGTTGTATTTTGCCGCATAAGACAAACCAATTGGTAAAGATACAGTAAGTATTGTGACCTCATACTGTCTTCTTCTTCTGTGCCTTATTCCTTCAACGGATGTTGTCTATCGTCACTCTGTTTACTGCGGCCTGGTGCAGCTCTACACTACACTGGCTAAACCGTTGCCTCGGGTTCTTCAGCCATGTACATCTACATCCAGGGTCCCCGTCCCCGCCTTATTATTTCTTCGCACATTCACACCATATTTAAAAAAAATATATACATTTCATTATGTTCACTCTCCGAAAGTTTCTACGTTGTTTTATATAACTGTTTTATATAATATATATACTGGTTTTTCATAGAATTAATATGATACTATTATGTCTACTTTAATAGTAACAATGTTGACTTTGACTAACATACGTATGGGCGAATGAAGCGTTTCGATTCAGAACGATCATTATCGGAAAGATTTTAAGATCATGCACTAAAAAATGTAAAACTATCCTATTTATCATTTGAATCATTGTGTAGGTCCAAATGTTAAATTACGAAGTACGATTTGTCATTCTTTCACAAAGGCTACTGTTTGAGCGAGTTTATATATTGTCACACAATGTTTGTTTTGTAACGTGTTGCGTCACGACGCGCGCGGCAGTATGCGGTGCCCGTGTGCCCACTGTGTGCCCAGTACCCGGAGCGGTCGGTACATATTGCTAATGAACGATTATTACCATTATCTCGGGCTTCACGGGCGCATTGTTTCATGCACCGTCTCTTGATTCATATGCATTGTGAAATGCGACGTCTATTAGCTTTAGATAACACCGACCCCCCACCCCCACCCTCTCATTGATGAACCTTCGGCATATTAGCAACCCTCCATGTTCCAACATCGACAAGAACATTGGAAGAATCAAATCATCGTTTGGTTGTTAATAATACAATAAACAAATTTTCATTAAAATACAACAATAATATAAGAATAAACAGTTTTTGTGTAAATCACTCTTGAGGTGACATTTTTTATATAAATTATCCGATGTTACTCGCCGAAGACTGGCTGTAGACAGAAGCGCTCACGCAACCACACACGCACACACATATGACGCTCACCATTCTATGGCATTCCTCACACTAATTTATTAGATCCCTTTTATAGTGAATCCTTCATTACATTACGCGTCGGCATATGGTGTGCACTTTTATTATATATACTGTAATATCAACACATATCGTATTAACGGCCGTCACTGGGCCTTTATTTCTAGGAAACGCAGGTTAGAATCCCCGGGTCACCAGTTTTTAACTTTTATTTAGCTAAGACACAAACCATTTTATTTCAATATGTCGCGAGACGCCGTCGCTGTTGTAGGTCGCGTCATCGCCCGAACTGTAAGTCACGCATATATTTGCGCAAGTTGTACCATAGTAGACAGCATTATCTTTTTTTGATAAATTACAATTTTAACATTTTAAAATAGGTTTTGCAGAAACACTGGCCGTAGCCGCCATTCGACAAAGGTTTTTAGTAGTGCTATTCGAATCTGCCCAACCGGGACCTTCAACAAGCATTGTACGTGATACATCTCTCACTAACAGACATATTTATATTTTATTTAATATATTTAATGAAGTCATTATAACCGTTATGTTCTGCACAGGAATAGATCAATAAACTGCAAGCGGCGCGGTTACATTTCAGTGTGGCGGACGTTTTGGGCAGTGGTCCAACGTCATCACCTAATGTGGTTGCTCGAGCAGTATGCGAGAACCTTATAGATACACTTATCTGTTGGGAATTCGGGACTATTATTGCGTAGCTTGGAAAGTTCACGACAAGAAGCGTACGCTGGTCAATCTTAGGAAAAAATGGCCGGTCAGAATCAACACCAAATCTCCGGAAATATAATTGTTTATATTTCTCGTCTTCTTTATATTTCTCTGCACTCTACTGCCTTAAATCGTGGACTGTAAAATAATAGGGGCGCAAAAAGATAAACGCTTCAGTAAGGTGGCTTTTGCGAGGCATGTGCGCGTACCGTGGATTAGGCCGTTATATATTTGTAATGAAGTTATGTATATATACCTTAGTATCTTTAAAAGGTAGCAAAATATTTTTTCGTAAATATTAAAATACAAACCTACTGAAAAGTTTATAGCTAGAAAATATTTTGCAAACTTTTCATGTTGTATATCTCTGACTTCAGTGGCGTAGTTACTGGCCAGGCAACCGCAAAGTTCAACAATCGTAACAATTATTACAGCATAAGTTTAAAATTTTATTTACGTATGAATGAGTGGGTACCTATATTTTAAATTTAAATACAAAATAATTTCGAGGAGTAATATTTATTTAACCGCATAATTATAATTAATAAGATAATCTCATTCTACAACAGTAGTAGTAAAGGGTGTCCAGCGTAAAAAATTCAAGATTAAATTGTGATTGCTCGTAAACTATCAGCGTGAGATAAGTGGCAGGGATATTGTTCGACGCGCGTGACTTGCGGATTTTCCAGTCGCAATGAGTCACTGGTCGGGAGCGCACCGCGCGTGAGCAATATTTAAAATGCGATGATTCATTGGTTCGTGCGCGTCGCGCTTTTATATTCGACGAGTAAGTGATGGGCCGAGCACGCAACGTATCTGGTGTTGAGTTCAAAATTCAGACAAGAAGGAACAATGGTTAACCAAACTCCTCCGGGACCATCAACGTCAGCAGCGACGCCAGGACATGTGGCAACAGATAGTCACTGTTAACGTGTATTGCCGAATGATCGACGAGTTTTTTGGTACCGCAACTGCAGCTATTTCCCGGGTTCAACAACAGAACACAATTTCAGCAAACGGGGTCTCTCCACACATAGATAGAGTTTCAATGGATAAGCTGAGGAGAATTTTTCCCAATAAATTAATCAGCAAGTACGGAGTCATACCCTGGACACTTCGGTCACCGGACCTTACACCGTGCGACTTTTTTTTTTGTGGGGATACCTTAAGTCGAGTTTACAGCAACAATCCTCGAACAAGAAAATATCCGCCGTGAATTTGCTGCCATTGAACCGGCGCTTTGCTCTCTTGAGAGAAGGCATTTAGACGATATTATTTATAAAACGTAAAATCCGCATCGTTAAACACATTGTATTTTTTTAAATATTTAATATTAAACTTGAAAATTTTCCGCTGGACATCCTTTAGAAACACTCAACTGTTAGGTACAAAGGTACCAAATAGTATAAAAGTTAAATGTGATTATATAAATAAACGTATGACTTAATACTCTAGCAATTAATATCGTGTAATACGAGGTGTATTATTAGGGGGATGTGTGAGGTTGGGCAGTTCAGTATTCGTGTTTACCCGGGGGTCCGATAATTTGGTGCTACGCCACTGTCTGGCTCTGCGAGAGTGAAAGATGATCGGTTTTGTTTAGTACACTCTAGGTTCAGTATTGTTAAAGGTTAACCAAACTCGGAAACTGAGCCCCCGTTGGTTCGGTACAAAGTGTGCGCGTGCACACACCTCGAGCGTCGGCTGCGCTTCTTACGTTTCGGAATGCGTCTTGCATTCCTCCACCGGGCAACGGTACCCGTCCGGCGGGGGCCGCGTCACCGCGACACCCGAGAGCTCAGGTAGCTCCAGACAATTATTTATCTATTTACTAGTGTTTGAATACTTATTTTCGCCCTTGAATATCTATCTACAATACACCAAGTATTACAGTGTTCTATTTTTCAAATTTATATATATTTGGACCTTTTTATTTTCTATTTGAAAAATGTAGTATTCGGGGCAAAAAGATCACAAATCCGAATTATCATTGTCATCTTCAGACATTTTTTCTCGATGCACTATGTCGTTTTTGTTTCATGGATACCATTCAAAAATATAATTTATCTATCGGTTATTTATGCATTTTGTAATATGGCCAGCCCATTTCCATTTTCCCCATTGACTTTATGAAATCCTTCACCTTGGTCTGCGTTCGCATCCACGTATTTCTATTTTTATCTCTTGAAGTAGTCATCGGAACCCCCGGATCGATAACCTATTAAATTAAAGGAATCTCGGACATTTCCAGGAATTTATAAGGGTGTGGGTCTCCCGCTGAAGGTTGCTGGGAATGGACGATGCCGGGAAGAGCCGTGGCTAGGGAGACCTAACGGAACATTCTACTGGCTCTCCCTCGCACCCTCTTGCGACTTGGACAGGGTCAAGCGGCTAACCTGCGATGTTAATGCCTGAATGTAATAAATAAAAAAAAGTAATAATGACCAACTATAATAATTGTGGCATATAATAAAGAAAAAAACAAGTGAATATGAAGGGGCGCCATAAGGTTTTAGTAACTAACTGCCGGAACTTAACGAACTGCTCTAACTTTCAAATATAGTCCAAAAAAAAGCTTTAAAGAATTTGCAAAATATTGAACGCGTCGCTTTGTTGAGTGAAATTGAAGCGAGAGCAAACAACTCTTAAAACGATTCCGGGATAGGGTCGGTCCTTTTGGGGTTTCCTTCTTGTAGTGATAGCATATTTTCCATACTACGTTATATCGTCGGATACTTCTAAGTTAGCTCAGTATTTTGATCCAGGTTTCATAACTGCGTGACCATGTGACCACGTGGAAGGAAGAAGGCAACTCTACACCCAATTCGTGTATTTGAAAGGTAAATGATATATCACTCTAATGTAGTGTATCAGTTTCCTCACTTACTAAAGGACAATGGGATATAAGAAACGTTTTTATCTACTATGTTACTATTTTATGTACAGGATCTAGGTACTGAGCTAAACTAATTCTCATTTTATTGAGAATTACTAATTTGTTCATTCTCAAGTAATAAAAGTAGCAAAATGAATTAATTATATATTTCAGTGCCGATAAATCGACATTTATCAGCAAAATAATTTTCTTTTGAAATTTGCAACAATATAAACATTTTTTACATAATTAATACACCAGCGAATACAATAAGTATTATATATTATTTATATGCAAGCCTGTTAGCCGCTTTCTATCTCGCTGGGTGCATATAAAGTACCTTTTCTACCATTAGATTCCATTAGCTATTTATTATTGTTTTTAATGTTCCTGATAACTGATATTGGCATAAGTAAGAAGTAAGGTAGGGCTAATTTAAACAAAATGAAATAGTAAAAAAGAGATAAATCATAAAGGAGACAAGTAGAGAATAAGTAACATCAACAAATGAAGAAATAAGTAACAGAGTAAAAAACATTAAAGTAAGAGCATATTAAAGAAACGGAGTGAAAAGTAATCAAGTTAAAATAAATAGACACGAGAAACAAAAAGATCAGAGTAGAAAAAAACAAGGTAAAATGAGTAGTGTAAAAAGAAGAACAGTTTGTAGACGCAATGAGTAAAAAAATATTGCGCTGTTTCGCTACCAGGAGCACAGCTGGGTGAAGAGATTAACGGTGATGGAGTAGGAGGCCCGAAAATTCTTTATTAGTAAAAATGATTATTTTTAGAAATTTTTCCAGGTCAAACTATTTCCGAGTCTCAACAATCGAGACCACCCCTGCAACAACACTGTTTATCGTTTTTGGGCAGATCTGAATTATGAATTATGTTAATATACGTTGTATATCTTCTTGGGCATCGAATAGCACATTTAACAATCATATATAATAAATACATTACACACAATTTCTTAGTGAGCTTCCCCGCAACAACACTGTATGTCACCCAAGATTGCCGACGCTCCGTCTATCTATCAATATTTGTAAAAAACGATATAAACTGTTGTTGCAGGGGGGTCTCAATTTGTGATAGTTATTTAAATTAATATCTTTTTATAAATAATTTTTATTATTCTAAATATGTAACTATTTAAATCTTCTCTATAACAATTGCACACTAAAAGTAGAGATGGAACTTCCCCCCGCACGTAGAACTGGTAACCAATTTATTCTAAGAATATACTATATTGTCACTAATGGCATCAAATAATTCCGCTGCACCTTCTCCTTTCACTAATCTTAAACCGCAACAAAGTTCTTATAATGTTTTTGAACGTGTAGCTAATAAGCTAATAAATATATTTAATAAGTTTCAAAAGAACTGTAGACATTTCGGCTAAATATATTTGGGTGTTTACCTGCTAAACACAATACAAATAAGGAGTGTGCTCTGTAAACAGTGTCGTGTCAGTGTTGTATTACGCAAACCATTCACGGAACGTGAAATGTCCGCGAGGCCGGGTTGGGGCGTTCTTCCCCGCCACCTTTTAAATTCATTTCGTGAAATGGCCCTTAGCGCTTCGCAAACGGTGGGCCTTATGAATATATTATTATTTATCCCTTCAAACTGTTTATTTAACAACTTATCCGCTCATCTGACACACAATCACAATTAATATGTATATTTTTGACGTGTAAACGTTTTAGTCCGCCCCCCTCCCACAGATATTATACAAAGGTAATGTCATAAAAATACGTGACCAAACGAATGTGTCATTCCTGGTGTTACCGTAGTGAGTACGTCTTTTATTCAGTACCACCTACCCATAAATGTCAATTAATGGCTTGTTGGTCTAGTGGACAAGACGTCGGGCTAGTGATCTAGCGGTCGGAGGTTCGAGCCTCGTTCCAGGAGACCGGCTTTATTTACTATTTTAATAGTACAAGCGTTTAGCTTAGTTTAAAAATAGTAAGAATATTGATGTGAGATGTATTCTGTGTATATATAGTAATATCTATTTTTAAAAATTAAAAATTGTTCTAAAATTAAAAAACGTCCTTTGCCTTTCATCGAACTCCGTACCTACACGGTACCTGCCAAAAAGATGAATAGAATTTTGTACCTATCTGCATAATGCTAAGCAAACATTTTTTATGAACGAAATTTTTAAATATCTAAAATATATGTGACTAAATGTCGTGCCTTCCTTCCTTCCCTCCCAGTGAACTGTATACATGACACACGCGATGTTTAAACACAACCATAAGATTTAATTTCTAAAAAGGATGCTTGAAATCGTGCTAGTATTAAATGCTAATTACCTACCTGCACGTTCCAATTTACAAATTGTTCACAATGTAAATGTAGGTTCAGAACAGTAAGCTCGTCATAATGTGTAATGAAATTGACACTAGTGAAATGTATCCTACCAATGTTAAAGTAATTTTTATGATCGGGTTAATTGTTAAATGCGTGCGTGCGTGCATGACCTATAGTCGTAGAAATAACGTGTCTGCAGTCCGCGGAGCGGTCACACCGTAGAAAGCAGCGCCGTCGTGACTCGTGACCCGCTCTGCTCTCACTCCCCGTCTCCTGTCCCACTCGCTTCTCCGCTTCTCTCCCTCTCCATCCTCCGCACGCCTCTATCCCCGTCTCCGTCTCTCGGCGGTGTGACGCGTCGGAGGTCTAGATTTTCAATTTATTAAACAAACACGTCAAATGTTGAACTGCTCGTAAAATGATCCCATCCCAAATCTTGTCGCGGAGTGAGAATATTAAATTCGTTTTACCGAATTCAATATTACTCTGATAGCATTCATTAGGGATCTGCTAATTTTCAGCGGGTCCCCAATACAATTTGTCACAAGACTGTGTTATCACGTTTCGTAGCATTCTTATATGCTCTCACGTTATAAGTCAGTGCTCTGCTATCTTAGATACTTCCCTGGCACACTGCGGTGTCAACTTGTCATATTCTTGTAAGTATGTAAGGTAGATGTAAATGATTTATACATTCTCAATAGTCACCCCTGTTGAACTTTGTAACAAGCCAATATTTGTAATGATCTCCAGATGTTTGTATTCTGTTATTTTCACATCTTACTTGATTTCTCGGCGACAGCGTAGTGGTTAGTATCCCCGCCTGTTACGCGGGACACCTGGATTCGATTCTCCACCAAGAATATTTTAACTTTATTATATTGAATGTTTTCTTTAATATATATATATATGCGAATGGTATAGGTAGCACTTGAAGTGCTCAATTATGAAACCACCCTTACCGGTAATAGTACACTCTACCGGTGCATACCTAATTTGTATTAAGAAAATGAGCACAGAAAGTAAAACATCGATCTGCCGACTGTTGAATTAGTTAAAGTCATGAACATAGTGTCGTTCTTTGTCTTACGAAGTTACCTATTCCACTCTGTTGCCGATATTAGTCTGCTTCAGCTGCAGGACCGCATTCGACAAACTGCGCCAGCGCTCACTTCGTAACCCACTTCGCCGGTAAATGATGTTAAGCCCATATTATATGGGACAGAATCTCGGTAAGAAAAAATTGATCGTGCGATACAGGAAGCGGAATCCAAGGTTTTCAAATTGGACGTAAATCAGAATGTCCGACCAAATTCACGAATGTCCCTATTCGAAGACCACAATGATGTCTGCTTTTGACTGTCATTATTTATTTGTCTTGTATTTTTAGATGACGCAAAATAATAAAGAAATTGACAATCATTTGAGATGCTGCGTGTTGAAATGTTCTTCTTCTTTCATTATTTGGAGCAGTATTCAAAATAATTATCTGTGAGGCTGTTTAGAGCACGCGTCGTAGTCTGTTACACCTCCGCTCGTGACACTCGGTGTCGATGCTTTATGATTTTGAAGAATAGAATACCTAAGGGGCCAGATAAAGTGAATAGGACGGGTGTTCCAATACGGTGATTCAATTTTTGGCGAATCGTTTCATTATTTCCTATTTCTACTGCTGTCCTGCTCTCCCGTTGTCCTGCTGTCCTGCTCTCCTGCTGCCCTGCTGTCCGTCCGGCACATATCGTCGCTCTCTAAACGCTCTTACGTCCTCGTATACTATTTCTTTAGTCGACCAGCAGTAAGAAACTTACCCCATCGCCGGCGAGGTCATTTTGTTTTTCGCACAGTTTAGCCTAGTTTAGTTTGAAAAAGAGATATATTATTCATCTATTCAAAAATCACAAAAATAATAAATAGATAAATTTAAAAAAAATGTATAATTCGTGAAACATGAAACATTTTCGGTACCTACTATCCGCCGGCTGAGTTATGAATGTAAAAAAGAACAAATAAAATATAGATATTTTGAATATTTTCACATAACTTTATTTGTTATGTAAAATATTTTCTCCCCCTTTGATTAACACGAAAACTTTAAACGAGTTCCGTTTTCTTTTTGTGCGCGCGTTATTACCGCTCCGTTAAACGTATGAAACAGAAAATTAAAACATTTTTGTATCAAATATACGGACAAAAGTTTTTCACGTGGGTGAGGAGTATGTATGGATTAGAGAGAGCGTGATAAGTATTTGGGTAACTTATTGTTGTTGTTGTCGATTAATAATAGTTTACAAATGAACATACGTATAACGCGTGAGAAAATGAAAAAAGTTTGTTGATTTTGGATAAAGAAACATTGATAATTTGTTTATGGTTGTCTTCTGGATTATCTGCCGATAATATCTAACAACGTCTCTGGCCGACATAGTGACGTTCAGCTCGGCCAGTGTAGGGTGATGGTGTCCCAATTATGTGTAAGTGACTCGCGTGAATGATGTACATATTACACAAGTTCCTTCACTCCCGTCAATCGCAATAATTAAACCATCTTAATAGCGTAATTTCGCATTAGCTGCTCTCGAGTAGGGTAACATTTTCTCTTCACTTGACAGAATTGTTCGCTTGTAAAATTTTAAACATTACTAGCATAATAGTACTTTTAAATATTTATACATTTTTTATATATTAAACTGAATGTCTGTCGATTCTCTGTATAATCCTTTACCCTTTGACCGATCAAAACCAAATTTTGCGTAGTTACTCTTCAGGACCCCATCCCACCCCCTTCTTCTCGATATAAATCTGTATTATATTGAATGCCATCCGTTCCAAATTTTGCATACGTACTTTTTACCCGTGTAAGATATAGTCACGTTCCTCCTCCCATAGCTACCCCACCTCACCCTGTCGATACAAATGTGTATTATAATGTTCCAAATTTTAGGACCCTGATGAAAATAAAGTCAACTCAACATCTCACCCTCCCTCTGCCTGGACCGAGTCTTTTTATTATTATTATTATTATTTAAGGCATTCGCGAAACACCCTCATCTCACTAAACCCCTTTTTAAAATAATAACTAAATATTAATCTCGGCTTTATACTATGTATGTTGTAAATATATAAATACGTCCTTCATTACAAATACAGTGAATTGAGGGCAGATGCGGCGGATCTTACGGGGAAATAAATACCTATATATAAATCAGGTCTTCCCACTCCGCCATGTCCGTATATCATCTGCAATACGCGGAGTGCTCTTCCTTTAGTTTACACGTTCGCGCATGAATATAAATCTCTTCTTTACTGACGGAATATGAGCTACTAATATACTCGAGTATCGAAACGATTCAATTGAACTTTTTCCTATATTCGCAGATGTGCCATCACATTTTATATATATTGTACTTTCTACAAGATGAATTCGATTACTTTTCGGCGATGTCATTTATTTTTATTCCGTATAATACCGATTCCAAATTTACTACAATTTTTACTGTTAAATATTATAAAACGTAGAAAGAAAATGAAGACAAAAATTATATACATATTAATGTATAAATTTCAACTAGCAATATGAGTAAATACTTTTTTTAATGTTACGAGTTATACATAAAACGCCAGTAGTCTAAACAAAATCCAACTGTTAAAAATATTAACAGTTGGATTTACGAGTATTTGTATTTGTTGTGGCTTTTCGAACATGTGAATTTCTGTGACAAAACTAAGTTTGACGTTTATCGGTACTACATAAAGTATCCAATCACCACGGTAACGCATTTGTTTCGTCACCTTTCTGGCCGGAAATTTTTGGGAGGGCGCGAGCTGCGATGTTTTTACATATCTAAAAAACGTTTATAATCATTTGAATTTCGCATATTATTAACGCGGACTGATACAGATGTTGATGCATGAATCGTGCCATTATGAAGTTTTGTCAGTAATATTAATTCTTCGATCTGTGAAATAAGGGCACTTTGTTTTTTTTTTAAAATTAAATTATCGCTGTGTCCTATTTTGTCTTTTCGTACTTCGTTCAACAGATTGGCAGCGGTTCTTTGTTTATTATGTCCGTACGGTTACATACATTATCCTCTTGTCACGGGCATCGCCTACAAATTCACGTTTAATATTAAAATGAATGTTCCAGTAACTCATTTTTGCGCTTTATTTGTTAATTCAGGTGCGAAATCATTTACCGCTTTAGTCCGAGTATGCCAGTGTGTGGTGTGAGTAGCTTTAAAGCTCTTTAGTATTTGTGGCACAGATATTATAATTACCGTGTACCTAAAAACTGACGATAATGAGATTCTAAATTGTGGCACAAAAACTCTTAACAAGAGTACGAGTTAAGTCAATTACAAGTCACTGATGACTTTAATATAATATAATATTGCTAATTATGTTCCAGTGCACATTAACGTACTTTTATTACTTATTGTTGTCCGCACAATTATATTTGAAATCGTTCTTCTAATATATTTTATATAGTCTCGCCACTTTTGTCGGAATCACATGACGAATATTAAATAAAGCGGTTTGTGTCATGGCTAAATATACATAATGTAGGTACTATAACACTGCACTGTTAGAATAATAATGGCATAGCGTAATATAGCACGCAATTATGTAAAGTAAATTTAAAAATGGTTTCTTGAAAATCAAATAAATTATTCAATTTTTTAGGAGAACATATTCTTATTATGAGGTTGCAATTTTACAGAACATAGGTCTGTGATATTTTTAATAATATTTGTCAACGAGGCAAGATTAGCGGTGCACAATGGAGTCCCGGTACCGACACTGATGTATGGAAGTGAAGCCTGGAGCTGGCAGAAGATGAACGGAAGTAGACTGAATGCAGTGAAAATGAGATCACTTAGGCGTATATGTGGCAAATCTATTTATGACAGAGTAAAGATTGAAGAAATAAGGAAAGAATGTAAAGCTGATGTTAGTATAGTGAGTAAGATTATGAAAGGATCACTTAGGTGGTTTTGTCATATGGGATGGATGAATGAGGAGAGAATGGTAAGAAAAATATATGACGCAAGTGTTGATGGCACCAGAAATAGAGGACGTCCACGGAAGACTTAGAACGACCAGGTAAACCAGATAATGGAAGATGGTTCTGTTAGAATGCTCAACAATCGGCGAGCTTGTATGAGAAGATGTATGAATGTGGAGGAGGCGAGAATTGTGTGTCAGGACAGAGGAGTATGGCGCTCTATCCTCTCTGCCTACCCCCTCGGGGTGATGGTAAGTAAGTAAGTATGTACCATGAAAGTGTTAACATAGGTACATACACATACATTTTAGGGCTTTATAAAATAGATTTCTTATTTTTATTAAGTGTTTAATTTAGAAAAATAGAACAGCCATTATCGTAAGTCTCGTAATTCATCTCGATACCAAATGATGGACCTGCAGTGGGGCGATACTAAGGCGCGCGAACGACCGCGATCCGTTACACGAGTCGGATCGCCCTTAAAATCCTTTTAACGGGCGGCGATAATGCCCCGAAAAGCACCCACTTCCCACCATATCTATATTAGTTTAGTTAGACAGGGGGATGGGGATGACTAAACGGACCGTTATTCCGAATACTTATCACATTATATTTGTGTGTGTTTACTGTTTACGCTATTTTGCATCTATTCACGCGTTCAAAATTGATATATTTATTACATTATTTTCTTTTACTTTTAATGTATATATTCATGTAACGTATATAGTAGATACTTTTTTGTGTGTTTACAGACATTCATTTTTTTTCCTGGCGAAAATTATAATTGTATTTGTTTATGTGGATACAAATATGAGATCCCCTGCAACAGCACTGTATATTGTTTTTTTTTTTACTAAATATGACCCCCCCCCCCCCTCAATAACAATACAGTATATTGATTTTTATAAATGTTGATAGATAGACGGGGACCGTCGTTCATTTTGGACGATGCGCAGTGTTGTTGCAAGGATATTCACTTTGAAATTGTGTGTAATGTACTTATTTGATATGGTTGTTTAATATACCATTCGATGCTCGAGAAGATATATAATGTTGTGGCATTCGCAACTCAGATCTGCCTAAGACCGATGTACAGTGTTGTTTCACATGTGGTCTCATACATATCATATATGGACGTGGCAGTTGAAGACAAGAGGGGCAGAGTAGTAGTAGATAGTAAGCTGTGCGAGGAAAGTCCTTCCGAAAGATATCGACTTTGTTAAGTTATAGACGGTATCGTAACATTACAATAAAGACCCATTACAGCTTCCTTACTGCTGCGGAAGTAGGGTCTCTCGACTCTCCACAGAAATTGACTAAACAATTTTTAACAGACACAAGTGACACCGGTTTTAGCGTAAAGTAAAGAAAAATATGCAATTGAAAAAATGTTGCATTCCATTTGAAATCATATTTTTGCTCACTTAAACCCCACCACTCTTACGTTCCTACTCGAGCAACATAAAGTGAATGCTCGTTGAAGTCATGTGAAGAATAAATATTATTATTCATCTCGTGTAACTATCATCTTCCGATATGTGTGTATCTGTTCTTGTCAGTTTCTTCGCGGACGTTCTAATTTTGCCTCCTTCAGTATCGCTCAACATTCGTGCCGCACTCTCGTCGCTCTATAGATTCTTAATCCTGTTAATAGTTTGCATTCCTTCACTCCATATTTGTTAATTCTGTACTGCATCTTGCACTCAGTAAGAGTGGATTAGCCCGCAGCTATCTTCTGCGATGTCAATGGTGATAATCGCTTAGAGAGAATGAAATTTCATTATTTGTGAATGATAAATTATACTAATTTAATGTATTAATTATAAATATATACATATAAAATCAATTTTGTCGAAAAATATTGTTTTTGCACTACCGGGGTTCGAACCTGGATCTCCATTTACCGTATACGTAATACATCCGTCGTTCCATTATTTGAAAGCCATCTACATTATTTTTACGGAATCTCAAATACCTTTGAGTAAACCGACTGCAGACGCCAGAATTATCAATTCATTTTTATTAAATTTTGGACACATTGATACAACTTATATTATTAAGGAGAACACATTCTTATTATAAAGTTGTAATTATTCAGATGAAATGAGATTCTGTGATGTTTTAAATACTAATTTAATGTATTCATTATAAATATATACATATAAAATCAATTTTGTCGAAAAATATTGTTTTTGCGCTACCGGGATTCGAACCTGGATCAATTAAGTAATCAAATTAGTATTTAAAATATCACAGACCGTCTGTTCTGAATAATTAGAACTTCACAATAAGAATGTGTTCTCCTTAATAATGATAAATTATACATTTTGTACATTTATAAATTATACCCATATACATTTTGTTTTGAGTTTGACAACTCACGAAATACAATTTCACGTCAAGGACATGCTTATTATTGTATTTTATAAGATCCCGTGTGAGAGAAGGCACTGGAAGAGCGCAGAGCTGTACTGATCATAGCCGAGTTGATGTTTTATGTATTGCGCAAAATTGACTGTATACAGATTTGATACAAATGTTGCCGGAGAACTTTATCACGTATGATTGTTCAATTAATGATTCACTTCGTCAAATGCTTTTGGGATTGCTTTCTGTTAAATGGTGAATCCAGGTAATCATCATACGCTGATATGTGATAATGTTGATCTTGTGTTATAGGAACGAAACCATATTGATATGGGTTTAATAGAATAAATCATTCAATACGTATTTGTACGCTGATTCAAAATGTTTTCGATAATGGACAGTACACTGACACTCTGAAAGGTCTGTAATAATAGGCACACAGACCTATTAAAAATATCCATTGATGTAAGAAAAAGCTCCTCGCTATATGATTTTAAATATGGAATGGTTAGATGATTGTGACCCGTAGGCCCACCCTTACTGATATCTAATTGTATTTAAACTGTTTTTTATTTCGTCCATACTGCGGTGAACGTCAGTTACCACAGCGGAAGTGGTAATCATATGACGTCCAATTATTTCCATCTGCGTTGCGGTTTATTATTAAGTTTAAAACCTTTAAGTTATCGCCAGTGTTTCACCGGTAGAAAATGTTAGCTTCGAGAACTCTCGAGAACCTTCTAAAAATTTCGCCAAACTCCTAGAATCATATCGTATTTTCTATATGCACCCCCGCCCTCCTCCCCTGAAAGGCCAATGTTATGCGTGTATGAAGTCTAAAAAGTGTAGCAAGTCCTTTACAGACATTTTTAAATGTACATAAGTTAGAATATTTATTAAGTAGCTTCTGTGCGCGAGAGCGAGAAAGCAATGTTGAAAAACATTGACAGCGTAATGTCTGTCGAGCCAAATAGCCGGGAACGGTCTCAGTCGCTCAAAGGGGAAATGTTGAATGTATTACTTACAAACCTGATCGAAGTATAAAGTGTGCATCGTGCATAGGTATGGCAACCGAGTGCAAGTGCAAAGGAGACGACTGCCATTAATCTCGGTGCAGACTGGATGAATGTATTACTGAACATTTTATTATCGTCGTGTTCTGCGTCCGTCGGACCTTCCTCACAAACGATAACTACACCGACAAATGAGCGCACTCTGATGATATCGACCATAATTTGCTTACCGTTTCACCGTGAAATGTCTTATTATATATGTCTGTACAATTTAGTGCAGGTGTGCGAGTTAATGTATTGTGGATAAAATATTTAAAATGTCTTTGAATTAAATAACATATAAAACTCGTATATTTTCTATATGATCTTCGTCTTAATCGGTCCACTGTCGGAGATAGTCCGCGCGACTCCTTCCTGGCACATTTCCCGAGAAAATTAGCTTCCGCAGACTTTTATTTTCTCATCTTGAAATGAAGCCAAAAAATGGCTAAATTCTTTGTAGACAATTATGGTGGAAAATATTTAGTGTGACTACGGTGAGAGTGAATGGCCTCCGGTGTTCCCGTACCAGTTTCGCTCGACAAAACGATTTATTTATATTTATTATTATTTACTCTCGTTTGCTTTCAACAAATTGTTGTCCTTTTAATGTAACTAAGGGTGATCGATTTGGCAGTTACTTAGTGATGTAAAATTTCCATTTTTTTTTAAAATATATTATATTTATTTTCACTTTGTACTCCTCGCAGTTGTATCACGACTAGTTAGTGAGTAGTTTGACGCAACTGTATTTAATTTTAGTTCAATTTACACCTGTATATGGGAAAGACTGCTCTTCCCGTAACTTGTGATGCAACTCAATAAAAAAGAATATTATATATATTTTTTAAATTATGTTATGTATTAGCCGTTTTCAAATGTCAAAAAGTCAACAATATCCAGGCCCCGATGCAATGTCCTGGATCATGTAGATAGTCATTGCCCAATAGATTATAGAAGTGCACGAATATGCCTTAATTACATTAAAATATTGTAGTGTGTAAATCGATTAGTTATGTAGCTTCACATGTTCCGTTGTCGTCAGATTTGCTTGAAAATATCTGTCCACCTTTATATATTTTGTAATACGTTTGTTTTCTCTCGTTGCAGGTGAGTGCGGCTTCCGCAGAGATGCGCCCGACGAGCGTCGCTCCCTCCCCCGAGGTGAGCCGAGACTGCGCGCGCTCGCTTTAACCTTTAACCGCGCGTCGCTTTTAGGTTCAACGTTAAACGCGTGACGTCAGCGACCCGCCGTGTGCGGCGCAGCTCCGTTTAAGGTTCTGTCCTTTTAAGGATACCGTTAATTGGGGTTGTCGTTTCATTGTTTGATGCGTCTCCTCGTCTCGGTGGATCGAGTAGTTATTACCGTCAGCGACTTCGACGCCAGGAGAACTGGTCTGCGGACGTATGCGGTTATGAACCTCGAGTAAGCGTGAATAGGAATGATAAACCGCTCTAGATGCATTTTGTGTACATTTGATACTGCAATGAAAAAATCATCTCAATTGAAAATTGTCACGGATCGCTGCTACGAGATAGCGCACAAGATAATAATTATAAATAATATTCATTATATCTATCGATGCAGTTGGAACTGTAACCGGCTTCCGCCTTTCGGTACAGTTCTATATGCTAGCACCCCGTTGTAGAAAAGTCGCCGAGACGTGAAGCACTTACGAGATTTTAACGTTTTATCTATCATTACAGCCATTGATTAATTCTTATCTGAGACTTCCGAGAAGGTCGGAATTGATTGTATCGGAAACTTGAGTCAGAACTCATCTATTGTTTATTATTCTATCCAAGTTGACCGAATCTTTAGAGACTTGTTTTAGCGCTGTCATTGAATGCTTAATTCGCCGACAGGGCTCTTGCCGATTATTAATAGATTGTATTTTTTAACGAATTTATACATTCTATCATTAAATGATTTTTTGGCTCCACAAAAAGGGAACAAATCATGATTAAAAGTCTAGACATAATATAAAAATTGTTACAAAATACATTAAACATTTCTATTTTTAATTTAACTTTTATTTTATATTTATTTCCATCTTTACTTTTAATTAGTTTTTTCTTTTTATTTTTGCACTGAATTTTTTATATTAATTTCGTCGCTTGGATCATAATGTTTGCATTAAGCTACTACACCCAAAAAGTCTGTCATATCGTAGTACAGTAAAATTCTAGTGCCAAAATCCTCAGCAATAATGCTCCCAATTTCAATATGTAATGTACACTCTAAAAATTATCATTATTTTTGTCTCCTTATCCTAGGGTTATCGGGGGCCAAAAGTCTCGGCAAGACGCTTCCACCTTCCTCTGTCTTATGCGGCTTCAGTATTTTCTGACCAATCAAGACCCGATCTGACTTCATACAGTCTTTGATGCTGTTTATCCCAACATAGTCTGGGGCGACCCACCGATTCTGCGGTTTCAACAATAATAAATTATTATTATTGCTATATAGTAATTTGTGTATAATATTATATAAGTATTTTCAACCGTGTCCCAACCACCCATCATTCAATTTGATCGCGAAGTGTGTGTATGTATGTATGTATGTATGTATGTATGTATGTATGTATGTATGTATGTATGTATGTATGTATGTATGTATGTATGTATGTATGTATGTATGTATGTATGTATGTATGTATGTATGTATGTATGTATGTATGTATGTATGTATGTATGTATGTGTGTATGTGTGTATGTGTGTATGTGTGTATGTGTGTATGTGTGTATGTGTGTATGTGTGTATGTGTGTATGTGTGTATGTGTGTATGTGTGTATGTGTGTATGTGTGTATGTGTGTATGTGTGTATGTGTGTATGTGTGTATGTGTGTATGTGTGCGTGCGTGCGTGCGTGCGTGCGTGCGTGCGTGCGTGCGTGCGTGCGTGCGTGCGTGCGTGCGTATTGACGGGATGGCAGACGCGAGAGGAGTGGCGCTCAAGAACAGGGTGCCGGCCTATGTTATTGGCACATGTTATCGTCGGCGGTGTTGATGATTGCGGTGGCTGTAGACCTCCACATACCTTTTGATCTAAATAACATTACGCACAAGATAAAATTAATAAATTACGTTCATTACGATAAAATCGTAATTTTACTTTGGTGCAAATAGCTTCACCCGCGCGCCTCCTATAACAGCATACCAGATTGAAAAATAGCAATTTGCATTGTACACTTATTAGCTAATCGACGCATACGGGGTGTAGTGGAGTGAGCGGTAGTGCGTGTTGCCGCGTGATCTTATTATAACATGTACTTGCGGATTGATTCATTGCGAGAGTTCGGAACAGTCGGGTACATTATTGTACATGTACTGGTACTGCGTCATCCGTGTCATAAGTTTATAAAATATCATTTGAACTGTTCGTTCTTGAAACCGCAGAATGTTGCAGCGCCGCAACACCTGGGTATCGTTTTCATCGGTTGGCGAATAAGGTTAATTAATACCTGTTCCCGTATATTTGATTTTAAAATTAAATTCGATTCGGTCTTCGCGTGTTTGTGGCCAATTTCTCATTACTTTTATGGTTTGAATTACAATCATAGTCGGGGCTGTCCGACCGCCAGATGATACCGTGTACGTCACACTATCGGTTTGTATTATTTATCATAATGTTGCAATAGCTACAAAATTTAATTAGTTTTTTAAATTTTAAATATGTCGACAGAGTTGCGGCAGTTATGTATGCAGCCGTTATTACAAAAAAATAAATCACTCGGAAATTATTGAACAAATATTTAAGTAGGTTCGAATAATTGATCGTACCGGAGTGCCTATCGATAGTATCGAGTAGTGCTATATATTTTATTCAGTATGAACTGTAAGTACCTACTCATACTCGGCTATCGATATTATCGTCGCTTCCACGAAAAATCTCTCATGAGCAAAATTGAAAATTTGCACGAGAAAACCTTTCAACTGCTCTAAATTAAATGGCTTTTAATAATCGCAAAAAATATTCTCAACTTACTTTATTTGCATTTGCATACAGACGGGGACCGAAATATTTTTTCAAGTTAACATTTTCACGTTAAATGTTTTTCATTGTACGGATTATTAAATACAATCAAACGATTTGTAGCGTTAACTTTGCGGTTAGACATTATTTAAAATCGTATTTATATTTAACAGTGGTTGAAACATATTTAAATATAAATACAATTTTAATTTTACTTTTTTTTGTCAGGAGAGTGGCGTTATATTGTACTTTTATAGAGAAGCCCTGCATATTTGCTCACCGCCAACTCGTTAGTTATTAACGTACCGTTATGGTTTTACGGACCAATATGAGTTGAATTTAAATTACGAGTATTGCAAACGTGTAAATGTCATCAACATATTTGATGGAAATCAAAAACAAACCATAAGCTGCGGTTTTCTTTTTAAATGACCAATTTCAAAATGTCCTAGTATTTTCTTCCTTCAGTTACGTTCTTGAGGTCCTCTTGACGTCGTGTCTAAGAATGCATCATATTAATTGACTCCTTCGATGGTGTTTATTATGGACCTCTTTTTTTGCACTCTCTTAGAACATCCTCGTTTATAATTCTTCCAGTCTAGATTATTTTTTCTATCCTCGAGTGTTTCCCGCCTGTTTTTCTCTGTTCGGTTAATTATACAGCCACATAGTACTATGCTCCAGCTGTACGTTTTAATTGATTACTTAATCGTGTTTTTGTTTCATTATGAAAAGCTTGTTTCGTCATCACTAATCTGCTTTTTTATATCTATCGAGCTTCTGTATTTTTCCGTACTTCATCATGTCTACCTATCGACCGTGTTCGTGTACTCGTCAAGTATTGTAAATAACATATCATTTTTAGTTGTTTAAGCCGTTCATATGCATTTGAAACCTTTTTACATAGCATTTTATTATTTTTATTTTTTGTTAGTTACGGTACTCTATATAGGAGGCGTACACAATTTGGCTACTTTGCTAGGGTTGTTAGAGTTCTTCGAAATTATTAAAATATGTAATTTTCTGCATACGAATGCTTTGGTGTTCTGTAATATTAATAATATCTCTCGGAATTAGTTTTAGTCGTGGAAAGTAATAAGTCGTCTTCACACCTCACCCGTCACCGGCAGCGGCGCGGCGCGGCGCGGCGCGGCACACGCGAAGGCGACCGAAACGAGAGTCTGTACAGTCGCTAGTCGCCAGGTCACGCGGCGTCTGCAGCGGCCTCACCCGCGAATTTGCAACCGCGCTGACCTCGCCCGTCATGTTCGCTCTTAGTTTTTTCACACGCGGGCCCGCTCCGCGGCCGCTCTCGCCTTTGTGCTCCGCGGAGCCGGCCAACTTCGGGTTCGATACGTCGCCATCTCGACGTACCGGTCGGCCGGTTTGCCGAGTCGGATTACCGACTGAAAAAAATTGTCGAGTCTCCGTCCTTGATTTTGTTGATGCATTTAACAGCCTCGCCGTGTTAGACGATATTTCACGAGGTTTCATTCACCTTACGCGCGTGGCTCACCTCGCACATTAACCGACTCCTTATTACATTTTACTACATAAAACGCTTCATAGCCATCGACGATAATATAATATATATATATTTTTTATAATAATTTTTCACGATCATTTAACATCACTCCGAGTAACTTTTGATTAGTCTCGCCTTACTAATGACGCTAGAAATCAGTCTCGCAACACTATATTTATTTTACTCTCAACTGATTCAGATCCATAATATCTTATTTGTTTGCTGCGTAATAATATTTTGGATGACTTTAGTTATTTAACGCTATTTCGAATGTATTCTGTATGTATCTGTATACTCGTATAGTTAATTATTTATTTATCATGTACAGATCATCAACCCTGATAGATAGTACTGCGATAACGTTAAGGTACAATCTATAATGCTCAGTTCTTTGTAGTTCTCTATTGTTATTGCAATCGATATTGTGGAAAGACACAGCCTGCCTGGATTTGGATTCTGTCTGAATTAGAGAGGTGGGCATGAATGAAATAAAGTCCACTTGTAGTGTTGAATAACACGCGAATGACAGCTCGGCTTCAGTCACATGAACCATTTCAGATGACAGGTCGCCTTTAATATTTTAAAACCATTTGGGGAGCAAGCTTAACTACAATCATTTAATAGACGTTTTATTTCAACTACATACGAAAATATCTGATGACGAATTACTTTCTCTCAGGATCGAAAACTGTTTCAGAGGATATTTGACCCCACCTGAAACCGTTTCGGATGTTTGACATCTGTCACCTAAAATCAGACCCGTATTTTAGTGTAAAGAATATCTAATTCTGTTTCACCCTCCTCACCACACGCGAGAAAAATCGTTAAAACCGCGCACATTCAAGGTAAAGTCCTACAAAGAACCTAGGTACGTACATCAACATTTCAATCTTTATACAGTTGGTTATTTGTTGTCCTTTGTGTTATCGCGGGGAGAGTACTCCTTGTACCTTATTCAGGATGCATCTGTTTTGAATGCGCGATGTCTGCAAAGTTTGTCGGGATTCCTGGATGGTCCGCAGATCCTGGCGGAACCAGTTTCGGGCAGGTGTGAGCCTCCGGTTCCCGTCGTTTTGTGCATGTACCCGCCTACTTAAGCACGTACGTAACTTCTCTTATTCGGGAATCGTTTATCGTCAATTCAAAAATCATCTTGCCAATTAGATGCACGCTATCTTTCAAATGAATTCAGAGTACCTACAACGTACATATCTCCGGTTATTTATTTTTCAACGTACAGGTCGTTGATAAACCCTCATACATAGTCCTAGAATGACATTAAATTGCAATGTAAACAATATTAAAGTAAACACAATGTAAAAGATGATTAGGGGAATAATATACTGCGGAATACACTTTTTTGTGGTTAAGAAATTAGACTCGCTGTTTAAAAATAAAAATAAACAATTAAGGCGAACGAACAGGATATTACAACTATCAAACAGGTACAGAGGCGCGTGTTCGCTTGTTTCAAAATGGCGTCTGTTCAAACACTTTAAAAATTGAACCTAGAGAAAAAAAATGCTTTCACATACCTAATCGACGAAATCTACGCGATCTTGTGATTTTTCAGCTCGAGATATGATGAAAATCCATAATGCCTTACGTTGCGTGAAATTGTGATAGATGAAAATTTTGCTCTCGGCATTCGGAGATTTGGCGGTAAATCTCGGTGTACTCTCTGATCTTCACCCGTCTGTCTGCTAACACGATATCATGGGTTTTGTTGACCATATCCTCCGTAGTCACCTCAATCGGACGGCCCGGGCCTGGCTTGAATTCATTAAACCAATTTCTGATAGTGGTCATCGAAGGTGCACGACCTTATAAACGGCATGGAGCTTTACTTTGATTTCCTCACGCGTCTTCCCATCCAAAAAAAGGAATCGAATCACAGACCGATATTGCTCTTCTCCCGCGGTTGCAAACAGACATAAACTTGCCCACTTTCAACAGCTATCAAAACAAAACTACTCTATAAATCTGTCTGAAATTTTGACAGAAGTCGTTCGAATTACGCGAACACATCCTGACTGCTGAGGAGGACTACCGCCGTGCACACTCCACTCCGTTCTGCGAAACGTTCGCCGAATGCTCAAAATAAAGCTCACACCGCTCTCTCCGCTACAGTTTTTACATAGTTATATACACAGACACCAGTGTGCGCAGTCTTCATATTTAGTTCTCTTCTTTCCGTGTTTTCAATTTGCAGTGCAATATGTATCTTCCGATCAATGCGATGGCTCGTGCCTTGTGCAACGCATACATTTTTTTTCAACTTTAAATTCAATTGATAAATAATATCCATTAATTAATGTGGCAGTTGCTTTGTGGTGCAACATGATCGTACTAATTAATGTCCGTACTGTACACATTCTGACAACTATAGTCGATCTGCATGGAGTAAAAGCTTTTATGCCTGTAAGCAACTGCTGGGGTAGAAAATACTGAGGAAACGAAGAAAACTGCTCATATATAAAATAATATAATTATTAGACCGGTGGTCACTTATGATTACAAATCGAGGAAATAAATTAACAGTTTTTGAACAAAATACTAAGAAAAGTGTATGGTCCTACACTAGAAAATGGAATTTACCGAATGTAATAATAAAGCAAGGAACAATCCTAAGATTATGTAGGTTTCACTAAAGTAGGTTTCACTTAGGTGGACACTAAAGATCACGACTCACGTGTGGAGGAGGCCAAATCCCACCCTGGGATGTAGTATGCAGTAAGTTTTGTATATTTTAAAATAAATGCACATTTTTAATATAACAGATGTAACTATACAAGTATAGTAACATTGCTACACAAAGAAAAGGATAGCTTAGTATCACGGTGAAGAGGGGCAGTGCGATGAGATGGGGGGGAGGGGGTTTACAATCCGGGTATCTTACAATAAAAACTTAATAAATAACATGGGTTATACATACTTAAAATACAAAATCATCTCATGTATTTAAAAAGTTTTTGTCACAAATCGTTAATAACATAATATTTTTTTAATTAAAATAGGTATTTTTCCTTTACTAGTCATTCCCGCATAGTGAAGGAATGACAATTTTAACTTGGAATGCATTTGCTCCATAGGTTATATTTACAGAAACACTGTTAATGTAAAATGAGCAATGAGTAAATAAAATAATACATTTATACAGTATTTAATATGCATACCCTCGGTATATTTGAAATATTACGCAACACTCATAGTAGTTAACTAGGTGAAAATGTATACTTAATGAATATTAATTTGGAAGAGAAATACGTTAGACCGTTAGACATTATTTATCAATGTAAGTACATAATGCATGTTAAAAGTGAACCTAATAAATGTATTATTATTCCTTAATATAGAATACACCAGATAAGGAAATGATGCTCATTTTAAACTCTCAAGCTAAAATAAACCTTAATTTTTGGATAAATAATTACACACACAGAGATTAGTAATCTGTAGCCACGTATCGAGGCATCCAAATGGCTGCTCTGCATTGAGTCAAGTGTCATAGCATGTTACGCACTCTCGTGGTAGAAATTTGGTATTTTCGAGGTGGGTTAAGGAATGGTTAATTGAGTGGGGAAACGTATATTTTTTAATAAAAATAGAAATGGACGTATTTAAATATTTGAGTGTACATATTTTAAAAGTAGACCAACATATTATTGTTTTGGTAGCAGTAAAATCACGTTGTAGCTATTATTTTAGTCAGTAAATGTCTTCAAATATGTGAACCCCTTACTGAGGAAAGATAAGGGAATGATATTTTGGGTGTTTTGAAATTTTTAAACTTGATTAAATCTCTTGTGGGGAAAGCAAATGATCAATTTTGGAGAGAATGACCCATATGTGTATTGTAGATGACAGCGAATAGCTAAGAATAGCGGACGAAAATGTAATATCGGGGATGAGGACGGTAATTCAGTGATGGGATGAATCGGCCCTAAAACCCGCAGTGGATAGAAACGGTTGCCGACTTCGCACGTACAATAAAGCAGGCACACCCTTTGAGCGCGAAGCTTGGCCAGGAAAGCAATAATATAAATTAAGGATATATGGAATCGTACTTCTTATCAATCTTGCTTCCAACTCGTCGAGCCATCCGCGACAGCGAGTTGCCGATGGCTACAAAACATAGTGCAAGACGTCAATTAAAATGAATCTCTTTCTCTTATTTTTATAATAAGCTCTCGCAGTCTCACATATTTGTTAACTGAAAGTGAATTATTCTCGGAAAACCTTAAAAAAACACGTTGCCTTATAAAAAACATTAATGAAATGATTGAACGTAAACGAGTGGTCCGCGTCCTTGCTGAATAACGAGAGATTGTTTTGTTTAAAAGTTGCCATTAGCTATAAACTCGGAACAACTACATTTCAGGTAATTAAATCAGAAGTCAGAACTTTATACGTTATCGGCGTCTGTGCGGCTTCCTCTCCGCCTGTTTACATCCGCGAATATTCAATTAATTAGTCTGTAGTAAATATTTACTTAACGGGAGCCCAATTATTCACATTATTGTTGCGAAACATTTTAATGCCGATATTACATTTTTGTCCGCGCCGAAGTGAGCCGTCTACAACGGTAGTGTTATCGGGGCAATCGTAAAAAATATTATCTTTCGCTTTTAGAACCAGTGATAACTTTCAAAAGAATTTCCACTGACGTCCGTAGCTAAGCGGCGCCCTTGCCGCTATTCGCTGTCATCTACAATACATATACGGGTCATTCTCTTCACAATTGATCATTAGTTACGATATGACCAATGTACGTACAGTAAATAACCATGCTAAAAGTAGTCATGTACATTGCGAAAATTAAAATATACTACGGTCGCTCTATATTATTTGGTAAAATTAGTACAAACGCTTTCGTTCTGCTTTGAAATGTTAACGATTTCCCTTATTTTTGCACTCTATTATGATTACACATTAAAAATGTAATTATCCTAAAAAATCCACTTTTAAATGCAAAACTGAAGACGAGAGATCTGTAGATTGTTCGTGAATGACGCAGTTTGATGAACAGACACAAAAACTAGTGTACCCACACGGCACGGCGAGGGGGTTATGTAATATTTTAGTTTTATTAGCGAGCCGTTGAAAAAGATTTCTCTAATAATGCTGCCGGGCCCCGAGAGTGTTTTTCAAATATCAATTCATCAGCTGTCACGTGCCGGTGGTGGCCGCGTCCGGGCCGCTCTCCTCGCGCGCAACTTTTCGGCTGTAGTTTGGCCCAACTGTATTTATTGGTGTGAAGTTACTCGCATTATCATCATTGGATCGTTGATTGCCTTTATATCTCACGAGTCCCGCATGCCCTTGTGCGCACACGTGTGGCGTGCAGTAGGCATGAATTTAGATTATGTTGTTACCGACGTTACTAACTGGCAGCGGCGTGCAGTCGGTACTTTCAAATAAGCTGTATTGACTGCGCGCGCCTGCATGTCACACGCCGCAAGTTTCACGTGTCGCAAGCTCCGCGCGCATACACATCACGTGCCGCAAGCTCCGCGCGCATACACATCACGTGCCGCAAGCTTCGCGCGCATACACATTACGCAGTACAGTTAGTTGAGCATAAAATAATCAATTATTATTTAATAAATCAACAGGTAATTTAACTACTCTAATTACCTGTTGCTCACTAACTTCATAATAAGACGAAGATCATTATGGAATCGTTTCTAATTATTTTAAAGATTATCTTCTTCTTAATGTAGAAAATACATAATTACGTTATTTACGTTAATTAATTTACAATGTTAAAGTAGTTTGTAGTGTAATTTTTAAATTCAAATTTATTCAAAAGCTAATCAATCTATCTTATCAAAAGCTTGGATGTAATGAAGCTAATTCGCCCCTTAGAATTGGAGGATACAAGTCTCACAGTGGCCCTCACAAAATGGCGTTCCAACATACTGAATGAGTAACTTCTCAACACGCGCCGACTTTTTACTGTCGAGGAAGCGAGCAGTGCTGTGCTTCTAGTAGGTTCCAATACAAATGTGATATGATTGTAGAGACACAAACCGTAGAGCTCCTCACTGAATGTGTACTGCACTCGACTCGTTGCCTGCAGGACTGCAGGAGGCTCCACCGACACCGATCAACTCCAAGTCTTCAGATGCGAAGTTAAGACTCGCGAAGATGTACTTAAACAGAATATATCCCAGCCACAGAACAGAAAAATCTTACGACCCTTTACAGTATTTGAATAATTTATTTTGCATAACTCTCGCGTTGCTACCCGTACAATTTACGCTTATTAATTGTACACCGCTAGCCGGAAAATGGTCAATTATTATGAATTCTACTGCGTGTAGTACTTCATCGTTTCTTTACATAGGTTTTCGGAATCCAATTTTGATCGGAAGCTTCGAAAAACCAGACTCTGTTTTTATTCACGCGCACGACTCGCTCAGTTTTTTGCAGGTGTCCGATCAAATCACGAAATGTCACTGCCCTCTAACTTCGTGCCCGAACTTTTTTCGCGGACCGCTTTCATTGTTAGTCAAATAATTGTTTTGCAATTCGCGTTTTAATGTATATACTATGTGTGTGTTCGGGAGGTCGTGAACGACAATGTCGGGTTCATCGCCCCGCCGGGCGTCCACCTCGCCGGCCGTCCTGGTTCCTGGTCAGCATCCGTGATTGATTCCCTCTCGGACAATGAGCTAGGTGGCAGTGCCGGGCGCTCGGCGCTAGATGCTAGCTGCTAGGTCCACCTCGAAGCGTGTAATTCGCACCGCTGTACATAAGCCCGATTAGGTGATCCCGTTATTAACGAGGGCAGCGGATATCGGAGATAACTTTTTAATGAACTTTAAATTTATTTTTGCACTTTGCGAACTTTATTAATCGTCGGGGCCGGTCTACGTTGCCGACTCGCCGAACAAATGTAGTTTCGATCCTCCGTACGCAACGCCGAACGGTAGCCACGTACCTGTTGCTTCAGCCAGTTGCGATTTTAATTAATCTGAAACGCGAGGTTAGCGGTACACAATACACTTTTTATACCGACACGTATGGAAGATAAGCGAACGACGAAGAAGAATGAACGAATTAGAAGTACCTGCGAGCAAAAGTAATAGTAATCGTAAGCGTCGCTCTGGCAATTTGGTCATATGGAACAAATATGTAAAGAAAGTTTCGATAACGTCAGAAGTCGAGTACATTCTCGAATGAGCTGGCGTTACCAAATATTCCTACATGCGGAGTACATTCGAATGGGGCAGACGTATTGCGTTCTGTCCTCTCTGTTCACTCCCTCGGAGAGATCGCGCAATAACGGGTAGTAAATAATAAACTTGAAGTTAACATGATGTTCATTACGGAGATATGGAATGTGATGAGGGGGAACCGGCAAATGTGTCGAGTGGTCGATCGCTCGCGAAATGTAATGACCGGTAGAAACAAGGAAATGTATGAAAGTATGTAGATTTGGATTGTTTTGAATGATCTGAACCCAACTGCACGTTGAATAGAGAAGATTAGAACGCGCTTTCAACACGCGGACACGCGTTAACGCAATACAACAAAAAATATGGTATCATCAATACAAAATCCTGAACTCGTGTACCAACTTTGTATTCTTTAAAATTACCTTTAACTGTTTTAATGACGACGCATTTTTGTTGTGATGCAATTTCAGAAAATGGTTCCGTGCTACTTTTAATACAAATAATATTAATCAATTAAAAAGATATACAAAAAATAAACTATCAAAGATAGTTGGGATTCATCGCGATATAAAGTTGATTGCTTTTAAAAATGGAATAATAGATGTATGAATTATAAATAAAGAATATATGTTCAAAATTTGTCTTCAGGCATAATCGGTTGATATCTTTTTCTTCGGCGGTCCTTCGTCACGAGGGTGACGTCTGCCGCGGTTTCTTGTGTTGTCACGGGTGATATAGCGAAATGGTAATGATATGAAACGTTTCGGGTAGCAACCGAACATTTTTTTCTATTCAATTTTTTCTGTATATCTTTCTATTGATTAATTTAACAGATATTGTCTTTTAGTGACTATTTAAGTTATTCATTAATTTAGCCATATTTCGTAATAACAATTCGTATATAATATAATATACTGTACACAGAACTGTGAAACATATCCATACAAAGCGAGAATACAGCAGACATCAATTATATTGTGAATTTACTTTTAAGAACAATCCGGTTCCTCGCTCAGGTAGACATACTACTAATGATCATTTTGTATTACGGCCGTGAATAATATTTCGCAGTCTGTTGAAACCGCCTCGGCTTTGTTGTATAACTTTATTACTTGTGTGCACACCTTCATTTAATGCCGTATATCACGTGTATCACGTACAAACAACTCAAAGTGTGCATTTTGTACGCGAAGACAGTTAGCCGCCGGAACTCGGATTCTCGCGGAGTGGCCGGGAGACCGCGCACCGCGCACCGTGTCGAACACTAAATTCTTATTTGGTGGAGAGAAAAATGGCTTCACGCTCCGCGGAGCGACTCTTCACTCCGCACTCACCTCGCACTGACGGTTCGGGACCTTTAACGTCGGGGCAATTAATTCTGATCGTAAATTAAAAGAATGCCCGTTTGGCGTTCATTAGATTAATATCGTACACTCTATTATGAGATGGCCGCGGTGTTATCCTCTTGTACACTCGCATCGCATTCATGATCTACTTTATTTTGAATAAATGCTCCTAATGGATGGGTGGTGTCTCTTGTTTGAAAATAGGTGTAGAAGTATTATTATTTTTTAGTTACGTCGTTAATGTTTTCTTTATTTTTGGTGCTCGCAACCTCTAATTAAGTATCGTTAGAAACCAGTATATCGAGGATTGATTGACCGATGACTGATACTTTAATAAATAATGTCGGTATGAGATGATAATATTTATAGATTTACTGGCCGTGTATCAGATATGATCTATCGTATTCAGTAATTGTTGTTGATTTTATCATTTCATTTTATTAAAGAGTTTATTGATAACATTCTAGCTCTCCCTCCTCCCCCTCTCTCAAATTTCGAAACATAAAATATGTCCTTTCACGTCCGGATAGGTAGGTAGGTAGGAAGGTAAATAACTTATTTGTGAATATAATACCACCAGTGGCGTGCAGTAGGCACAAACTTAGGTTATGCTGTTACCGACGATACTAACCGAGTATACTATGGGTAGGTATACTACGTATCAAAAAAATGTAAGATTTTTTTTAATTTTGAGAACAATTAATTCTATCAATTTCAAAATAGATTATAATTGTACATTTATTACTTTAAAATAGGCAAGTTTTTTTATTGCTCGGTACCGTATTCTGCTTTCGATTTCGCTTAAAATATTTTCTACGATTTCTCCTGCCGATGACGAATTTAAAATGCTTCATTAACAGTGTTGAACAACATTTATTTAATTAACTAGCTTTACAAATTAGCATAGCCGAAACTCGTAACAGAAATAATTGTATTTTGACATTTAATTTAATATTGATAATAATCTAACTTAATAATATCTTGAAAAATGCAAATTCGCTCGTTTGACAGATCATAAATAACCTATAAATGTTATCTACGCAAACACCGAAATATAATGAAATCATAGGTTGGAATACACTAAGAACATAAAACGTTTAGTCTGTCAAGTAAAACAAATACGTAGAAATATTATTCTACGCAGTTTTCAGTAAGGATTAATCCCTTTCGAAAACGTCAGCCTTAAGCACAAATTAATTGAAAAATGCAGAAAATTCGCAACGTCAAGAGCCGACTTAGATTCAGTAAAAAAATATTTAGTTTAGTACAATTATTCTAATTATTCTAAGTGCTAGCAAATCGCGGAGCTGAATGCACGTGAAGTTGTTCAAATGGTTCGCAGATAACCCACGGTTAGTTACGTCATAGACAAGTTCTTTTTGTGTTTTTTTATACTTCATACCTTCCTTCCTTCCCTGTAAATTGTACACATACACACGTAATCGTGATAATATTAGTTGCACTTCGTATTTTTTTTATACTGACGATAATATTATGATCCAGCGGTGCAAAATACAACTCACTTCCATTTAATTATTTTTGCTACGTTCAAAAACAATGGAAGAATGCTCACTATCACTTGTCTCTAAGTAAATTCTCGATCACTATCTAACTCAAAATGACACTATTTATTTTCGTATGATAACTCCCTAAATGGGTTTTATCGCCATCTTATGTCAAGAAATTGCTGGACCGAGTCGCTAGTCAGGTTAGCTGTTTAAAATTTTGCAACCTTTTTTGTCGGGCAGTGAGTGCTGTTTATCATCCCAGTAATGATGGTCCCGGATAATAAGGGTAATAGGCTGGTCCCCTCCACGCTCCACGCTCCACGCTCCGGGCGCGCCCCACCCGTACCACCATTAGGTACGCGTCGCCCCTCATGGCCAAGGTCACATGTCCCCGGAGTCGTGGGGTTGTTTGGTTCAAGGGGGATCTAGCATGGTGTGTGTGTATGCGTTCCTTCAAATATTAGCGTCTCGTATTTTTACTCGACTCAGCTACCTAAAATATCAATTAAAAGGATTAAATTGATCGTATTTCTGTGGGTTCAATTAATTAATTTCGCTTTGTTGGCTACATGAGTTTCAGTTTCAAATTACTAAATACATAATAACAGAAGAGGGTAATGTTGTTTACACGATATTATTAATTATCATATAAAAAAAATTGTTGCAATTGTAAATTTTATTACATTATTATTAAATTGTTACTGTTTTATTAATTAACACGACTTAATAATATTTTCACAGTCATTTTGTTATATTTGTGAACTTCTTGTTTTACGAAAATAGCGCTATAAATATTATCCAATCTTTTTATTGTTAGTGTCAGTTTTCTCTTTGAAATACATACAATCCGGCAGCTTGACCCAACGATCGTTTTATGGTTGATTTTAATTTGTTTCTGAGAATATGAACATATCTATTGAATTAGAAAACTCACATTTTCTGTATCGTGAAACCCTCGCGAAACCCCCTTAGATAATTATTTTAACTCATGAAGACCTTGGCGGAAAGTAAAAGGTCCAAGCAATTTGATCGGTTTGTATTGAACCGATCAAAAATGTTTTAAACAATTAACTATTTTGTTATTGCCACTTTTTTTCCACTAACAAATTTATAATAAATATATACAATGAAATAAATTGCAGTGCTTAAAACTAGTGATCCAAGACGCTGCCTAAGCTGAAACGCTTCTCGTTCCGCGGAACAAACGGATGCATTGTGTGGCGATGCGCTGTAGTGTAACATGGTTGATTATTGTAAAATCGAAGGCCAAGTATATTCGATTAAAACGTGTTTTGTTATGTTTTCGATGACGCGTTACTCATCCAACAGCTCCCGCCGGGTGAGTCACTCCCGATTGGACGAAAGTCTTTTTTATTTTGTAGCTCTCGAGTCATCCTCTCCCGTGACCTCATCTCGCTTTTCTTTTATTCCGTCGCGCCCGCCCTCGGGGCCTGACCCTGGGTACTTCCGTATGAAAGGCCCGCTCCCGTAGTCCCTTTATTTTGTCGATCGTTCGGCGGCATCGACTTGAGCTTCCCGAGCGTGGGATGATTCACGCTGGTATCTGGGGTAAGACAGTTCACGGAGACGGATTCGAGAACCATATTCCGATTGTTCATTTTTAAATAGAGTTGCATATACGGAATACACGTCATATCATCAACTATTTACTATTTACAACTAAACGCTTGTGCTATGAAAATAATGGTCTGCTGGGACTAGTCTCGAGTCTCCAACACTGAGCTTAATATCTTATCGTATTAAAGGACTAAACAAACATGTGAGATATGATTATTGATAAAATAATTAATATAATATGTGTAAGCCAAGCCGTGTTTAAATTGAATTGTGGCTTCTAGCGTGTTGGATTCAACGCAATATAAAGTAATAACGCAAGCAAAGTTGATCGGTTTTAAAAATGGAATAATAAATGTATCAAATAAATAAGTTCTAAATTTGTCGTAATCCTAATCGTTTGCTGTACTGAATGGTGACGTTTCCCCGGATAGGAAAATATCCGGGATCGAATCCCGGTAGCAACTAAATTTTTTTTTCTGTATATCTTTCTAGTTGATTAATTTAATTTGTATCACTCTGAATTTTGCGTCATTTACCAACTGAACTATCGCCTACACATTTTCAAGCACCCTTATTTATTTATTTTTAACCTCAACTATTTAATTACTAATACTTCACGTTATATTGAGCCTGCTTCCCTGGTCTTCTTGCCGATTTCTCGAACGCGCCCCACAGATCCGTCTCGAATATCCTGTAATCAGTCATCCGTAACCTGCCTGTAAAATAGTCTCCCATTAGATGTAGTAATGAGCTTTTTCTCAAACCTTTTTATACTGTTGAACCGTCTAATGTCGCAGCTCCCCAATCCCAATCAAACGTCTAAAGAAACAATTCAGTTTTGAATACTGCATGCATGCGTAGGTTATGAATAATGAACGTTGCCAGTCACCAACCTGTATTCAAACGTAGTGCCTACCATTGTGGCGCTGTTCTGGAACCCTCCCAAAACACCAGACGAACTTTGGACAATCGTCCTCCATTGTGAGCAGGATGTACCTACCCGACAGACGTACCCGTATGTAAATAATTATTGTCATATGATGACCTCGCTCGCGCACAATGGCGAGACCTAAGGACCCGGTAGCGTCGCACCGCGCGGCGTGCGGCGTGCGGCGTGCGGCGTGCGGCGTGCGGCGTGCGGCGTGCGGCGTGCGGCGTGCGGCGTGCGGCGTGCACCCGAATCTTGTCTCCTATGCCTATCGTGTGTTTATTTAATTCCAGAACACCGTGACCACCGTGACCAAAAAATCTAAGCGTTTTGATATTTTAAATTATGTATATTATTTGATATATTTTACCTTCACATTCTCAAAGGAATAAGATAATATTATATTTGAATTAAATCTTACTAGCCGGTGCGGATTGGCGACCTGAGACCGGTCTGGGAAATTTTCGAGACAAATGACACAATCGCAATTTTTAAAATCGTTTACAAATAAATAATTGGTGTCTTTTGTACCGCGATTGAAAATTAAATTGAAAACTTTTTCTATTTAATTTTCAAAAATAAAACGAAAAACGCATTTTCTTCTGTTTACACTGTTCTGGACTAATCTGCCGCATATTTGATCTTTCTGGCCGATGTTTCGAATCCCATTGCAAGGTCCATCATCTGTTATAATTAAAAAATAATATTTATCTCGTAAATGGTCGACAAATTTTCGAACTTATATGTTGCAGCTATTTCAAATTGATACATCTTACATTCCATTTATTTAAAGCTATTTATTACCTTTTTATTGCGAATACCTTTGAAAAATATTCGCTAGGAGACGCTAGAGATTTTTCAATTTCATTTTATTAAATTTTTGGATATACTTTAATACAACTTATATATATATATATATTAACGAGAGCACATTATTATTTGTGAAGTTGTAATTTTTCAGAATATAGTTCTGTGATATTTTAATACAAATTAAATGTATATTTTTATTTATTATCTTTGTTTTATTAACCACTAAATTGAGTTTAAATACAACTACCGGTTTCGAAAAATACCATTTTCTTCTTCAGGGTGTCATAAGTAACTAAAACATATATTATTGTTTATTTGCCAGAATCTATTTTTCAAATCAAATCGTTACTTAATACAAATTTACTCGAATAATTTTTTGATTTGTTTTACACACTTTATTTATCTCCAACGATTCCAAATTATTTAATTTGTGACCAACATGCAAAATTGACAATCCCAATTTTTTATCAAAACCATGACCATTTTCTATCAAATGATTAGAAAATTATGAAAACCCACTATTGTTCAAACATCTCAAATTCTCATTTACTCTTATATTCAAATTTCTACCCGTTTTACCAATATAAAATGCAGCACAATCTTTGCAACTAACTTTATTGACACCAGAATTGTTAAATTTATCATCTTTGTCTTTAGAATTTGAGTAAATTTCCCATATTATCATTTGTATAAAATGCCGGTCTAATGTTTTGTAGTAGGTTGTTATATTTGATTCAAAAAGTTATTTATTTGAAGTGAATTTTAACCACAAAGTTAATATTGTTAATTTTAAAATCACAAATTAAATGCATCAATTAGAAAGATGTACACAGGTAAACTCAATTTATAGAGAATTTTTTTTTTTGCTGCCACCGTGATTTGAACCAGAATCTCTTCCTATCAGGGAAAGTTCGATAATCGATTACACTACGTCAGCCTCGTAAATAGTCGACAAATTTTCGAACTTATATGCAGCAGCTATTTCAAATGGAATGTAAGATGTGTCAATTCTCCGAGTGACATTAATATAAAAGCTTCTAGTAATAGTAGTGCGCAATCTATTTTTAACCAATAGTCAACACTTTACATAAATAAATGTTTTATTGCAGGATGCAAATAAAAGTATTGTTTATTCGGAATCCTTATTTACAATTATTCCCCAACGATGTTTCTCCCGGTGACCCTCTAGTGTCACACGTTTGTTTTCTATTCGTGAAGTACAAGTCGGAGGATGCAGGGGTGTAGGGGTGTATAGCACGTTCTCAAACTGAAGTAAACTAAACTTGTGCTGCAAAATGTCCGCAAACATATGACGACTCCCCCGCGAAATGCAACAGATACATTATGGCCGCAACCAACCCGGGCCAGAAGAGCCAAGTTTTATAGCTTCTCGGGGAAGTTAAGTGAATCCAGATTGTTGACTCCTCGGCGAACACCGAACACCGAACACCCTTCACCCGACCGAAGTGTCAAATCACATCGTATTCCCCGTTAGTTTGTCCGAGTGAATGTATTACGAAGTTGACGCGCTCTCGCTCGCGGGGGAAAGTTGGATCGTTTTCTAAACTTTGTGTTGTTTGTCTTTCAAACCGAACTCATTTCGAGTAGCGCACTTGATGCACTCAATTGCACGGTTGGGAAAATAAGTATTTTTATATCAGTAATAATATATTTTTTAATTTAGTTAATAAAGTATTTTTTTGCGTTGGTTTTTTTAATGATGCATTCTGGTTTTAATTTTACAACTTTTTATTTCGGAGGCTTCCCCGGTAAAATGTTTCACTAAACTGCGATAAAAAATATAGCTTGACATTTTGTCGAGAGGTTTGCGGATGGGGGTGTAATTTATAAGAATATTGTTTCAAGTATATATTAGTAGACATTAACATTTTCACAAAACTAGAAAACACCATCTGAACTTGAAATAAAATTCTGAGAATGTTTGAAGAAATTAAGACAAAATATAATGTTTTGTACTTTTAAAATCAGCAATATTATCTTTGTGGTTAAGATTCATATTTTTATTTATTATCTTTGTTTTATTAACAACTAAATTGTGTTTAAATACATCTACCGGTTTCGAAAAATACCATTTTCTTCTTCAGGATGTCATAACTAACTAAAACATATATTGTTTCTTTGACAGAATCTATTTTTAACTTCTTTTTTTTTAAATAGATTCTGTCAAAGAAACAATATATGTTTTAGTTAGTTATGACATCCTGAAGAAGAAAATGGTATTTTTCGAAACCGGCAGATGTATTTAAACTCATTTTAGTGGTTAATAAAACAAAGATAATAAATAAAAATATAATGTTTTGTAAATATGTGTATATTTGTCGTAGCTATATGATATGTTATTATTGTTTTATCGTCTTTCTTTCTAGCTGTTATATATCAATTCCTTGATTATCTGTGCCTGACTCTGACTACATAAATAACAATACATTTATGTACCGTTATTTATTAATAAACGTCGAAGCCACCGTAAAGGAACAAGTAACGGCAAATAAATGTAGGTTCCTAGTTATATATACTAGAGATGCTTTGCTAACTTCATTTTATACGAGAGCACCAGATACGAACAGTTCGGGAAAGTGGTTTACCGAGGAGGTTATTTTTTTTTTCGTATTTCGCGTGTTGGCAGCATATGCCTTACAAATAAATTGTAATATTTAAAACAAACTAGATTAATCAGCTAGATATACAAAAAATCTATCTATCGGAACTTTCCCTTCCCGGGGGAATTATTACTACTGCGTCACATCCATCCATTTAAGTTGACGCCTGATTTGAGACTTATAAATCTAGTATTTTTATTAAATGATTAATTAACATGTATTGTTTCCATTTAAAAAATGGTAGTGTGTTAACATTTTACAATTATTGTCACCAGAGAAGTGTCTACTCTCACTATTGACTACTTTTAATCGGTTCTCTAAAGTAAAAGTTGTTTTTTTTCCATTCGTTTTAAATGGGTCTAATTAATCTTAATGTCACGGTTTTATTGAGCAGGACTTTCTAGCTGCTTCACTTCTCCATTTCGACGTCTTTCTCTCCAGCTGTAATGGACGCGGATTCCGATCGGAGCGCGCAATAAACGATGCGGTTTGTGCGGCGCGCTGACGTGAGGAGCTCCGCACCGTACAGTACGTAAGGATCTGCGTGCAGCGTTTAATATGACTCACGTTCTCTGCATTACATTTGATGCGTGTTCTTGTGATGTGGCAATGTGGCACCTCGATTTGGCTTCCTCCCGATTTTAGATTTAGGACTTTCTCTCAAATATAAATCACGAAGTCTTATGTACGAGTAATATTTCTTTTACGCTGCCAGACTCTCGAGTCTTCACGGGGATGGATTTACTTAAAGTTCTATATTATTTCAATTGCGTTATTCTTTCAGTATTTCGATAGTCGGATAGGGGAACATTTTTAAATAACCAAATTGGTTCTGTAACCGACGATTTGTTCCTTCTCTTTCTTTCTTTATATTTTAAATAGACTTTTTTTCGTGATTTTTGACCGCTTCACCGATACAATAACGCTGTTTAACACTTACGACATAACGCCACATTCTTCGCCCTCGAATACCATTTTTCCCTCACTCATCCATTTTCATACGCCTTCTTATTATTGCTCTTGCACCCTTAATCACCATTTTCCTCGCTATTCGCTCCTAGGTTTATGGTGTCTTGATTTCGGTCCAAATTATGGAAACTATTTCGTCTTATCGAATTTAGAGTCAGCGACACATACGGCGAAAATTCCAAAATGCACATAACACATTCCAATGTCATAAGTATTTCTGTCGTACATATGTAATATTTCATCTTTCATTTTGAAAGTTTCATCACAACTACAAACTCGAAGAGACATGGCCGATGTCATTTCCCTACACAAAACAGCCAACTCTAAAGTAGACTGTCCCGATTTACTCAGACGCATATGCATTCGAGTGCCAGCCATTACTTAACCTTCCACATTGCAACACCGATGCCAAACAGAACTCATTTTTCTACCGAGCACACCTTTATTTCAATTCACACCTAAACGAACTCATCCTCCCGTTCCCCTGGAATATTTTCTTTTTTATAACTTTTATCACTCTGTTTATATTTTTATTTTCAACTTCTTTTCTTACTTATGTCTACATTATAGTCCTTTTTAAATTTTAAATTGTACTCACTGTACAAAGAATACAGTATCTTCTGAGAAAACACGTAACTGGTTTAATTATTGTTTTTGTATTTACTGATAAACTGTATGTTTTCCGAATAAAATGAAATATGTAATGACCTGGTGGAGTCGCAAGATTGGACAAAGTTCGACACTTTTATATCCGTGGTTCTTTTAGGGCTCCCTATTCCTGAAAATTCAGATGGTATGGTCACGGAAGCAACTCGGGTCGCCTAATAAGTCTGCGGGATTTCTTAAAAGCTATTTTGTTTATTTGTGACAAAAAATGACGTACTATTCGAAAGCATTTTTCTGCTCTGAAACGTCAGTGTCGCCGTTTTCCTGTATTTTACAGTTTATCTTAATTTTTGGGCTTAAATAATGGAGTGTCAAATAGGGATAAACGAACATGTTGGACCTATTCTTCTTTTCGCCTTTAATCAGGGTTCCAGTGCTACCAAAGGGAAAAGGGATGAAGTCCCGAACAGTAATGGGGAATACATAATTGATTTAAAAGTTATAATTTTTAATGTCATTTATTGATTTGGCAGTTATTTTGTGGTGTAACATTTTAATATTAAAAATGATAAAAATCCAAAAAATAAAAAAAACATTAATGAATAATATCACAACTTGAAATACTGCACCGCTATTACGACGTTTCCAAGAAACAATAAAGCCACTCCCACCCTTACGGCCCCCATAGCCAATCGTATTTAATTTAGTTTCATTTACCTTGTAGATGGGAAGGATTGCTCTTCCCTAAACCAGTAATGATATTAACTCAAAAACTGTGTGCATGTAGTACAAAGTCAATATATTTAAAAGTTATGTTGTAATTTTTGTTTATAAATTTGATTTTATAATAATTAATTAAACAAAATCGTGCATACTTATTGGACAACCCAATAGATAGCTTCAGTCACATAAGCGATCTTAAGATTATAATGTGACCAAAGAAGCAACTCAAAACAGAACAGAAAAGCAGAATTGTAATTAAAGTTAAGCCGACCCCGGAGGACAAAAAAAGAAGACATTATAAAGGTGTTTGTTTTTCGAATTGGCAACACTTTATCCAGCGACAGCTGATTTGTGCTCAGTTTGGTTTGCCATTTCACCATGAATAGACTTGAATAGCCAGAACAACAAATTGCAAATTTATTTCGAAAATCTTGGTTCAGTTCGCGAAACTTACCGTGCCTTACCTACGTCTATTTTACGGTCGACATAATCGTCCACCCGAGCAAATAATTCGCACCACACATACTCTAATTGATAATACGCATCTGCAGAGTGGTCGTGCAGTGCTCACTGAAGAAACTGTTGCTGCAGTGAATTGGTCCATGTTTCTTCAAAAATGATACCGGGGAGAACGTTACAGTCAATGGAGAGCGCTTTAGATCCATGATTACTGACTTTTTCGTTCCCCAATTGAATGGCATTAATGTGGAAGAGATGTGGTTTCAACAAGACGGCGCAACATGCCCAGTTGATCCAAAAAGTGGTCGAAAATTGCGCATCCATATTGCGCTTTATTTGAGCCAGCCGCGGCGCCCATACGCGCAATCATATTTAAACACTAATGGCATGAAATTATCTTTCCACTAAAGTCAATGCCATGGCCGTTACCACGATTTTGATGTGTTTTATTTAATTTTAAAATTCTATACCTCTAAAAAAAACACCCAGTATGTATTGTGCCTAAAGTAAAATGGGATCCTTAAAATAGTGTATAATTCATATTTAAGAATTATTTCGGTTGTCCTGGACACCATCCAGAAGACGTAAATTGTCCGCATTCGCCTTGCTCATTATTTGATAAATCTATTTGTCTTCTTCCCTCAGTCTTTCTCTTACGTGCAATTTTATTCCCATCTGTAATTGTAATTGCAGCGACTTGAGTGAACTTACGCTTTTGGTAGCACTCAATTTTTAAACGTCGTTTCTTACGTCTTGTCAAGGAGAAGTCGCTCCGTAATATATTTTCGGAGCTTCTTCGGATACGGAGTCCACACAGGAGGGGAACTTTGGGATTGTAAATAAACACTTTTATTATAATAAGAGGGGGATCTGTGCAGAGACACGCACACACTCACACTCACGAGTTGGCGCTGGGTGTGGCTGGCGTTGGTGCGACTGGTGACTGGTGACTGGTGGCCGGCTCGCGGCTCCTCGGGTCTGGCTGGCGGCGGTTTTAGTATCGCATACCGTTGCGGTATTTAAAACACATTACGCTCACTTATAATTGCATATCGCAAATTCAGGTCAATGAAGTAACTAGTGTGAACACCCATTAGCATCTCGGCGTACTTACATACTTCAAATGTTTTGTAAACGATACATACCAAAATGTTAAGTACAAAAGTAACAACAATCGCGGGCTCCTTTATTTACAAAATAAGCTAAAAATTTGAGCTAAATTTAATTCGAGCTGCCAAATCGAACTTTTTTCAGAAAATGTATTATTATTATGGAATTTTATCACTGATTAAAAAATTCATTATTATTGTGGAATTCTATTTTTGATAGATACCAAACGAGATTAAAAGTACTAGGCATTAAGAATTCAATTAATATTTGAACAATGTGTTATCTATGGAGCAGTGCGCACCGCACTTATAAGCGGTATGGGAGAACACGTCCACTAAGCTACGCTAAATGTTGATAAATTTATCTATAAAAGTGATTAATGTGATCTTTAAATATGCAGGTGTTGTTCTTTTAAAACACTTATAATACTTATATTACTTATATCACTTATATAACACTTGTGTTATATTACAATTGTTGGGATTGAGCTTCGTTTGTTCTAGATTATTCTACCCGTGTACCGCAAATACTCCAGGATTCCAGGACGTTGGTGATAATGATTCCGACCTAAAGCGGCTTCCGAGACCTATGTACAACCGTGTGAGCATAATATACTATGTTATACTCGTGTATCACCATATTTTAAAGCTCAACTATATGTTATTTATTATGTTTATGAGAATAATTAACCGACTTTAAATGGTTTAATAGGTGTCATTTCTATTAGGGATTAATAGTGCTGTGTGTACTGATGATGCCTTGTTCTAGCCACATTCTCGGAGTGAGCTTCTTCTCCGATCCGATCTCCTTTGACCGCCATTATTTCATGTGACCATCGAGTCTGGTGGTGTGTGCTTACTTACTTACTTGTGTGTGTGTGTGTGTGTATGTAAAATGGATTAGTTATACTTTAGGCGCGAAAAATGTACATATCTACAGTACAGGAAAATTACAATGATTTAATTTTCATATTTCTGACATTAGAAATGAATTAAATACTAATTAAATGTATTAATTATAAATATGTACATATAAAATCAATTTTATCGAAAAATATTGTTGTTGCGCTACCGAGATTCGAACCTGGATCTCTTTCCAAACCGGGGAAGGTGCGTTATCCAACTATGCTACAGCGACATTATTTTTGACGACAAATTTTCGAACCCATATGTTACATTTTTTCAAATTAATACATCTATCATTCCATTATTTGAAAGCCATCTACTTTGTTTTTACGAAATCTCAAATACCTTTGTGTAAACCTATAGCAGACGCCAGAATTAACAATTTCACAATAAGAATGTGTTCTCCTTAATAATATATAAGTTGTATCAATGTGTAAAAAATTTAATAAAAATGAATTGTTAATTCTCCTATCGGTTTACTTAAAAACACTACGAATTGTACTCAAAAATTCCAAATAAATGGTAGGGACGTATAAACGACGGATTAATTTTGCCTAAAGACGCTGGTTAAACGAAAGTTCATATATTATATACGATTGGTAACAGCATAACCTAAATCTACACCTACTCTAGCATATGTCCTCCAATTCCGAGAATGTGACGTGACAAGCGATAAGACCTATTCTAGAGACCCATATTGCCATAATAATAAGCCGAGTTACACTCGCAGCCCAGCGCCCGTCCGGCTATCCCGCCGGCGCAGCGTTGCGGACGTTTTGGGCAGAGGCCAACACCGCCTACTAGTACAAATTAATATATATTACAGATGACATGTTTTATTTGTGTGTGATTTTACCAAATTTGTTCATTCTCTCTTTCCAACACATCATCACTTGTAAATAGATATCTCTCATCTTATAAATCTAATCATAATGTCCTTCTGTCCGTCACATATGATAATTGAATGGAAAATTCATTGAAGAGAAGTGTCAAATACATGCCTTTTTAGTTCTGATGAAACATTTTTTTTTGCAAAAAAATCAACCGTCAGCTATTTAGAAAAATTGTAACATTACGATGCTGCTGTAAGGCGATTTAAATTTAATGTAGGCGTACCGAGGTAATAATTCCATTTTGTTGACGTTTCTCTTCACGCTGAATATTAAAAACCGTTTGTGATGTTTTTTTAATATGGAAGACGATCTAGTTTAGAAAAAGCGACGCTTAGATATAAAAAAAACAGCAAAAATAATGAGCTCGATAAAGTAACGACATTAACCAAGGAAAATATGAATATAATGTTAAATCGTCACGCGCAAGAAAGATGGGAACAAACGCGAACTGGACGTGCCGATACTGCCGATGTTCTCTACAACGCCTACTGTGCTCCCTAGGACGGGGTTTAAACACTAGTATTGAAATAATATGTAACCTAAGACTCGAACCAATATTGTCGTTTTATGTTGATAGAATCGCGTCACTGTGAAGATAAGATACAGAATAAGTAAGGTGATTTGTGGAAAAATTCGCTCTGCGACTACGCTGGGAGGACAGCGCAATGAAGGATTCCACATTCAGGAGGCCGAGGCTCGATGTGGGCTGGAGTGTAGCGCCACTTAAGAAGAAGAAAATATTCAACATTTTATTAATAAGATAAACCATTTGCCTAGACAACTAATTAACGTACAATTAATATATCTAATTAACGGCGTTTGTACATCACGCATTTAATAATAGCCTGTAAACGTATGCACGCATTTTTCGAATAAAACAGCCCTATAAATGTCTGGCACTTTCCATTTTTTAAAATAAATTAATCCATTGAGCGTTGCGCGTATAACCCAGGTGGGTGGCTACCAACTATTTTGTTAATTTGAAAATATGATTTTTTCGTGTTCTTATGGACGTGCTTTCACCTAATGTATTAAATAAATGCCATAATACTTATTTACATCGACATTTTACCCCTTTTCCATTTGTTTCAATCTGATCAAAATAATATGATTTTAATTACTGTAATAATGTTATTTGAAACAATACCTGTCGATTGTAGTTTTAGTTCGGCTCCTCCGTAGTGAAATCCCGTAAGAGCTGCCGTGTCATTACTCTCCTAATTCACGCGTCACGCGTCACGCGTCAGTCGATAGCTAACGTCTTTTTAATTCCACTTGTGCGTAATAAACGAAATGAGACATTAAAGATATCAGAAAACACTCGGCCGGAGACGCCTCCCCCCCGAGCTCCGACGGGCAGAGTGCCCCACCATGGAAAGCTTTATAATTGCCGAATTACGTCTCCCGGGCGGCTTCCTGTCACGAAATGTACCAGGAGTGGACCGGTGGTAATACCACTCCTCAATTGTTGTTTTGCCACCGGGTGCGTGACGTCATTAGCGCGCGACGCTCGTGTTAGACGTCCATCCTAATTGGCTTCCACGGATTATTGCGACGATTTCGCCACGACTTGCGGTGCACTGTGCACTCGCAATGCCTCCGCTCTGTTCAGTCTACAATTTGAGATACGTCTCCCGCTCACACAAAGAACGTATTTATTTCCCAGTTTGCCAACCGTACAGTACAGTACACATGATGCCCGAGTGTCCAGAGGGAAGAGGGAGAAGGACGAGGAGCCGGGAGATCGATTAAGCCTATTATTTTATTGCACTACTGATGTGAGTATTTTTAATAAAATAAAACACCTTTTGTGTCTATTTTTCCTTCTCCCATTTAGATTTTATATAGTTTATATAAGTATATATATATATATAAAGTGCTAAGAATGGTAATAGGCTAGTTATATGTACCCAATAATGTGTTACCTCGGTAGTGGTAGTAAACTGGTTAAAATCAAATATTTAATTATTGTTGTTTTAATTTTATTACCTATTTGCCAGCAAGACGCTTATTTTACTTTTGTAGATCAATGCCTACATTCTTGGCGATAATGGAGAAATATTATTTATTTTAACATAGAACATTTTTATTCAACTTTACCGGTCCCGGGATCGATATTTATCCCGCTACCTCTCACACGCTAACCGAGTTCTCTACATCTTGCTATTCCCCTCTTAAACCTTCATACATATAGAATGCAAATTTTTGTGTTAAAATTCAAACAATGCATCAATTTATATTTTCATAAACTATCACTTACATCATATTTTGATACTAATATTGAATTTTTGTTGAAAAATAGTTAAACCTGCTGAACTTTGTAACAAGCTCAATTATTTATTAAAGAGCTTAATGCGTATGTACCTATATGTCTATTTTCACGTTTAATATTTTCACGTCTATAGTGCAGTAGTTAGAGTGCCCGCGTCACGATAGCCGTCGTGGCGATTTTTATTCTATTTATTTTCTGAATTTCTAATACTTTTTTCGAACTATAAAAACATATTATTTGCAGGGGTGGTATGATGTATATGTCTGACACGCGTAATCAGATGCTATTAAATATAATACTATAATAAAATGAAGTAATATATATTACGAGAGACCCGTCGGTTTGATCATCCATCCCTGCACGTCCCCGTCGCCCCACCGAGAATATCGACTCCCTCGCGTAGTCTAGCAGTAGAGCGGAACGGCTGGCCTGCCGGACTGTGCTCCTTCACGTTTATCGTATCCCTCCCTGTACTTCCTTACCGCCTTCGCTCCACCGTTAGCCGCAAATGTGTAAGTGAAAAAACTCTCACAATTGAAAAGGGAAATAACTACCTACGGAATGCTTAATCTGCGTATGCTCGCCTTGTGGAGGTTTCAAATACACCTACAGTATTGTTGACACAATCTGGATCACTTAACGACGAGTAACTACTTCGTGCGATATCTGTTTCAGAAGCGAATGACCCCGGAATTCTGATCAGTCGCCCGTTGCCCTTTGATCGGCAAAATGCGGACAACAGGCCGTTTGAGATATATTATCCACTCCTAATAAACAGGGAGTTGTGTCGTGACCGCTTGTAGCCACCGGGCACCGCCAGGGGCTATTTGTGTGCCCCGCTCCGAGAATTAGGACCCAAAGCTATTATATGTACAGGTAGATACATGTTCTCTACTCTGCCGCATTTGTTGACAAATTTTATTTCGCAGAGATTTCAGATACCCCTCTGAAATCATGTCTAGTTAGTAATTCAAATCGATTATTTATATCTCTCGCTATATATGTATATATTTTGACTTGATGACTTTTACAAGAACCGTAACTGAAGGTGCTCACATTGAACTCCAGGTATGGTGTTTTTAACATTTTGTGTCAATGTGGCGACAGAAAAAAATTGAAATTGTGAAATTATTTACCTAGGTCCGTCGCTTTAACGCGGATCTGCTAGTGTTGGACTCTCGAGGTTTGTAACAGCTCCTGAAATTTTATTTATTTGATTGGAAACTTGCGTCAAATAAAGTAGAATGCGGAAAAACCACTTTGTATAACATGCGAGACCAATGGTCCGGGTCCGGTTCCTTCATCAGGATACAAATTGTATAGTACAATTAAGAATACAAGCATAGACTAAAAACACAACTATAAATATAAGTGATTAGTGAGTGACTAATTATGATCTTGTAACATATTGATTTATTAATAAATAGTGGTTTAAACAAAGTGTTTTTTCATATTATTTATATAATATGTTTCCACAAAGTAATTTTGCAAATATTGAAGTAATCTTTTAATGTGATTAATCTTATAAATAATCAATTAATTTTAGCAGTTTATATTGTGTTTATGGAAGTAGGTTGTGATTAGAAGGAGAAAGATTAACAATGCTGAATAATGAATCGCCTCTATAGCTCGGATCATGATTCGTGTTCAAGATGATGAAATACACAGCTTGGTTTAACAGTGAGGAATGCGAGGAATCGAGGCAGAGGCGGAATCAAAGGAATAGTACTTACTTGATTTATTCAAATAAATGATTACAATGGATTGCGCTAGGTACAAAGGAACAAGGTCGGTGCGGACGATGCAGTACTGTATGTTTGCGTAGTTCGGCAGAGTAAGATATCGTCGCTAGACGTCACCCCGCGTCCGCTCCGCCGCATATCAATCACCGCTTGTTCCGCGATCTCTATGAAAAATGAATACTGTATTCTTACACATCTCTCGTGTACGCGTTCATACCTCACTCGTTGTGTTTTGCCAACACGGCGTGTGTGCGAGAATGCGCGAATCTGAGTCTTGGATAATAATGTAAAATGTTTTATTTTTGTATTTATCAAATACATACATCAGAAATTTCCCATCACAAAAATAATGTTTGTGGACCTAATCATACATTTTTCTGTATATGCACATAGATATCAATGCAATCTAACGATCTGATGAGATGAGAATGATGGGGGGGGTGGGGGGTATTATGAATGAACGTTCTTATTACTCGTATAATATATTTGGTATGGTATGGTACGATAACATACGTGTTATTTAGTAAAATTTTATGATTTATCCATGCTATTATTGCGATTTCTGCAAGATCAACAAAAAAATTTATAAAACATCGTCACATATTCTTCAGAAGAAGTTCAGTTTCGTCTTATGCCTTAAAATCGACTTTTAAAGACGTATTGATGTAAAAGAATGAATATTTGTCATCTCATCTGCAAGCTGATATTTTCTCCCTTGCGCTCTTCGGACCGCCCCCGACATCTGTAGTTACACTAATATATTTGGATTTTAGCGGAGACGCGCTTTTTCATATTTCCGCTCATGTTTTTTTGAGCAGCTCGCGTTCGCGCAGTTTTATGAGTATTTTGGTGAAAATATATATAACACCTTTCTGTTTTGAATAACATCCCGATTTATAAATACGCCCCGAATAACAATAGGCTCACAATAGACACACCGTGTACACAAGTTCTCCAACAATTTTTAAGTAGGTACTGCTTATTCTATTCATCTTTGAGAGCGATCTCGGATCACAACGAAAACTTTTATTTATAAACAAACGAGGATTTTATATTTTTACTATTTAGAGTACCAACTTTGCACTTGAATATATATTATTAAGGAGAACACATTCTTATTGTGAAGTTGTAATTATTCAGAACAATTATTATTATTATTAATGTTTTAAATACTAATGTAATGTATTCATTATAAATATATACGTATAAAATTAATTTTATCGAAAAATATTGTTTTTGCGCTACCGGGATTCGAACCTGGATCTCTATTGCCCATAAATTAATTTGAAAAAGTGTAACATATAGGTTCGATGATAAAAAGTGATACTGCAAAAATGTGTGTTTTCTTGGTGACACCGCCACCGCGCGGTCGCGGTCCAATGAAACAAATAAAAAGTGAATAATCACGCAACTCCAATGTCACGCGATAATTACCTTCCTTCTCACTGATTAGTGACACTGAATTAGTTTATAAAATTAATTTTACATATTTAAGTATTACGTAGGTACAATTTTATTATGTTATTATAGGCCTTCTAGGTTTCTACCCCATAAATATCAAAATTTGATTGTAAATACAATACACTGTTTAGTTAGAAATGACAATGAAATTGCTAAGTCAAACACAGAATGGCTTAAATACTTAGACCTAGTACTTCGCGTAGAAACACGGTATTAAATCAATTTAGTCAAGTAGAGGTCGTCCAGTTTGCCATGTATTATTTAGTATATATTTTTTAAATTACTCTAGAGTTGTAAAGAAGACGTAGTAGAGTCGGTACTCGCCCTCCGCTTTTCACGCCGCGGATGCTAGGCGACCGGTGCGCAGGGCCGCCCACTCCGTCTCGACGCCGTCCATCATTACGCGGAAACCCGCGAACCTTATAGAGAGGGCAGACCTTATAGGATAGTGACCGTGTCAGGCATTTAACCTCTGATTTATGACAAACGTTCATAATTATTTGAGATCCTCGCCGGCTCGCCGCTGTCCCGTACCTACCTTGGGTCACTCTGCCGCCGATTTCTCCCATGCATTTAACGCCACAGAGCCTGTGGATCCGGAATCCGTAACTCGAAACATCAAATATTTAATAATCGAGAGATGTCGGTGATCTGCCTGATTTCCTCTCCTTCAGTCATGTCCGAGCCGTCTATGAATCGAAAGCGTCTGCTCTGGTGAAGTCTGTGACAAAACTCGATTTACGAGAAAATATATTGTCTTACTTATTTTTATATTTTTTCCTTATCCCTTCGTTTTTATTTCATCGTTAAAACACGAGTTGCCTTTTTATTATCTTTTCCTCGTCGATGCGAGGTCATACATACCATGTTTTAAAGTACAAATTTGATCTTTTCTGGTGTAACTATTGCTTATTGCCCATTTCTCCGATTGCTCATTGCAACACCGTTGTTTGTGGGGCCCACCCACCAGTAGCAAGCAGGGTACAGTGTCGTGTAAGGTATCATCAGTCGACCAGGATCGGGTTCCCCTAGTGTAGATGCCAGTTAATATTGTAAATCCAGCTTGGTCGAACACGCGTCGAGCTTTCAAATGAAGTAGAATTCTGTAAAAATTACACATCCAGCTTCAATAGTTTTTTTTTTTATTAGTGAAACAAATAATGTGTTTTTCAGTACCTACCTACATAAGAATAATAAAAAAACATTCAATTAGTCATTCTGAATAAACACAACGTTCTCAGGTAATGTATAAGGTATTACTTTCGATTTCCTAAGCATCTATCAGTATCAAATATATTTATTAATGATTTGAAATTAATCTAAAAAATGCAATTTTGATAATAATGATAAAACAGCAACCCCACCATCATTTACCCGACAAAGGAATTAGACAAGCCCCCGCATAAATACATTCAGTCAAATCTTTCTTACAACCCTACCGCGACAATTATCACTACTGAATGTATAAAGCGCGGGTTAATCTGAACGCGATTCAGCTTAACCCGCGTCACGATTTCTCATCCAAACTAGTCCCGCTCCGCGTCCAACTTAACCCCGCCTCGCCTCTTCGTGACATCAGAATCTCACCGAGTTCATTGTATCTTTTTTGTACATCTCTAAGAATTGTATTATTGAATAATACGTGGCCGTGAACTTTACAATGTTCGTTGCGTTTTCTCTGTAAATAGCTTTTCCATAAATAACCGTTGCATAACGACATTTGCCTGATTGACGGCAATATTTCGCCAGGCCGCCAGCACCGCCACCATTACGGGATAATTCTCACATTCAGCTTCCATTAATATTTATCGAAAAGCGACGCATATTCATCACGTCGTGTCATGATCAACTTTACGATGCTAAACTAAGATATTCGTACATGTGCTGAGCACCTATCTATCTAATCCTCGTGCCAGTTCTTGATTCATTTTCTTAAAGAAGGAACATTAAGAACTTGTCTATTTATTTGTTGCGGAATCTATAAATGAATGATACATAATTATTAAATCTATACTAGTTTCCATGTGAGAAATATATGAGGTACAATCCACCAATTGACGAAAAATAGAGGTGACGCGAAAAGATAAATTTTCTCAGTGTATAAATAAATATTGGATAACGTTACTAATTCGGTTGTACGGTACGAAGCCCGAACCTGTGACCGCTAGATCAACAAGCACATCATCTTATTAATACCGTTCTTACCGTTCTCCTCGGGGGCAGGCAAAGAGAATAGAAAGAGTACATATTTATGTTCCATTATGTGAACAGCCAAACCCCGTGGTTCAAATTAAAAATATTATTTCTGAGGAGTTAAAATGTATGTACGTTACGTGCCAATAAATTGAATATTGACCTTATACTTTAGAATGTTTGCTTTTGTGTATTTACTTCCTACATTTTTTTTTGCTTTTCTCGGTAATACTTTATTATATTATTGACTTGAAAAAGATTCAATAATGATTGTTATTTTTTGTTTTTATTTGAACGGTGCAGTTTATAAAATGGCGGCGTTCGGAACGCTCGACTCTTCGGCGCCCCTTCCCGTGCAACGCCGGGTAATTCCACCAATTTGGTAGTATATAAAATTACCCAGTTTAAAAAGTAGTTCTCCAATTTATTCGGAAATATTTCACGACTCGCGAGGCAACGGACTGCCGTTCTTTTCCGTTTCGATAAATATTCGCAATAACAAAACATTTTATTAGCAAATGATAAATATTGAATGAAATAATATTAGGATCCGTGCTAATAATGTATCGTCTTGAGCACAAGAGCACAAGTAGCAGAAACTACCGATTGCTCGCTGCCGGTTTACTTAAATACGAATGCGTTAGTTCTCTTAGACAAGTTTTTATATTTTTTATTATATTGTTTACGATGGGATTGGACGTGACGCAACAAGTCTTAACATTCTTAGATGTTCAGCTTCACATCATTTCATTTACAACGCCTTTGAAATTAAACTCTTAAAAAAATGGCCTTTACAAATTTAAATCGTTCATATTTTTAGATAAAAAATTTTTTTACCAATAATAATTTACACGGGATTTTTACACCATATTTCTGAAAAAAAAAACAGTGGACACTTTATAATAATAAATATATATTTTTAAACCTTTCTCGTAAATCGAGAAATGCCAATTTTATAAATATTAACTAGCTTTACCGCGATTTTTTTTGTTCAAATAATTTGAGTAGATTCAAAAATGTAAATTAATAATTACATTTATGATTCTTTTGTGTTTTTTAAAATCTGTTATTATTTTTTTATTGGTAAAGTACGTTATCGTACCGATGAAAAATGATATGATTTTTAGTTTGATGTTAATTTAATTATTATAGTTTTCGTATTATGTGTAGGTACCTACTGGAAGGATCTAACTTCTTTAGTATAGACTACGGTCTAGTTAAGAAAACAGATGTCATTTTTAATTTGCTATATTTATAATAATACACAGATGTATATGATTAAAGCCATCATCTGCTTATTTTTTATATTGTAGCATATCAGTTTAATATTTATGTATGCCATAGCTTAATACCATTTTTTATTGCACATAATATCTACGCTTTTAGATTCAAACTGCTCTTGCTAGATGATGCCGTGACCCAAGATGTTTAGCCTGTCCGAGATTCTTACCGAAGCATAGTGTATTTAATACATTTTTTATTCTGACCGTCAAACTGTTATTAGACCAGTGATAGGGAACCTTTTTCCAGACAAATTATGTGGCCAATTCTTAAAATATCATAAATAAGTCAAATAAATTTTAAAATGTAAATATTATTTAATTTCAAAATGCCATCTTATATAGAAGATATTTATTAGAACTAACACGAGATGCACTGTTCTTTACGAAACCATTATTCATGACATAATCCTCTTTTTTTTGTTTTTGTTCACGTGCATTTTCATAATGTTAATATTATAATAATTATTCAAATTGCTACGCGTAATCTGTTTGGACGCCAACAATGCAAGTCACAACAGTACTTAAATGTTTGTAGTTTATGCGATTTGTTTAGCAAACGATATATTTCCATAATATATTCAGCCAGAAGCGAGCGACTAGAGCTCCATGTCCAATGTTTCCCCCGAGCTGTGCGCGTGCGCGGGCGCCGCTCGCGGGCGCCGCTCGCGTACACGATTTGTGAACACAGTGTGTACAAATTTTAAAAATAAACTAATAAAAAATGATAAATGACATATTTAATAACATGTATAAATATCAGTTACCGATCTTCTTCGTTTGTGTACAGGCTCAAATAAATAGCCTTATACTGGTAAGGTAAAGTTTTTCTACAAGCTTTCAAATTATGGCGTTAGACCTTAAAGATTTATTTGCACACATAATGAATGATCTATGATGACTTGCTGGTCTCCTTGAGGAGGCTCGAGCGCTGAATCAATAGGCGAGTGACCGCAGGACCGACACCCGCGTCATTTTAATATTCATTTTTTAAATCTACCAGGGCAAATCTAAAATTATCTACAATTTATTTACACAGACTTCACGGAAGCCAAGCTCATCGTGGATGATTTTACGGGCAGAAGACGCTACCTCACCGATGGTAACTCGCCTATTCGCTAGAACCATCTCTCGAGCTTGCCGAATCTTGTATCCGCGGTCGAGGCTGATGGGCATCCTGCCCCATCTTCGTGCGTCACACTCGTCCGGCCACTTTTAAACTTCTCGATCCACAAAAAAACACTTTTACGTGATAAAGCACTGTCCCTGTATTGTGATAAAAGTCCCTTTCACACCCTCCGACCAGAGAAATCGGATCACTATTCATCGTTCCTCCTCGGTGCAAACTGCTAGCGGAGCGGACATGTTTACGCTGTAATAGCCAGAAGGCAAATGACGCGATCGGGATCACATTTCGCAACTCTAAGCACGCACGCGCAGAAGGCATTATGACAACCTTGAAGGTGTGTTATGACAAAAGTGTGTATAATTTTGCCCGAGCGTCACCAAAAAATGTCCTGCGCTGGACTGACACGTCAGCATTGTGATTTGTATCAAGTCGTGGCGACTAAATCATATTTTCCCCCCATGGCTGGTGACCGGTGGCTGTCACTACACGAAGTGATGAAAAAACCCCGGTCCGACGTATGGAATTGGTAATCTAGCCGTCCTTCTGCCGGGGCCTAATGGGCCGCTGCACCCGACATATCTGGTTATGGAATTAGGCGGACAGCCGAGTCCGGAGAAACTCGGATTAATGGGAGCAAAAAATTGTTTATGAATCATTCGCGTGATCATGATGCTGTCATTATCTCGTTTAGCCCGATGATGCATTGACCCTGCACACTGCGGAACAAATCTCGTTCCGTACAAGGTCGCGCCTTGTTTACGGATCCATCGCAGTAATATTTAGGCGAGCTCTCGGCCTGGCGTCGGTACACTGCCAGTTGTCGTTTTTCCTTCAAACTGACTGCTAATCGAATCCCACTACACCGATGGGACCTTGTGAACCACAACCTCACATCCACCTCCAATAATTTTTCCAAAGCATTCTGTTCATCAACCTTTACTCACCCGACTTGTTACTGTATAAAGACATTTTTATCATTTGGTTTTCATCAGAAAATGTCATTTCATCATGTTTATGTTAATATAATTTTACGGTCTGTATTTTGGTAACATCCACTTCGGTTTAATTATTCAAACAAAAGTTAGGCTTACTTATCGAACAGTTCGGACCACTTTAAACAGCTAGAAAAATTAAAAATACTCGATACTTGCCGCACGAGCTGAACGCAAACCAAATTTTTTTTTTTACTTGTCTAATCTTTCGACAACTCCTTATAGGGAAAGGTCTTCGACGACGAAGCTGCTGCCGAAAGTGTATTTCGAGATTTTATCTAATATTAGCAGAGAAAAATGTATTTCAATTTGTAAGTCATAAACCGCAATTACTTTCCCGCCAACCTAATAGCAGTGACAACTTGACCACATTTGTGCATGTCACTCGGCCCGGCGTGTATTTCCTCATCTATTATTCAATGTGTCGACTCACCGTGCGACGTCAGCGATCTCGGAGTCGCGCGCCGCTTTTTTCTGATTCGCAAAAAAAAAACATAATTAATCCCACCAAAAGACGCTGAATAGTTTCGCAAAAATGGACGGATTCTAGGGTTCAACGTTTCCTTCGTCGGAAGACTTTGTCTTCCAGTTCCGTGACCGAGGCGGCTACACCAGATAATATTATTACCGAATTGTAAAAGAATTACTCGGGCGTCGGGTCGAGGACCTCGTCGGAGCGCGGCCTCATTCGTTTCACTCTTGTGACAATTTATTAAAAGATTTTTATTTTAAATTGAATGATTAACGAGACTGGTGCATTGTGAGCTTTCGTTAGTATTGTACTCGCTAGATCATTTTATACAAATATTTCTACATCAAATATTACAAAATTTTGAATTTGTATCCATCAGTCGAAATTTCAACGAGGGTACTTGTCGGAAGTGTGGTGCCATAGAAGAATGCCGTACTTGTAATGAATAGATTGTATTAGCAACTACAGTGTCATAAAACGGTAAATAATATTTATATGTGTATTGTTAAGCGCCGTAAAATGAAATATTTTGAGCGTATAATTCATAGACGCAACACGAAATAAACTTTTAAAGAAAGAGATATTGAAAGTTGATACTGGCTGTGGTCCGGTAATTAGATAGAACTTCGCTTAAACACGGCACCAGATTATAAAGATGGCCTAGTTCTAGATATAATATCGTATATGTCGTCAACCCGAGCCGCTCCGAATAACAAATATTTATTTATTTCCATCAACGCCCTTGTGGGCTTTTACATAAGAATAATTATATTATATTAATATATATTAATAATTATATCTGACAGTACATTTTATAACACTTAATTGATTACAACAGTTTAAATATAACATAAAAAACTATGTATAATTTACGTACAAATATTTCTTCAATTCAGGTATATAATATATGGCAACAATACTTCTCGTAATAAAATAAAGTCTGCAGCGGGCAGAGCGACCTCCTGCCGAAGCATGGCAGCGAGCGGGCAATCCATTAGAAGCTGGGAGGTCGTTGATACCATAAGGTCACGTGGTGGCGTAATTATACTATTAGCGGACCAATCCGGCGAGCTGAAATTCGCTCTTCCACCGTTCTTCCACCGCCTAGTAATTATTTTCCTATCAAGATAGGTAAGTGATCTTCGGTCATTTTTCCTAATTATTTCTAAATATGTTCGTAATTATTTTTCTGTTGTTCGAATGCTTCTTATAACACTTTAGTTTGCGCCACACTTCCGTTTTTGCAAACCGTTTAAAATGAATCAGTAGACCTTTGAACGGTTTTACTACTAAATTAATAACATTGCATTTAGGTTTAGTATTTATTCACATCACGTGATTGAATGAAAAGTTAGTTTTATAAATTTTATTAAAAATGACTAACAACAGTGTTTAGAAATATAATGTCATAATAAATATTAACTCTCAAGTTATTTTTACTATGCAAATGATTCGCTTCTGATGTGATTTTAATTTTAACGTATTGAAACTAAATTTATTAGCTACGGTGCTGCGATGAAAAAAATTCCCGACATTCTCGATGTAGATTAGAGTACAACCATTTAGGTCGGGGTGGATTCATTCAAATATTTATAGGCAAGTCAACCTTTTGTTGTTGGATAAAGCACGTTAAATATGTTTATGGTGTATATTTCAACAATTCATGTTTAGTTAAGAGCTATTTAATAAGGAATTCGTGGTGAAATTTAAATACCGCCTGACGTGTGCCGAGGTAGACTCGAGATGTGACTCGCAGACGTAAATATCCTGATTAATTAACAACAATCAATATTCGGACACCTTTGGTGCTCTCTTTGTAGTTCTGGTGTAGTGTACTATTTATGTTTTGTATCTTTTTACTGAGATTACGATTATTCATGTTTATTTTGAACTCATTGTTTTGCTTGATACAATCGAAAAATGTACTTGAAAATGAAAAATGTAGATGATCGGAGAAGGTACAAGAAGTGTACCTGGTTCGATCAAATGTATCTATTAACTATGTTTGAGGAAAAGTAGTAAGTAGTGAGAAGCCTTTAGAATCTACTATCTCACGTATGCTAATTATTTATAACTTTTATTGAAATGTCAAATCAATAGTAAAGTTTTTATATTTTGAATCCTAATATATAAAATAGTTTTATTTCGACGTCTCTGCGGATCCGTATTATCAATTAAAGTATGCGTGGTGCGAAAATGATCCACGGTTATTCGAATTACTTGCTCGGATGGACGATTACGTCGACCCCAAAATGGACGTAGCGCACGGTAAGTTTCGCGAACTGAACCACGATTTTCGAAATAAATTTGCCAATTTACAAGCATTGATCTGGCGTATTTCTATTCATGGTGAAATGGCAAACCAAATTGAGCACAAATCAGCTGTCGGCTGTCAAATTGGCCTCAAGCAAACCTCTAAAAAAATACTTTTAGTACCGCGACAATTTTGATTGAATTTTTTACGACGCTATTAATTACTCTTCGGTTTTGCTTGTAACTTTGTAACCTTCCCTCCGCACGTGCGGTTCGTGCGAGTGGTTCGCCACTCGTTCGCGATCTTGAACACGGAGCCGCGCGAACGTGAATAGTCGCCCCGAGTGTCCCGACGCGTTTCCGTGTCGCAGTTTTCCCGCGCGTTCTCATTTCAATAATCCAAGATGGCGGCGTCGAGTTCAGGGTTACTCGTGCAGCCGCCGCGTCCTCCATTTACGCCGGACGTCGCCTACGTGCGAGGAATCGGTATACATGTACACCTCTTTGCTGGGATGGGTATCACTGTGTACTCCAATACACGCGGTTATGTGATCTCCCGCCGCGCCGTACGGCGCAAACTGCAGCCACCCGCGTCATTCCGGCTTTGTAAGTGCGACATGCGCGACTAGAGGTACGTCCTGATCGTTTACTATTTTAATGACTCGTTTTTACAAAACAGGTCGAAATAAGTTTGTTTAAAATAACCCTCCTTTCAGAGAGTCCCACAGGCGCAATACGTGTACAATGGTACATCATTAAACAACGTACGGGATGTAGGAGTGCGGTGAAGAGAATGGAACTAGATCATTTACGAGCGCTTTGTTACCGAACGCTGATCCTTCTGAGGGGCGTTCTAAGTTGTGCAATCAGACGGATCGCATCGCTCGGTTTCATATCGAAATGATTTCTAGATCCGATAATGCTCAAACCGTGAGAATACTCAAAATGTTAAAAGATCATATTATAGATATATATATTGGAGACAATCGCACAATACGGAATATTAGGTTGGGAAGGAGCGCGTCTTTACCATTGGTCATATTTTTAAATACGATTTAAATTATTTTAAAGAATTCTTATGTTCGTTTAACGAAATAATTTAACATGTACATAAAATATGCCTTATGTTCAACGACAGCAAAATAAATATAACTATAAAAATAATACAGAAATACGATAGTTATTCGTCTCAAAAATTCATCCCTTAGATATTAAGATTTAACTTATTATTCATTTACACTTACTTATGTTCTACCTGTGATTAACACCTATATCGGTTTGTTTATTTCTTAATATTATACGTTAAGTTATATTTAGGAATAATAAATATTACGAGGTCACGAATCAAGATTAGCTTGATTTGAGCGCGAGTACAAACGGTGTCCCGTCCACTGTCGTCTGCCGTCAGAGGGTTTGATTTAGTCATTTTTCTTTCGCGCGAGGACTGGAGAAATTTTCGTTTTCCGCAGTATCTTGCAAACCCGACAGTAGGTACGCAATTTTGTTGGAAGTGAAATAAGTTATTTTTTCTTTAATTTCACAACACAAATGTGTTATTCTTAATTTAATTTCTTATTATTGCCCGCAATATTAGGTACGCATACAATAATCGAGGGAGACAGTTTCCGTAAACACCCGTGAAATAACATATGATATAAACAAAACGGGTGCATTGTGACATTTGTACTTTGGATATGTATTGTCTCACTTGCATTGTGACTATATTAATGAACTAAATAATAATTTTTAAATTCATTCTAACGGCTTCAATGCGAACCTACTTATGACCCGATATAATTATTATAATATTATAATAGATATATAATTTCTTGAAATTACTAATAAATTACAGTTACTGTTTATTTTCAATTAATGATCTAGTTCACGACAATCTGTCTATCTGGCTAAATATAACTGAAATAAGTTATTGAAGTAACGTAATGCCACAAACCACTAAATTGCATGCGCATAAACAATAATTTATTTAATATAAATAATAAGAAAAAGCACACTTATTTATTGATAGATCTTATTTTTTTATCTATGCTTGAATTTTTAATTTTAGTATTCGTACATTGTTTCCTGATAAAGATACCATAGGTATCGAAACATGTTGATTTATCAATAAATAAAACAAAGTGTTTTTTCTTATTATTTAAATAATATGTTGCCACAAAGTAATTTTGCTAATATTGAAGAATTTATTTAATATTAAGACACGTTTTTTCGACCTTGCAATTAGAAGTCGTCTCAGATCACTAGACTAGTCTTACATTACGGAGCAGCGATATTCAAACTAATTAAATTAACTAGGAAAATTAGTCCTTCGTGTTGATCTTTATACCATTTTTTTTAATACCTCGGTACCTAAGCTTGTATTGTGAAAAACAGGACTATCCTCCCGGTTTATAGATCTGGGATCTACAGTATCATCCCTAATCAACATTGCAATCCGCGAGTGCTCATTTGTTCATTCTTATTACATTTGTAAACAAATTAAATTTATGTGATATATTTATATTTAAGTAAGTAGGAATCTGTCAACAAAAAATAAAGTAAAATAATAATGCAATATTGACAAAATAATAATGCACGATTGACAATTTCAATGCAATAACAAAGCTTGAGTTAGTTAAATATTATCTATGCTTTAACTAATTTTGGTACATCAAAATTAATCTAATCCCAAAAATTTTTGAATTATAATTATTGTACTATAAACCGGGTTGGGGTCCCGAAATTTGATTCTTTAATGGAGACTACCCCTGCAACAACATTGTATATCGGTTTTGGGCAAATCTAAGTCATAAATGCTAGAACTTTGTATATCGATTGGTGTATTATATATATAATATATAAAATAAATAAAAATACTATTAGACAGGACTTCTCAACAAAAATCGATATACAGTGTTGTTGCAGGGTGGTTCTTAATTGTGTCCCATTGTTTTACACTTCATATCCTAGTTAGTTAGGTATCTGTTTAGCGTGAGATCTATTTAAGTGTAGAAAATGAATTCGACGATTTATTTTACCTTGGTTTATTTATTCTTGATAAATTATTTTTAAAATACGTGATAAATCTATAAATTTTTGATGTAATAATTTAGTCGATGGAGATCGATAACTCTCCTTAACACAATGCGGAACAGCAGATAAAGCGAGCGCGCGCGCTGCCCACTGCCCACTGCCCACTGCCGCGATGACGCCGGCATTCACTTAGTTTATTTTAATTTTTGTATCTTTCGAATATAATTTTATGAACACCTTTTTTAATGTTAAAAATAACATTTTGTAATATTAAAGGGTATATTTTATCTAGGATTAAAAATCAATATTTTCTAGTTACTTGATAGTGTTTTTTTTATGTACCTAATTGCTGGATCATTTCTTTGAGCGAGCGGAAGTTTATAACAGTTTATAGCGCTAGCAGCACACTTGTACAGGCGAATATTTGGTACAATTGTCTGTAAAAGAGCGTGGGAACATTTTTTGCTGCCGTGTTTACAATCTCTACAAGAACAACCTTTATCTCTCTGCTCCTACCCTACACTGCACTACGGTACAGTACAGGACAAGCATACCTCGTTTTATGGTGCTTCGTAAATACGAGACTTGGAAGATTTTCATTTCTAAATATTATCATCGCTCGTACTGCGCACTGATGACGCTGCGGCGCTTTGAATTTGATATCCCGCGCTCAGTCTTCTTACATACAGAATTTGCGCATCCCGTAACTCGTGCATATTATACACGCACACTTGAGCATTCAGTTATTCGTTTGTCATGCGTGTACTTGCGCACTTAGTAAAGCTTAAACAGGCGAGTCGAATACAATATATTCAATTCAGCGCTACGTACCTAACTACGATTAAATATTCCCTATTGATGATAATTATTTTTTATTAGTTAATAAAATATGATTTTGGAAACACCGAACACACAGAGAACATATAAATATATAATTGAAAACAATATTATGTTGCGCAAGTACTGCTTTGCTGGTGACTAGTGTATCGGATACTATTTATTTTGAGGCATTGCGTGAGTTGCCCCAGACGACTCGGCAACTGTATCAAACGAGTACAACGGTCATGCAATATTATGTTTCTTTCATATTCTAGAACTAGACCTGCGCTCGCACGCGTCCGTGCTGGACCCCTCCAAAACTGTCGGCATTCGCCTCGCTCACTGTTTGGTTCGTGTATTTCTTTCCTCTCTGTCCTCTTGCCTCAATCACATTTGTGTGAGTGTACAAATATATATTTACTACTTCATACACGTGTCAGATGCATCATATAATATTCCGGTTACTATATGTCATCATATGTGAAGCGATTCCTGAGTGTGACCGAGTAGAGAATGTGTGCATGTGTGCGAAATAATTAATAATCATATAATAATTATTCAAGCTACTCGCAGCATATTTTTGTTCGAAACAGGAATATTGTAATCATTATTATTATGAAATACATTATACTTTATATAAAGATTGTCTGTGACAGCATAGCGTGCAATTTGTCAAAAGCACTAAGTCTGCTTCACGCTTGGCACGATCATTTATTTGACTTTTCGAATAAAAATAAATGTCGTCATCACGTTTAGTATTCATGATCGTGCAAAATCCTTGACGAATAATCGCCGAGTGGAAATGGGCATTGACCTCCCGAATAGATATCTCCTCAGTCCACTCGTTATATCAATCTGCTCAAACAACTTCGTGCCATATCTCGAATCTGCTCTTTGGATTTTGGCGAAACGGGTCTGGTGGCTGGTGGACTGTTTCGGCACTAAGTACTACTTTCAATTTTATAGGCATAGTAAAATGTTTACCTTGTTTATTTAACTAATAAAAAACACTTATCCACTTTGAGACTTCACACCCTTCTAGTGTTTTCCCACTTGTCCATCTCTGGTCGGGGGTCGATCGATTGGACCCGCGCGGCTCGACGTGTCCCCCTCCCCATCCCCCTGACCGCTTCTGCGTCACAACCGAGGCTGGATACCGAACTGCCTAAAACGGTCAATTTAGATGGTGCCAATTTTTTTGCACATATTGTATATTTTATTAAAATATGTTAGAATGAAGAATATTAAATGAAATGAAATATAACCATCCATAGTGAGGCAAATAATCACGAGTATGTTTAAATGTTATTCGATTTGTAGACCTTTCGTATCACATACAATATTATTATAAATATCTGTACGAAGGTGTCCAGCGGAAAATTTTCAAGTTTAATATTAAATTAAATAAAAACTACAATGTTATTCTCATATTTTATTTATACAAAATGGAGTTTAACGATGCGGATTTTACGTTTTATAAACAATATCATCTAAATGCCGTCCATTTCTCTCAAGACACTTGCAATCGAACTCTTAAATTTGCGAACACGCGAGAGCAAAGCGTCGGTTCAATGGGAGCAACTTCACGGCGGATATTTTCTTGTAGGGCCTGAATTGTTCGAGGATTGCTCTGTAAACTCTCTACTTAAGGTATCCCCACAAAAAAAGTCTCACGGTGTAAGGTCCGGTGACCGAGGTGCCCAGAGTATGTCTCCATACTTACTGATTAATTTATTGGGAAAAATTCCCCTCAGCTTCTCCATTGAAATTTTAGCTGCGTGTGGAGTAGCCCTGTCTTGCTGAAATTGTGTTCTGTTGTTGAACCCGGGAAACAGCTGCAGTTGCGGTACCAAAAACTCGTCGATCATTTAGCAATACACGTCAACAGTGACTGTCTCTCGCTGATTAAAAAAATCAGCGCTAATTATCCCTCGGACAGAAATTGCATACCACACTGTCGTTTTTGGACAATGCAAACGTTTTTGATGGCGTTTCCTAAGGTTGTCGGAGCACCAGTATCTTATATTCTGTTTATTAACATAGTCATCGATATGAAAATGTGCTTCGTCAGTAAACAATCTGTTTTCAAGCGTTTGTGCTGTTCCAAAACGTTCCAGCATCGTTCTCGCTAAAGTTTCACGTAAAGAATAGTCATTTTCGTTGAGAAACTGCACGATTTGCAGTCTGTATGGATGAAACTGTAGTTTCTTTTTCAAAATAACGTGCACTGTTGATTTTTTTATTCCAGTACAGGCTGCAATCTTCCTTATCGACACCCTATATTACACGGTCATAACATTTTATTTAGTTCCCTTTATAAAGTATGTAGTGTACAAAATTTACAGCATATCGTTGCTATTTTACATACATTAGACACACGAAAATGTTAGGTTGATGTCATTTACATACAATTAATAAACTTCGCAGGCGCGTTCCGCTCAATGTCGGCCATCGAATGTGTATGAGTAATTAATATTATTAAATTGCGAAATCTTTTGCAATTATCATTATATATATGTTTTTAATTACGTTGATATACAAATATTAGTGAGTGTCGTTGATACTACAAGAAATAAAAATTCTTTAAGATTATTTGTCGCTTCTCACTTTATATGTACATAATATAACCATATATTAACCAACATAAAGGTTTCTTTAAGTATCTGAGCATCGGTCGAATAAACAGATGCCTAAAAATAAACCACGGATGTTGCGGGTGGGTGGGGGTGGGGGTGGGGGTGTGTCGAGCGATCGGTGATCGGCGATCTTTGTGTTTAGCCGAATAACAGTCGCGCTCAAATGACACCGCCGCACTCACACTCATGTACATGTGTACATGAGTGTGAGTGCGGCCGCATATTTAAATTTGGAATTAGACGACCAAGTTGGCTGCGATCAAACATTTCGAACGATGAAGTATAATATTGTTACGACATTTATTGCGAAATCGACGATTTACCTACGTCTGTCTGGCTAGCGTAACATTCGTGCTTGTCCGCGATATATTAACATTTTGTTAACGACGGCTATAATAACAGCTGACAGCTAACAGATTCACTTCGCTTTCCGATTAACAAAAGTTAGTGTATTATTTAATTTTCCGCGATCATTTTGTGATTCTTCAATTCCACTAATCGACAATATTTAGCGACGCGTGTATCGGCGACTTGAATCATCACCAAATATGTACACAGCGAATTATAAACCAATAGACCGCAGGACATGACCACGACAAGGTCCGGTGAGGGCTTAAAAATGACCATTGGAAATATTAAAACGTATTATGTATTGTCATATTAATAAATATAATACTCACCGAAAACGATCTAAAATAGGTTTAATAGCGAGATAGTGACTATAAAACCTATTTTTCAATGTTAAAAAGGGAAGTGATTTATTTACTACTGTACAACTTAACTTGACCAATTAACGCGAACACAAATCCAGACATCGTAAATTGATTTAAATGTGTATTACATGTAAATATGACACGCAACGCTTCCTGGCAACAGATTTGCAATGCAGAGTATGTAACATGCGACGCGGTATTATTGGCGTTTGTAGCGTAATATAGTTAAGATTTTTTGACACATAATTTTTACATATTTTTAGTGGTTCAGTCTTCGGTTATAACTTGCCGGCACAATAGCACTGTACACGAGACCGTCTAGACGCTCGACTTCATCCAGTGTTTGTATTGATGTGAAACGTCTTGGAAATGTTCCGGCGTCTTCCAGAATTTTAGATAATTCTCACTCTTTCATAATTGACTAAAACCTGCTAGATAAGATTTTAATAATCGGTCTGCGTATCCGTATCCGCGTTCATCGCGCACCACTGGAGAGGATTCACGACTAACAAATGAAATAAAATACTTCCATAACATAAACAAAAAGATGCAGTAGACGTTTGAAAGTAAAGACAAATGTTTGATTAGGCGTTTTGAATAGATGCTTTTTTCCCCTGAAATATTTTCCTATGTTTTGTTTCTCCAGTGTCAACAGAGTGACTCCAAGAATATGCGGGATGGGATGGGATGGGATGGGTGAGAGAGTGCAATCTATCGAAGCGTCTCTCGCATGACCGCCCACGACAGTAAATGCAATTGAAACGTGAATATCAAATCACATATATTATATTATTCCTTGTGTAAACAATCCTATGCAGACTACTAGCAGAGAGATTGTGTATGTATTGCAGCCATATTCCTCGCTGAAATTGTTATTATCTTATACAGCTTTAATATTTATGATATCTAATTTGTTGTTTTTATTTTGTTTCAGGTAAGCGAGCAAAGCGAAGCCTTCGGCTCAAAGAATTACGACTTCAGAATGGAGGTGCATTAGGTATCACTTTTTATAATTTAAATACACTTTACGCTACACCGCTATCGTAACAAACTCACACTCCTGACACTGCTCACAACCTGAAAAATGTTATTCCCCTTATTTTTTGCAACATCATGTTTTATTTCTTTAAATAACAGTTTAAAGTAGATAAAAGAAATAAGACGATTGTGGGTGCAGCCCGCGGAATATTCCACCCACCCACCCTCGAGTGTGCAGCCCTAAGCGTATATTTATGATAAATGTAAAATTAATTTGTGACGCGCATCCGTTCGCACTCGGCGTCGTAATAGTCAATTTCCTCCGTTTCGAATTAACCCGCCCGCGTCAAACTTAACCCCGCCCGGCGCCCGCGAGACTCGTGTCCGAATTAACCCCGCCGTCGAATCCGACGCGACCGAACTAACCCCGCCTTCCGCTGTCGCGACGACACTTTCGGGTTTCCGATGTTAACTCGACTTTTTATCGTTTGTGCCTTGTTTTTTCGTATCTTTATATCCGGTGTGCCCTCGGCCGGTGAGAAGAGAATGCGCCCGCGAGCGGGAGCGGGAGCGGGAGCGGCAGCGGGAGCGGCAGCGGCAGCACGCGGTGAGTGGTGTTTTCTGCCGTAAACGGTGATCGCTTTCCCGCGGACGGCCGGAGCGCGGGTTAAGCTGGACGAGAGAGATTATTATATTTCCTGTTCGAGACGAGGTCGGCCGCTGCTGCGACCGAGTTGGAGTATTTATTGTACTTGACATTTGTACGTACTCAATTATTTTCTTCGCTTTATTTGAATCTGATTGCTTTCATTTCTTATTCAAACTATTTATTATATGACATTATTTCTACCTATGACGTATTATTTTTATCGTTTACGTTCTTAACCAATTTTTTATTTAGACCCATTTTATTGAGCCTAAGCTGGTAGGCTCGAGTATTTCTAATAATATTAAGAGAATCTGTACTCAAAAGTATAATAATACACATTCGCGTAATACGCTTAGCAGCACTGATTATATATATATATATTACATATATTTTATAATACGATCGGCTCAAATGCTTTCTGGAGGGAAACAATTCCTTAGAGAACTGCGAGCGAGTGAGGTTGGTACTCATTTCAATTTGAACTTATCATGCACCTACTCGAACTTTACATTTCATTCATTAACTATACAAGTTCTTATGAATAAACTTATATATCGACGTGTTCTTACCAAACGAGAGAAAACTTTTTTTAAATAATTCATTATTTTAACAATTCATAGGAGTGAATATCAGCATTATATACTTATACGACAATTTGGCGTGGGCTGCCAATTCTGGGCATAGCGCAGATACGTACCGGGATCGATACCCGGCGCCTGAAATAAAATTGAATGTAAATCAATGTGCAATAAATCCTAACACAATATACAATATATATAAATAAATTTAGGTTTTCGCGATTGTTTAGAGTGCCGCTGTATGTAACTGGCGGTCATTAGAACAGATGGCGTGGCTTACTCGGGTGATAGGAAATATATTTTAGAAATAAAACTTAAAATGAAACACGAGATTCTACATACTTATCTGCGCTTTTTCGCATTTTTGAGTAAACTATAAAATTCTTCAATCGCTTCTGCGTAACAAATAGAGAAAAAGTGTTACATAACCTTGTATTACGGTTGCTATCTCGAGACACGATTTCACTAACGTATATATCTGGAATCCGCATAGTAGTTTAATCTCGGCGTTAGTTATATTCGCCCTTCACACTCGCTCGCGTTCGATAGGAAATCGTCCGTAGATTGGTTTGTTTACGGAAAATAGTTTATTCCAAAATACAGATAATAACGAATTCTTGTTACGCGCACTGTTTAGCTAAAGATATACACGGGCAGTAGTTTAAACGTTAGGGGACACACGTCACTAACGACTCACGGACCGTCTAATAAAAGAGTTATCCGAATTTTAACTGTTTAGAAGTTAGTCGAACTTTTGTGATTTTGGAAAAGTTCGCAAACTGTCTTTATAAAAATGAGCGCTGTACCCTAATACACAACCTATTGTGACGAAATAGAGACACGTGTGCTGTGGTATAATAGTTGGCGTGTAAGCTACCAGTGTTTTGTTTAATTATTATTTCTCTTTTAAAATGGTGAATTTCAGATTAATCTATTTGACCCTTAATGGCTCAGCAATCCAGTCCAAATGTAGGCTCCACTTGAACTACTACTATACGAGTACATCTAGGACCTGTATTAATAATATATAATAATACCCGTCTCAGAACAGGTACATGATATGTACCTAGCGAGATAGGAAGCGGCTAATATTTAATACTTGCTAATGTAGTATGTAAAGAATGTTTATATTGATGTAAGGTTCAAAATAAAGTTACTTTTCTAATAAACGCCGATATATCGGCGCTGAAATCAAAATATGACATTTAGCATTGATATCCAACAATCATGTTGGTTCTGACTTTTTTTACGTCTAGCCGAAAATTTGTATTTGTGAGTTATCTAGTAATCTAGGTATGCCTTGCTGTCATTTTTGCAAAACTATTAAGTATCTACAAATCCCACACTGATATTTTTATTTTTATTATAAACTGTATCAAATTTATTGTACCGCACTCTCGACTTTTGCGACATATGTCTTCACTGTACAGTTTTCCGGTGTCGTATCTTGATGATATATAGATTAAAACCTTCCTAGAGAAATGACCAGTACCCTGAGATCAAAATCGGATCAGCCGTTCTCGAATTTTAAGAAACTCACTGCTTTTTATATGTACGAGTATATAGAGATGTAAAATGTTTTATCATACACAGACAACTTGGCTCACTTCACGTGTATTATCGCACAGGTACTGTCTGCTTGCGAAACTGATCTGTGCGGTTGTGTAATGCGGGCATTGCTGCGTCACCAACTCGGAGCTTATTCAGGTTGTTCTAACTTTGGGTACCTGAACTTACCTGCAGTAAGAACTACATAATCATGTTATCTAATTTGATTTTTTCGGTTGGTTTTTACAATAGATTTCGATTATTAAAATCATATTGATCTTCTGTAATTATGATTCTAATATCCGAAAACTACCCTCTACACAAAGGTTATGTATGAACGTTTTTTACACCTACATTTTTGTAAACTATTCATTTATTGTACACATAAAATAGAAAACACCATCGATGACGTTGCATACAATGCCATTTAACCAAGGTCAGGGCAATATTATAAATATAATTGTAAAGAAAAGAAAGCTGCGGCGGACGTTTATAATCTGAGATTAATGTGAGTAATTACTGGCTACATATCGCTTGAAAATACACAATGAGTTAATGTTAGGTGACACAATTATTTCTTGTAGTTTTTCTACAAAACATACTTACTTGTACGAATTATTTATATCCTAGTTCTAACAATCTATAATCTGAGTTTAAAAAGCGCCAAAAAAACGCGTGTTTCTAATGTTTGATTCCGCCTATGAAAAATTAAACCCAACATATTTCCGATTCTCATAACCGGATGCTGACCGACTTACGAAACTGGACTGAACACAATAACAGGCGCTACTGTTCATATTTCTTAAAAAACTCCTAAATAATTTTGCCTAATGCACAATTAAGAATGAGTAAATCGATCTATTTTGAACAAAAAATATTCTTGATAATTTGTCGATTTTACCCCTGCCTGATGAATTATCAACTTTCTATTTTTGTATTTTTCAAAATTCGCATTCAAAAGGTTACGTATTATATAATACACTCCATATTTTAAAGTTCAATGACCTCAATACATACTGACCCACTGACTTGCAGAAATTGCAGGGTAGAAAAAATATAAGATGAAAATTCCGAGATTGACAACATTTAAAAAAAAATTGTAACACGTAATGAAAGATCGTTTATTTTATAATAATATGTAAAAACGTAAAATGAAATAAAAAAGGCGTTAATTTTTGTGCGTCAAGCTTTGATTGTGAAAAGGATTATCTGAAATTCGTGAATGTGTTATTACGTCTACAGTTACTGTCCTCGGACGGTTGTTTAATTTGTGTTGTCAAATCGGTAGCCATTTTTTAAATTATTCAAAGCGCATTTTAAATAAGTACCTATTTAAAATATGCTAACGCCCGACGGACCTCCACTGTGGAACATGCTGAAACCACATTCCTCGAATAATACTAAGTTGAGTATCTTCCAACATTGAGGGTAAATCGTACTGTAAGAATGATATATAATTAGCACTAGTTATTCTGGGTGGAAGAAAAAATGGGTCAATTATTTGATCATCTAAGATGCCAGCCCCTATACATTCACCGACCATCTATATTGAAAATACGAGGAGAGCACAGCACAACATTTGTCTGGGACCAGTAATGAATATTTCGCGAGTTGAAGAGGCCAAATCGCGAAAAGTGCATTCATCAGTCCACAAAACTTTTCTTACGAACTGATTATTTGCGGCTTCCAAATAATATTCATTTGATTTAAAAAAAATTAATAACGGAAATTGAATTATACCGATGTGCCAAAACAGACTTCTTTTCTGAAGTAAATATATTTTCAAAATAAAAATCTTTATCCTTCGATTCAATAACACAGCATCTAAAAAAAACTTAAGCCTCGAGATTTTTATTTATGACGTAATAAATAAAAATTTGTTAATATCTTTAACCTCCCAATACTAGCTAAATGAGCTAACCTTAATGTAAAATACAAATCTCATTCTAGTAAATGGACCTATTTTAATAATATTTTTTATATTTATTTAAAATATTTTCCCATCCACGGATATTTAAATATAAAAATGTTTACGATACCATCTTCATGTTTATGGACAGTGTCCATCCAATATTTAAGTTTGCTATATAATTTTGGGGCGTGAAGTAAAAAGAGACGCATGAATCGGATATTGTCGTACTTGAATAATTTGTCACTTACGACGAAGATGTGCATTACTAAGTTCTATGCGTTTTCGAGCTACCCGACGGTTTTTACAATGATTCTAAAAAAAGAAGGCGCGTATGTTTCCCCGTATTTTAACATACATTTTAATAAACAGCATACAATGTTTTCATATTTACAATAAATCGTATTTATGTTAAATATTATTACTTTTACGAAAACCGTTTTTAATTTATTGTTTTAACATTTTAGTCCAGTTTTTAATTTTAATCTTATTTGTATTTTAATATAATTAATTTAAAATATGGGATTATTAATTCCACATTAAATTACATATTTAAATCGTTTAATTTAAATAAATGATGCTCTTATTTAAATTCCATTTAAAAGTATATTTTGAATCGTTTATTTAAAATAAATTATGGTTTTATAAAATCACGCACAGATTGTGCGTAATTTTGTATAAAAGATATTTACGTGGGATTTTTGTAAACATCATTTTTCATTTTGATGTATTTATAACATTAGTATTATATTCCGTGCGACATTTTTATTCTTTCGATTTCTGAATATTACAAGATGAGTGGATATATACGTACCTATCTATATTTTCGATTAGTAGGTAAGCTATTTACATTTGTTTGTTTTGTTTTTTAAATAATTTTTGGTAATTTACAGTGCTTGCGTTTATTTAAAAATCTTATGTACTTCATTAATATTCGCAATATTTAAATAAAGTTTATTCAGTATTTGTGTTTTGTGCCGAGTGAAACAATACACCACAGTTTTAAGTTCAGCGGGACTCTTAGCGAGTATCGATCGGTACGTATGTGTATTATGTACAATATCTGCGTATTTATATAGCTACAGTCAGCTGTTCTAAAATTTCAAAGCGGTGGTAAGAATAGAATGTTATCCAGAATTTTTAAATCTTTTTATGATTTTTAATACAGATAAATATTTTATAAAATTTGATATTAATTACTTTAATGGTAGTCCAACATTTTACAAAAGATAAGTAAGAAATATTGAAAAAAAAATGCAAGCTTTGATGTCACATAACTCTTAAACTGTAAATATTTTACCTAAGTGTAAACAATATTTTCTGTTAAAAATTGAATGAAGAACACTCCCCCGAAGTTTTTGCTACTAGCTATGAGACACCCGGTATATCCCGGTATATAACCAAAAATGAAAATATGTTAGATAATCAATAATATATTTGAATCGCATTTCTATACATATTTTCTGTTCTCAAGATAGCAGGAAAAAGTTTCCAAAACCCTCCCTCGATGCCTACCTACCCTGCCTACCCCAGCCGCAGGTTAGTCAGTCGGGCTGGCTAAAACAATGCACCTGTTTTAATTAACACGGGCTCCGCAGTCTGTAAGGATCCATAATCCATGACCCAATTGTATAGCTGACCCCATACCGGGTCCACTGGAACGTGAAGCTTGGCGACGGGTGGGTGCAAGGCTTAATAATATTAATAAATAAATTGTTTTTTGTTATGAGAACACATTCACAGTGAAGTTGTAATTATTTAGAACATAGGTCTGTCATATTTTAAATACTAATTAAATGTATTAATTAGAAAGATATACATATAAAATCAATTTTATCGAAAAAGTTTGTTGTTGCGCGCCACCGGAATTCGAACTTGGATCTCTTTCCAAACCGGGGAAGGTGCATTATCCAATTACGCTATGTATTAATTAGAAAAGGTGTAACATATAGATTCGAAAATTTGTCATCAAAAATAATGTCGCTGTAGCATAGTTGGATAATGCACCTTCCCCGATTTGGAAAGAGGTCCAGGTTCGAATCCCGATGGCACGCAACAACATTATTTTTCGATAAAATTAATTTTATATGTATATCTTTATAATTAATACATAATTAATTAGTATTTAAAAATGTTTTTTCTAAATGTCCAAATAAGCACTAGACCTATATATGTATTATACCGTTATGCTAAGCTAAACCTGCATTATATTAGTATAGTATAGTAGTATAGAGCCGTAGGTATTATTAAACTAGACTACCTATTTCGTTAATTAAAGTGACCAGACTAACTCATTTATTCACTTAAACTATTAAACTTTATTTATTATTTATTGTGGTACCTGCTTTTGTTATCTTTTAAGATAACTGAAAAGGGATAATAGTGTTCAATCTGTGGTATTTTATTACATTTGGATTAAGAATGTTTTGCCATATGTAGAAATGCTTTAAAATATCTATTATATTATATGTAGGAAGTTCGTTGTTGCAACATTTTGTTGAGTAATAAAATGCGTCATTTCGGTCCTTTTTGAAACATGAGTTCTGATTTCGGTAATATATAAACATTTTTACCGATTTTACGTTCAGAAAGACTGATCTTTTTGTGCATTTGAACCCCTACCTGTAGCGTCAGACTTAGCTTATATTTGTATTACACGAGGAGAGGTTTTTTAACGGGTAACAATTTAACATTGCGATTTGGCAATAGCTTAATAATCTTGTAAACAGTGTTATATTTAGATTTATTTGCTAAGTACGAAAAAAATATATAAATAAATATATTAAATTATATATTTATGCATAATAGTTATTACATAGTTATTTATAAATATAAATAGGTATATAATGGAAAAGATGTTCAATGTCTCTTTAATTATATCGCAATCTGTGCTAATGGAGATCCGTTATATCTAAAGTATAAAAATTTAAAAATGTGATCAGAAATATTAAATAACAAAAATATTCTCGTTTGCCTAAGTTTGCCTAACACAAAACAGAAAAATAAATTTTGAAATAATGTTCGGTTCATGTAAGCATTTCCATAAATCTTGTTCAGTGTTTTATTTTGTCAGTATGTATTTTAAAAACTCCATGAGGTCAAACCGCACCGTTCTGTGCCGTGTCGCGTGGCTCGAGTGGACGGTAGATAAATCAACACAAATATATTATATTCATATAATATTATATAATTGACTAATTTAAGACATTAATGATTTTCATTTGACATTCTTAATGTGATGTTGAAATTTTTCAAAACATAGGTCTGTGATATTTTTAATACAAATTAAATGTATTAATTAGAAAGATATACATATAAAATCAATTCGAACCTGGATCTCTTTCCAAACCGGGGAAATGCATTAACCGATTATGCTACACCGACAATATCAAACTTATATGTTGCACTTTCAAATTGATTCATCTGTCGTTCCATTATTTGAAAGCCATTATATTTACGGAATCTAAAACACCTTAGAGTAAAATCCGATAGTATAAAGTATCCGTAAATATAAAGATGGCTTTCAAATAATGGAACGTTAGGTGTATTAATTTGAAAGTGCAACATATAAGTTCGAAAATTTGTCGTCAATGTACTGTGTTGGTGTAGCATAATCGGTTAACATATTTCCTCGGATAAGAAGAGGTCCAAGTTCGAATTCCGGTAGCAATAACAATATTTTTTCGATAAATCGATTTTATATGTATAATATAATATATCTTTCTAATGATTACGTTTACCGCATTATTTATTATGTACGAAATAAAGTGCATTTAATTGTATATGCAAACGATGAGTAGGTTCATATTTCGGGCGGAGGGAGCGGAGCCACGCCACTGCAACAGACGCACTCCGTCGCGAACATATTTAAATTCATAATCGCGCGCTCGCGACACGCAAATCTGTTCCGCTTTCTCCCAGACCGCCGGCCGGCCAGACCCGGTTTCTTGCGCCTCGTTTTTTCATATTTTGTATAATTAACTTTTTTGTCCAGGTCTGCGCGAACTTATTATCGATTCATTATTTTCGCGTTCTCGTATTAGAGTTTTATGTCCGCACTTCTGTGGCCGCCGGTCGGCGTTCTGATCCTCTCCACCCACTCCCGTCTCCCATACAATACACCAATCGTTCGCGATTTTATTTACACTTTTATTTTTTAATGGCATAGTTAGTTCACAAGTTTTGCGCACTGTGTGGTGTGGCGTACGCGCTACGACCGCGAATTAGATGCAGAATTTGGTGATCCCGACGTTATCCAAGTTACATAGTTAGCACGACTTAAGTAGTTCAATATTTGAAAGTGGCACCGAAAATAATGCTCGGGCGCCAAATAATGGACGAATTTGTAAAAAAACAATTGCTCTCTTGTTTACTTACGATCATGTTTTAAAAAACCTAACCCAATAGACGCGTGTAATTGGCAAGTTAAATACGAACATTTTTTGATGATCATTTTACATGTATGTTTTATTCAGTAACTATATTTATATGCTCGTTTATGCAATACTGCGACAATATATTATAGAGATAAAATACATTTTATGTAACTTATATGTATATATATTTTTTCAGATATGATGTTCAAAAATTAATAAGGTTTCATTAAAATTGTAGTCATTTTATTATAAGCAGAAAAGCGGGCAGTCAGTAGTACATACTCACCGCGGAGTACAGGTAGTGTGATAGATTTGCGTATTAAACCAAATCATTCATTTGTAAAGTGCCGAGAAAACTTTCATTCCGACCATTAATTAGTATAAAGTTAGAAGTGAGGACTTTTTTAAATATTGTAGATCAATGCAAATTCCTAATCGGGTTAAATTAACTGAATTTTTGATCTTCTTCTTTGTCATATTTATTCTCAGCGAGAGTAGTGTCCACGAACCTGCCAGATGGCGGCGATCTGTTGCCACCTTTCCAGCATCATATTTCCAGAGCGCCTATCCTCTCGTATCCGTATCGTAGAAAGGGACATCTCAACATATTATGTTTAATTCATCATCATTGTTACCAATTTTCAGAATTGTCAAAATCGATACAAGTAGATTCAATAGGCATAGACGTAGATTAGTGAATTCGGACGGAATGCTGGCTTTAATGGATCGGATCGCGGAAAGGCTTCTGGGCGGAAGGGAAGGGGAAGGTGAGGAAGTGAATCTGGCAGGAAAGAAGGCGATAGGAAGACGGATGGGTCGATATAAAATCCCAAGTGCTCAATTACTAAGCTGAGCTAGTAAAGTTCGACGGTTCAAAGTGACAACCTGTTGCTTCTACTGATAACATTTCTGTACTTACTCGCCCAACCGGTCCGTATATTATTTCTATACTATACTAATCTATTAAATATGTATATTATGTATGATAGCCGTGTCCGAACAAGCCAGCGCCGAGGAGTTGTGTCGCGCGCGTGACGTAATACGACAGTTGTGGTTGCATCGTATCGACGTTGCGAACAAATACGCAATCAGGCGCCGTCGACGGTGACGCAATACCAAATGACGACAGGACTATATAATATCCGCGAAATCTCCCGAGGTAAATCCTCGAGGCTCGATCGCGGCAGCATTCACCCGGCTCACTCCTCTCTCCGCGGGACCGCTGTCTAAAACATTCGGCTTTGAATGGTTTCTTAAATAAACTTTCTAAAAATACCCCTCAGTGTCAAATGCGCACTCAACTTGCGGTGTCTAGAATAATGATATCATCTGTCTTCCCTTTTGTCTCCAGCTCGCGATCCTCGGGAATATTTCTCCAGCCCTCTCCCTTCACTATTCTTGACCCCCGACCCCGACCGATGCTCTCGGGGGAATTCCCTCTGTTTTGAGTGACAAACGCTACCGAGGAGACGGGTCAAGATCTCTTCCTTCTCAATGTCACCGTGCGAGTATACCCGCGACCTTCCTGAAGGTATCGCGTGTGAATTATTCATTAATAAAGATATATAGATACTATTTAAAAATGAATAGCAAAAAAACAAAGGTTGTGGCAACAATGAAATAACCTCGAACACGAGCAATTTAATGTAAAAGCATTGAAAATGAACAAGTACAACACACGAGTACCTAGGAAGTGGAATAACACGTGATGCCGAACACTCTCTGGACGAACGGTGGATAAATTGCTTCCTTTTCAGTAACTATTAATCATCAGCATCGCGTTCTTCTTCCGAAATGTCAAAAGCTTGATCATCATCGACATGAGCATTTCCTATTGGGACTGGTGAGCCAAGATTTCCACCTTAAGAGTATAGGTAATGTCATGGAGAGCTTTGTTGATCGCAACATTTTCTGGATCATTTTTCAAAATCAGCGACGTGATTCTCCCATAACGTGATGCGTTATGCGTTATGCGTTATGAGCAACATCATGTGCTGTTCATGCATCATGTTCGGCTGTCATTTCATCGATGCGTTCTTGATGAGAGGCAGCATCATCATCTGAGGCACGAATTTTCGCACCCGATTTCTGACATTGATTTGTCCGCCACCTCTTCAGTCTTTCATTAGCCAAGCGACGCTTTCTAGAAGTAGGATCTTTGTCCTCATTCATTATAACTGAGAATTTTTTTTTTGGATGTAACTGTCATATCAACCAAAATGGAAAGACCATTCAAATTTAAATTTTTCTTACGTAATTTTATAGCAATGAAAATCGCTCTTTTATTATGATTTATTATTATTAATCGATTTTCAGCGATAAATTGAATATTTACTTTGCAAAATGAATTAATGATTTGTAAGCTTTTCTTTAACTTTTAGCTCCATCTTTTGGTGAAAAATTCAAATGCACTTCACAACACATAAGTATGTGTGCATGTAAAATGAATGCGATGTTACAGAGCAGTGATCAGCGTAACTATGTATATATAGATAATTCCATATTCGTTTGCTTGATCGGTTATAACACAACATTATTGTAGGTGTGCATTGGAGAAAAGAAGAATTTTGTTGGCTGTTCGGCCACCTCTTGCTCTTTAATGAGTTTGTGTATATTTTAATATATACTTGATTACGTAAATCGGAAAATATGGAGTGTGACATTTAACAGACGATTGCCGCGAAACAGAATCGCCATACTGGCATTTTACCGTTTACATATTATTAAATATTTTCGCAAGTGTGCATAATTTATTCTCGTATCCTTGCGTAATGTTATGTGTATCGCCGGAGAGGCGAAAGGTTGGCGGAATAAATCACTACATGTTCTCATCGGGCACCGGTAGGCTCGCTCGCGTAACGCGCAGTCGGGCGCGGGCGCGGGCGCGGGCGCGGGCGCGGGCGCGGGCGCGGGCACGGGGCGGCTTACCGCTGAGCAGACACGGGTCGCGTATAACATTAAAAGAAAACATCAATTTTCTATAATCGCAAGGTCGACAGGCCGCCCTGGAACCCGCTGAACTGACACACTAATCCTGCGGAAATATGTGGCAACGAATGACAATGAAAAGAAAAAAGTGGGAAACGCTTGGGAGACCTTCATTCACCAGTGGAAAGAACACTGATGATTATACCGTGATGCGCAATTCTAAATCTCGTCAAGAATGAGAAAATCCAAGTCTCAATTGAGGAATGATAGAAATTGATTATTGTTTTTCATATTTCTTGTAGAGAAAATACTTTTTTTTTTATCAAACGTTTGCCCTTTTTAAACCACAATTATTGTGTATGTGTACAATGTACTTAATTAAAATTTTGGAGCATAGTCGACAGAATGAGGAATGTCGGGAGATGTGGAACATGCGAGTGAAAACACCTTCAAGAAAATATATAAGGCGAGTGTTGGAAGGTGCCAGGAATGAAGGTAGGAGAACAGACCCACACGATCAGGTGGTTGGCCAGTAATTGCAAGACGGCCCTGAAACAATGAAACAAGTGATTTGTCGGTACAGAAGAGTGGCCTTCTATTCTCTCTGGTATCCGGCGTGATGGTTAGTTAGTTGTGTAATAAAAACTATTATAACTAAAACCTCTTCTGGAAAAGTTTCCTCAAATCTTGTTGGATGCAGCTTGCTGCCCTTTATGTCCTTCCTTATACAAAAAGCTACCCGTGGTAGGTACATCACCCGAATTGTACTGCAGTATTTCAATCTTCAATCATTCAAACATTTGTAAAATTAATTTTGAATTAAAGAAAGTTTGTTCGATTAGAAAATTATTTAAAATAGAAAAAACAATAATAATTTCCATCTGATCACGCGATTCTTGCAGTCGCATTTTCAATAGAGTTTGCCGATTGAGATTGAGATTAACACAGCGGAGGTCAAGGATAAAAGGGTCAATAATTTAATGATATAATGATATCCTGATTTATATAAAAGCTGAAAAGTATATTTTAAGAAAAGGAATAGATTAAAGATATGCAACTGGAAAATAAAGAAGTATAAAGAAAAAATAAAATATACACTATCGCCTGAACTTAGTGAGGATACTATTTCTCTTGTGGAGAAATTGCCAACATTTCCTTCAGCAAATATCGGAGTTCTTTCTATCAGACAGTTCGCCATTTTAGTTTCTAAAAACGACCACTCGCTTGGTCCGTCATCCTGGTCCGCATGCGAGTTCCCGCCAGTTTCATTGCGCATTCTGACCCTCCCTGCGCCGCGGGGGCGAGGGGAGATGCACCTGCCCTCCCTCCGGAGCCGGTAGACAGTGCCATGAGCTGGTGGCTGATTGTGCAGATTGTCGAGATACGTGCGTTCTATTGTTCGTCGGAAGTGGCTTTGAATGAATGATCCGACTAAATTGTTTGTGGTTTCTTGATTTCTTAAAACCAATAATTAGTGAATTTGATCTTGTTTAGATATTATGGTCGTGAAATTATATATTCCTTTTTTCTTCGCTTTTAATAGTAATTAGAGATGCGTCCGCAAAATATGTATCGCGTCAATATTCTTCCTATTTTCAAACTAAACTAAACTCTTGCGCTATGAAAATAGAATTGACTTGCTGGTCTCCCGGAACGAGGTTCAAACTCACGACCACCAGATCACTAGGCGAGTGCCTTAATCAATAGACCAACACCTAAGATAAACAGTCAAGAGTAATTTTGTGAAATATTTTAAAATTGTAAATCTGTATCGTATTTATTCGTAGCCCTTGTATACCAGAAAAGAAACGATATACCTATGCCAGAAAATAATGAATTACATTTAAACTAAACTATATTAGAAGATGTAGCCTCACCCCGCCCGAGTGGGCCTTTCGGTCTTCTCTGTTCTGCACCTCGGTTCATCGGTCGACCTCGAGAGCACGCGGGGGGTACCTCTGAATCCCATCTACTCGACGATACTGCGACTGTCCTTTGGTTATAAACCATTTCATACAAATGCTGGATCATCTGAACCCAGCTTAACGAAGACGTTGGATTTTAACACATTTTACGAACTTGGAGATCGTAATGGTGACCCCCAATCTTCGCAAATCGGACCGAAGATCTTAATATTCAGCGCTGAAATAAACACCTGTATCGACACTGTCCAGAGTCCAGGTCCAGCGTCGTACATCAACGCGTGGGTTTTGTTCAGACTTATTTTGGCTTTACGTAAAATAGCAACTGCCGCCTGATAGAATCCTTACCGGATGCTGTACATTTTGTTTTACCAAACCAAGAAAGAAGCAGGCGCACTGCACTGGCAGAACACGTATAAATGACGAACGTGTCGGCACAAAAGTAGCACAAAAAGAAACCAAGAATCGTATAGAAATGTGAAAATTTTCCAATCATTCCATATTTGAATTTTGATTGAAATGACATGAATAATATTACTTTTGTTCTTGGTAAGTTCGGGGTAAATTCGTATAAACAGATATACATAATATTGACAGTTCGCAGTTCCGAGTGAGAGAACTTTCTCGAGCGGCACGATCGCGCAGTTGTAGGTGCGCAATAATGAATTATGAACCCGACTAGTTTCATTTACTTGTATAAATATAGCCAGGAGGTTATATTTATATACCCCAGCATCCTGTTTCTCGCTGGCTATTTCATACCGTCGAATCAACGAGCGGGATATGTCATCGAATTCGAATACCGAATTCATTATAATTAGGTCACATCGAGCACAAGGATTGCCGGCCCTGGGTCAATAGGGCTTCCAATATCGGCCACGCAGAAATACCGCGTTAATACCGGACTATGCTGGTATTCAATTTATTTTATATATTATGTTGAACCGATAAAAATAATTGCAATGAAAGCGTTTTGGCGCAATCGCAGAAAACTATTTTGTTTATTGTGAGAAATTGTCAAAAACGTGTAATAAACGCTTCTATTCGGGCGTTGGTGTTAATATGTATGTATGTATTACATTAAGCCCTTGAAGTTCAACCTATTTTTTTACTGTATGTTTGCACATTTCAAAACTATTCAATACTAAAAAATACTGTGTAATTTTTCCGGCCGAAGTATGAAGACAATACGGTGGAACAGAAATGAATTTTATTTATTTATAATTTAAATCAAAAATATAATACTTTTTATGGGAACATTAATATATACCACCAAAATGTAACAATAATGATTAAATTTGACGTCAATGATGGGTTGCTGTAGCATAGTTAGGAAAGCACTCTAATTGGAATAGAAAGTTGTGTGTTCAACTACGGATGGAATCTACATTTTTTCAATAGGTATATTTGTTCTAAGTGATATATGAAATTTATTTTCATTATTATGGAAGTATGTTGTGAAAATTATCAACTACATTAATTTGTAAAATATAATGACCGGTTTTGGTGTTGGCTCACTAAAGTACAGGGTACAGTACGCCGCTGTGCTGTGTCCGCACAGACGGCGAGCGGCCTTCCTCGGCCCTGCGCCCTGCCCTCGACCATCGCAGAACCTGCTCTGCTCGCCTCTGTGTCTCGACGCAATTAAAAGAGATTCGCTCGCTTTGTGAAAAATTTCGGTCTCATTATTTGCTCCGTCGTTCAGACAATATATTTATTCACCGCTGAAATTGTATTGGCCGCCATGCAATTCGCGTACCTACGGATTATGGGCCTTCGGTGTTTTTATATAAATATGTTTAATGTTTAAAGTTTAAATATCCTCGGCGGCACCTACTTCATTTTTGTATTAAATGAGTAGGCAACGGGCGTACTTAAATCGTACCTCAACGGTTGGCCCTAGTTTCTGGATTTAAAAACAATTTCACACATATTTATTAATTATTGATATAGTGCATATAAGCTCTAATATAAAGAGAATCAAAACGTTCCTTTTTACTAAAATTTATCTCGCACATATTGTCTTAATTTCATTTTGAATCTATGTAGAGTCTCCGCCTTTCTTATATCCGGCATTTCATTAAAGATCTTCATCGCACTATACATCATTAATTTATGAGATGGAATGACAGTCTCGATCTTATGATTTTCTTCCGTCGTTTTCGAAAAAGGTTACAACATATAAGAGTATTTCATATCATGCAAGAAAAAGAATCTTCCAAGCTCCCGGCGAAACTTCCCACGTCTACAAAAGAACGAGTTCAAAAATATGAAAACGGAAAAAACATTTTGAAATGTTAAAGGTTTTGTTTTCATTCAAATCCTCGTCTGAGTTAAGGATGTTTTCTTACAAATGAAACGCGCTCATTTCAATATATATATTTTAGCCACTTTGCATCGAGCTATTTATCTGTATTTTAGAATGTTCGTCGTGGTCTGTTTTTTAAAAATAAATATCTCAGATGGCCAATGAATCGCAATAGTAAATGCGCACTGAGAGATAAAGGAGTATTATTATATCTGCGATTGTGTTTTTAATCTATATTATAAATAAGAATTCCTACCTCGACAAAATGCCGCATATAAAGTAGGTGTATTGGAAGAACATCAATACGCGGCGGTACTTTCTAAAGGTTATCTATTTTACTGGTCCCATTTTTTACCACAACGTGTGCGTAAGTCGCAATATGGAAATTTCCCCTTTTGCGCAGCACTTTGTCCTTATTTTATATTTTTGTTTGTCGATTATTCATAGCACATATTTGTCAGAGAACACGATATTTATTTCGCTGGGAAAATAATGTTTGTCTCAATAAATGTTAAGTATAATGCGCGCACGAGCCGAGGCGCCGCGCTGTGCTGTGCTGTGCCGTGCCGTGCTGTGCTGTGCTGTGCTCGAGCTACTTTTTACGATCGTGTAGACCGCCAGAAACTACCCGATCGACGGTTATTTTCGACACCAGCCGATCATCTTTTTGTGGTGGACAACGCTGACCCATAGACTGCCAAATTGAAGTCGGCTGGTGATTCAGCCGTCGTAGTAAGCTGCAAGGCCGCTGCTCATCTACGACTACGATTGCATTTGTTAGGCAGTGGCCGCTTCACGGCCAGTGTTCACGTAATACTTATTTGTGAATGTTGAAAATATAAATAATTATCATAAATGTTCAGGGCAGTTTTAGTTTTTGACTGTAACGTAATAAAAGAGAAAACATCGAAGTAGCAATCTTAAATGTAGAGATTTTAAAACACGTTTAATGTACTTGCGTCAAAATGAACCATATTGATGAAAACATTTCGTTTTAATTTGTTTGCTTACTGTAAAAATGATTTTTATAATATAAAAGCAAAAAAAATAAGTATTCTTAACCTAGAGACATTAAAAACACGTTCGACATATTCGCTACTTTGGTAAAAAAAAATGACTGGCAATGACACCGATATGACGGACAGTAATAGTCACAGGGGATGCGACGTGGACCAATTATTTAATGGGATGCTACTTTATTCTTTTTTGTTGCTGGTAATGCAGACTGCACGACAAAGCTCAGGTTTCTTGCGTTTTTTTGCATAATATAGTATATACATGAATATTATACGTACCTATAGTTCAGATTATTTATTAATTTGGGATAGAAGTGCACAGAGTAGGTCGTGCCGTTAGTTATTCAGCCGCGGTGGTGGTCTCGTAATGCATTATCACGAAATGCTCCGGTTCTGGGAGATTGACTCGTGAATAATTTTCTGGAATCTAATTAGTCTCAACGTGCATTTGACAGCTTGAAAGCTATTGACGTAATTGACGCTTGATAAATGTACAACGGCGCTGGGTTGGGGATGAGCTTGAATAATCTGTATTGGCGTGTAGGACAACTCGGGTTATTACTGGCTATACGTAATGCGTATGATGTTACGCATAAATTCGACATATAACGTGCTAATCAAAATCGCTTTACATATCTCAGATACATATACCATATAATATGTTTTTTCCCTGCACATTTCTTCCTCTTTGGTGTCATATAAATAGCATGCGCGTGCAGTCAGTATGAAGAAATAAGCTGTACGTATATTTTGTAGTTACAATAAATTTTTTTACAGAATATTATAATATTTTAAAATCTGAATAAAGGACAATAATTGTGATGAGAATATTATAAGATACATATTTTGGTACTAGTTATTTCGCAGAAATTCTACTCGTGTATAACTTATTTCAATGCTATTACTGACTGCACACCGCTGCTAAATACCTACAATAATATTAAAACCCCGTATTAACGTTCTTGTATTAAAGTGAACGTCATACGGTAGGTCGCTAGAAAAGATGTTGCGAAATTTTCTATCCCAGTTTCAGAGGCAAATATAGAGTCTCTTAATCAAGATATTCCATATTAAAAGTTAGTAAGTTTTGTTTTTTATATTGGTTCATTTGTATCATTTCTATCATCTGTATCATCTTATTAACAAAGCAAAATATAATAATCAATTCTGTATTGGATTTCCATAAAAGTTTCTTACGTATTTTTGAACGGTGTTTGTCCTGTTTAATTTTGACTTCCGTATTTTACTTTATCGGCTCTCTTGACAATTTATTTTTATGAGTGGGAATAATATAATTTTAAAATAGGTAGTTTCAGATTTTTATTATTCACATTTCATATACCAATGTCATCGGTGTAATTGGTTCCACCGTCGATGCACCCCGTTGACCTGTAGATCTCGCGCCGCCCCTGACCTGCTAATGGAATGCAGATTAACTAACTCCCGAACTGCGCTTGTCCCTTATGCAGTGCATTTTGGTTACCGCGATGAAAATAACAATTAGGTATATCCTCCAAAGATTTAATAAATGTTTTTCTTTCAATTTAGTAATTGCTTTTTGGGTACAAATATTAAAATGCTAACTTATTTTGAATGTTTTCTAATTTTATGTTTCTGAGCCGCAAAATCTTTTCATGTTAAAAGAAAATTAATGCATGAAATCACTACTCTTCTGTATACTCGTGTATAGGTATACTTTTATGTATCTGTTTTTTTTTTGTAAAAGTATTCAATGAAAAATTATCAAGTTTAATATTAAATAATATAAAAAAAACTACAATGTTATTCTCATATTTTATTTATATAAAATGGAGTTAAACGGTGCGGATTTTACGTTTTATAAACAATATCGTCTAAATGCCGTCCATTTCTCTCCAGACACTCTTGCGATCGGACTCTTAAATTTACGAACACGCGAGTGCAAAGTGTCGGTTCAATGACAGCAACTTCACGGTGGATATTTTCTTGTAGGGTCTGAATTGTTCGAGGATTGTCGCTGTAAACTCTACTTAAAGTATCCCCACAAAAAAAAGTCGCACGGTGTAAGGTCCGGTGACCGAGGTGCCCAGGGTATGTCTCCGTACTTGCTGATTAATTTGTTGGGAAAAATTCCCCTCAGCTTCTTCATTGAAACTAGCTGCGTGAAATTGTGTTCTGTTGTTGAACCCGGGAAACAGCTGCAGTTGCTTTACCAAAAACTCGTCGATCATTCGGAAATACACGTCAGCAGTGACTGTTTCTCGATGGTTATAAAAATAAGGGCCAATTATTCATCCCTCGGGCAGAAATTGCACACCGCACTGTCGTTTTTAAACAATGCAAACATTTTTGATGGCGTTCCCTCGGGTTGTCGGGGCACCAGTATCTCATGTTGTTTATTATCATAGCCATCGATATGAAAATGAGCTTCGTTAGTAAACAATATATTTCTGTTGCAATATATGCTGTTCCAAAACGTTCCAGCATCGTACTCGCTAAGGTTTCACGTAAAGAATAGTCATTTTCGTTGAGAAAGTGCACGATTTGCAGTTTGTATGGGTGAAACTGTAGTTTCTTTTTCAAAATAACGTACACTATTGATTTTTTTATTCCAGTACAGGCTGCAATCTTCCTTATCGATTTACGCGGATTGCACATAATTTCACGTCGAACTTGAGCCACATGTTCTGGCGTCGCTGCTGACGTTGATGGTCCCGGAGGAGTTTGGTTAACCATTGTCCCTTCTTGTATGAACTTTGAACCCAACACCAGATATTTTGCATGCTCGGCCCATCACTTACTCGTCAAATATTAAAGTGAGTATAAAAAGCGCGACGCGCGCGAACCAATGAATCACCGCAATTTAAATATTGCTCAACCGCGAACGCGCTATGCGCCCCGACCAGTGACTTATTGCGACTGGCAAATCCGCAAATCACGCGCGTCGAACAATACCCCTCCCACTTACCTCGCCCTGATGGTTTACAAGTAATTACAATTTAATCCTTAAATTTTTCCGCCGGACACCCTATATATTTATTTTTATATCGTTTCCATTTTTTTTTTCGTTATATATATATGTAGTGGAACCCTGATTTAACGTTCTCACATTAATCGTTTTCCCGCTTGGGTCGTTCATTTTTTATAGTCCCGGCCAAACACCCATAAGAACAATGTTAAATAATCTCGCATTTATCGTTCCCCGATTTATCGATTTCCTCGATCTATCGTCTAAATGTTATGGTCCCGTCATAAATATTATCCCGGTTGACTGTTTTTGTTGAATATTTCTCATTTCGCTCATAAGCACATTCAACCCCATCCAATCGGTTCGTAGAAAAAACCCAAGACTGCAAGTGTGCAAGCTTCGTTAAATTGTTTACTATGTATGGTCATAATGTTTCCGCTGACGACTCACTTACTGTCACACAGACTTCAGTCGCGTCGCTGCGCTCGCACAGGTCGGTCGGCGTTCAGTCTAGCCTCGCATTTCGTATTGTGAATTTTTCTAATTCGCAAATAAAATACCCCAGATGAAAAAAACTAGAACTCTAGCTGAGAAACTGAGATACTCCAGGAAAAAAACGAGTTGAAATAGCAAAACTTCTAGGACTAGCACCGCCAACTCTGAATACGATTGTTGATAGTAGTTGCAATCGAAAAGTGCGACGGGTCAGCGAATAAAAGAAAGTCCGCTAAGCACGTGCAGTGTGACAGCGAGCTAGCCACATTGGCGTGTGGCGTCGAGACAATCGACTCAGTATGTGATGCAACTAATGACAGCAGTGTAGAAGAAGATGGTGAAGAACGCAATTATTAACCTGTTCTGACATTCACAGAACCATTATTGGCCTTTGATAAAGTAAAATCATTTTTCTATTCCAAGGATGAAAGTATGGGGTCTTTGTTAAAATTGCAGTGTCAAACTGCAAAGTAGCAACTTAGTATTAAGGACTTTTTTGTTATATAATAAAAAAGTCTAATAAATAAATAAGTTTTTTTAAGCATTTTACTTTTTTTTATTATATATTTGAAGCTTTCCCGCATTTATCGTTTTTAAAGGGTCCCTCGAAGAACGTAGAATCGTGGTATCACTGTACATATATATAAACGCAAACTAAAATGAAGGCATCACCTGACCTAACCAGCTCAATTTACATGTTGTGATATCGCACTGTTAATGGCTTTATTAAGTGTCTCTGAATATTTTATTATACGTTTGGTTTGAGAGTCGGTCGGATCGGAAACCGTCACTGAACCAAAAGTAAAGTCCCCCGAGTAGTGCCCTAATAATTGTCGCCGGCGCTAACCGCCACCTATAGCCATGTTCCCCTCCCCGGCCTGCGCGGCCTGCTCGCCGCCAAATCCCGCATCGGTCACACCGAGTGTACACCGTATTGGCTACTCGGTTTATTAATGGATCCCAATAACACTGTCCCGGAGTTTATGCGGTATTTATCGACGTAATCCCAGATATTTCAACGGCGGAGTGCTTCGGATCGAGGGCGTCGCTTGCGATACACTGTGACCACTTTCGGGATCGCAAACCGATACGCGACAATCGTCCGGTACAATGTTCGAGGCCGACAGGGAGGGTGACAATATTTTGCAGGAATATTATTGTTAATGAGGACACATTTTCACACGGATAAATAGATCTGTCAAAATCCCCTTACCGATCAAACGAGTTGCCAATTACAACAACGTAACTGTTTGTCGTAATTTCGCCATATTCCTTTCAGAGCATTCCACACAGAGCTGCACGCTTATTGTATTTAATATTCTTTAGGAGAACACATTCTTATTGTGAAGTTGTAATTATTCAGAACAGACGGTCTGTGATATTTTAAATATGAATTAAATATATTTATCTTTCTAATTAATTTATTATGTTCTGAATAATTACAACTTCACAATAAGAATGTGTTCTCCTAAATAATAAAGTTGTATGAATGTGTCCAAAATTTAATAAAAATGAATTGATAATTCTGGCGTCTGCTATCAGTTTACTCAAAGGTATTTGAGATTCTGTAAAAATAAGGTAGATGGCTCTGTCAAATGATGGAACGATTAAATGTATTAATATCAAAAAGGTAACATATAGGGTCGAAAATTGTCGCTAAAAATAATGTCGCTGTAGCTTAGTTGGATAAAGCATCTTCCCCGGTTAGGAAAGAGATCCAGGTTCGAATCCCGGTGGCGCAACAACAATATTTTTCGATAAAATTGATTTTATATGTATATCTTTATAATTGATATATTTAATTCATATTTAATATTCATTCAAAATATCAGTGTTTTGTGAGGGTTTTAAGTTTAATTGAAATTAATGATGTCATGTCTAATCAATATATATATATATATATACAAATATTCCTTGTCCCCTTAACTGAGTTAAAGTTTAATAAAAAAAAGACATTTAAACATCCCATATCCATTTGAAATCTAAGTTAATGTAAAAATACATTTTAATAATCACGTTTAACGTATTTTATAAAGTAGCGATGATTAGAGCATTATATGTACCTACCATCTTATGAATCTTTTCACAGCTTCGTATTGTAATAAAAAAAACTGAACACTGGTTCCAACGAAGGTCTGGATTATATTAAACGAACAAGATGCCCTGCGGCATCATCCTTTGCTCCGTTGAAAACTGTATTGTAGAATACTAACAATGAAGGAAATATGATACAATTTTATATGCAGAATTTCAGATAGGTATGCATGGATGGATCAACGATACGGGTTAATAAAAGCAATTTTGATTGTAATTAATAAGATTACCCACAAAAGTGTTTTAATATTATGTTTTGAATTTCCTATTCACCTTTGAAGGAGGCGCTATCTTTAATTAGTACGCTGACAGTGAATAATTTACCACTTGACTTTCTTTTACCTTCCGCATGTAACCGCTGTCAGAAAACATTCTCCATTCTCGGATATGATACATTCAATATTTTATCGTTCAATTGCTTGACAATACTTTTTCTTTTGATTTCAATTCTGTAAATATAATTCTCCGTTTTTAAATTATGTCCTATCCGCACTTGGGATGTTATTGACCTCCACCGCCGGCCTCAGATCGGACTGCGGTGTGGTGCGATAATCACCTTCTCTGTAAAGACTCGCTGTTTTTTGCAGACCTTAGCTAGGCTGGATATCGTCACGAGGCTCTCACACTGAGCAAAGATAAAGCTGAGAGATAATCGTGCCAATGTAAAGTAAGAGTATAATAATTGTCAAAAACATCGCAGTTTTAATGGAGGAAAATACCTGTAAATTAAATAAATCTTAAAATGGAATACACTGATGCAACATTCTCATTCTGAGGTTAGAGTCGTAATTAAGCGCAGGCGGGCTTCCAGTTGAAAGCCTCTGAGATGATAAAGTCTCCGGAAAAGTATAATAGGGTCTTCACCTTCAATCCGCATGTATGCATCAAACGCGCGCACTGTTTTCGGTAGCTTCGCGTGCTGCTGATGCCCAGCTTCCCGAGGTTAACTCTGGGCAGTCCACGATGGCGTCAGTACTGCTAATCTTCCCGGAAGTTTACATACTTCTATAAATCTGTTTATTATTGTTTTGTTAAAATTCGGTCCGTCTGACCGAAGCAAAATAAATATTTTTAAAGATCTTCTTTTTGAACCTGCAGATTCCAAGTGTACGTTCATGTGAATACATCGCGTATGTATCCGCTACTTCGTTAACCATATCTTTTGTTCAATTATAATGTGGTAGACCACATACATTTCAACATTGAAAACAGGTTTTACGGAAATACTCTGTGAAACACGGTTGCCACGACGCGGCCACTATGATCTACGCTGAACCTAGCAACAGTCGATTGCTTTATGCTAGTGTTTGTATTATGCTACTGCCGTGGAGCTTTATTTCTACTGCCATTAATGTCAGTTAAGAAATATTTGTACGTAAAATATACTTAGTTTTTATTTTCTATTTTTTATGTTATATTGAAATGTTCATTACTGTTATATTTAAATTAAATACATTTTTCTTCTTATGTAAAAGCCCACAAGGGCGTTGATGGAAATAAATAAATATACAAAAGTTCACGTGTTGTGTCTCCATCAGCTGTTATCAGCGTATACTTGTAAGTTGGCGCATTTAAATTGATTGCGGAAATCAGAATGCCGATAAATAGTCATCCTTTTACTTCCTCGATCCCAATACCCCCGCGCACCTACCATAGACGGACGCCAGTCGGTTCTTCCGCAGTTTCTCCTGACATCATTTCTATACTATATGATACTTCTCGCGCTGGATGCTCCTAGTCCATACGTTACTCTTATCGCCGCCGCATCGCGAGTGTGAATATTGCGGGTCCGGATCAACTTTCACTTTCTACTTGGGTGCAGACACAGCGCTCAGCCCGTCGCATAACCGAGTGGTCAGTGGTCACCAGTCACCGGTCACCGGTAACCGATCACCGATCACCGATCACCGATCACATGCAGGCTGATCGCGGTGTATTTATTATACAACCTATCTATTCGATCAGTTTGGAAACTAGATAATAATTTGTGTCTATATGATGCGTATGGTCGAATAGACAAATCAGAAGCGAATTTAGATCCGTTTAGAAATGAAAAAGGGTATGGTGGTTTAGATATGTGGAACGTGTGAATGGTAAAGTAAAGTAAAGTAAAAGAGGAAGTATACGAATATTAGTTTATTATTAGTGATTTATCCGTTGAATCGTAAGAACAAAATTAGTATCTTGTCTCATATAATATTTACAGTTTCGTGAGAAAAAAAGGCGTTCTTAGGTATTTATTATATACCCGTATAACAGATCTAGTCCACAATATTTTATAGACGGATACCTGATTAATTTCGTCGAAAATGTTTAAGGAATATGCGACTAATCTCAACCATGTCAAATATAAGCATTTAAAAAAAAATATCATAATTATGCGATTATTTAGATTAATTGAAATATTTTATTGAATACAAAAAAATAAAGATCATCTAATTTCGAGCGGCCTGACTATTTTTGTACGATGATTTGGGGCCTGAAGCAAAGCTATAGATTATTAATGGATAAATTTCGCAAATATTTATTTCAAAGCACACGTAGACTTGAAGCTTAACACAAGTTTGTAAAAATTTTAAACGATAATATTTTCCGAAACGGTTCGAAATTTGCACATATTCCTTGAATATTTTCTACTCGTAATTTATTAGTCCCTTAAAATTTTGTGGAGTAGGTCTGTTACACCCTGTATATGCTTGCGATTTAAAAACACTCGCTTCGTTTTAAGGCGATGGTCTGGTCCCGGTGGTGACAGAACACGTTTGCTGCTGTATTCATCGATAATGGTTTCACGCGCTTTTGTAATAAAGCTGAGAAACCATTTTATAATTTGATTTCTCGTTATGGATTGCTGCTAACGCTGGGAAAGATATCAATGCCAATGGATTGCAAGTAGGATAATGGCCCGACATATGAAGATGTATGAAAGGGAACTAGGCGAGTGCAGTGGTGCACGTGTATACATGTACACATGGCGCGGTAGACAGTAGTCACAATTATAATCCGTGGATGTATAAAATGTAGTCATTTGGTTTTACTTTCATATATTATTCATTCATCTTTACTATGTTTTGTTTTTATAGTTAATAACTGGTCGTAAGATTTACAATTGTTCTGAGGATATTATACTATCGATTATATCGTACCTTTTCCACTACGTAATTACCTGTTTGGATCTACCTACTACATATTATTACTAGAAAAATAGTTTTCTGCAAAAACCGTCCACATCCAGTGGTTACGGTTACACGAAAAAGGAGCAAAACCCAACATACCACCACTTTGAATGTTTTTAAAATAGTATTATTAGACCCAGCAGGTCGTATGAAGCAGGTATTTGAATTTGTGTAGGAAAACTTCTCTAACGCTTTTCCATTAACTTTGTAAAGTAATTTCGTAAATATACAATAGAAATAAACAAATTACACATATCACATTGAATGAGGATACATTGAAAAAAATGATGTATCGTAAAAATATTGTTAACTACCGGGAGCCGAACCCGAAACGTTACATTGCACAGACAGGTAGACAGCAACCGATTCAATATTAGCGCCATTATGCAATATCGTTAGACTCTAAATGTTTAATCTGAAGAAATTGTGTAGTGTCACTGTAGCTTAATTGAGCTACTATAACTGTCTACCGTCAATAGAAAGTTTCTGGTTTTAGACCCAATGGTGACTATATTTTTTGAAAGATAATTTTTTTCTATGTACTTTTCTAAGTGATTCATCTACATAATTTGTTTATCACTTATTAAAGAATAATTGATATATTTTTATTAGCCTTGTACAATAATATAAATTCGTAATGCGAGAGATGTCCTTGTCCCTATCTCATCTTAACTAGACCGAAGTCTGTGCTAATTAAGATAGACATACATTCAGGCCTATTCTCAAAATTGCAATATTGAAATGTAGGTAATTGTTACACCAACCCTCAAAAATAGACAGATAGTTTTGACAGATTATGGTACGTTTATCTCCCTCACTCCCTCACTCTCTCTCCCTCTCTCTCATTCAAATATAACACTATTTTTGAGGGTTGGTGTAACAATCACCTTCATTTCAATATTGCAATTTTGAGAATAGGCCTGATTATATTGAATAGTGAAATCTAAACAGATATGATCACAAAAATCATAACTTCGCAAAAAAAAGTGATTATTTGCAAACTCAGCAACCTCCATATTTTTTTATTTGGAGAAAAATAAGAAAAACTGAAGGAACTTGAAGAAGAATATTATATTATATGAAATAATGCACTTATTGTTATGAATGATAACCTCTATAGTCTGGTTTAAAATACAAAATAAATGCAATACCTTCTTTCACAAACAAGCCGTACCGGCAGCCATTTAAATTTTAAAAAAGTGAAGACTGCTGTTGGTCGAATCTTAATATGACTTGCAGCTAATTTTGAATGACCAATTTATATCAAAAAATGATTGTTAATAAAATAGCTCAATGCGTAAAGGCTATACGAGAAGAAAACTTAATTGAAAGTTATAAAAATGAATAATGGATGTTGCTGAGCACTTAGTTAGTGGGTATCCTCAAGTTTGTGATTTTTGTAAATATATATTTTTTCTTCTGTGTATTTTAGTAATAATTTTTTCAATCAATATGTACTAATATGTAGGGTAAAATATTTCATAAAATAAATTAACTTTTATCAATAAAGTACTAACCCATATTTAGACCACCACTTTTTAGTAGTGTTATTATTATTTTTTTTTCCTAAAAAACCTAAGGTCTTAAAAGTACGGATATAATTTTAAAAATACTAAATTATCAAATAGTGTTGACTTTTCTATATATGAAGGAAAAGACTCAATATTAAAAGTGGTAGCTCATATTTAGACCACTTCTTCTATTGCGCGCTTTTCTCGATCACATTGTATCGGATGGCGCGCGCGGACGGTGGCCGCTGCAACGTCGCGTCTGTCCGTCCGATCGATCGACGTTCTGTCATTACTCGGCGATCATCTCGCCGCGGGCCGATGGCGCTACGAACACTGGCTCTGTGTTCTGGAGGAATGTATTATTATCTATTTATCGCGTTGACACAGTTTCAGCAGCAGCAGCAGCAGCAGCAGCACAAGGAACAGCAGCACTCGGTGCCGGCCGAAATAACATTACTCGGTGTGGTTATTTTTGTCCTTGTCACGGTCCTGTCTTGTCTGTCTACGGACATTGTTCGAGCTCGGTCGCTTCACAGGGATATTTAGATAACTCGTGTTTTAAACCCGCCTAGGACCCCGCCCCGCAAAATAAGCTTTATGTGAATTTTAAAAAAAATTCTAATTACTACCCTCTTCATTAAGTTTAATACAGTAGCATTTTTTAATTTTTGTTTATTTTCTGTTTAAAAAATGTACCTCCAGATCGAAAAAAGGTCACTATTCCACCTAATTCCTAATTCGTAGATTTCAAAGGAAATTGACATTTCACTACATGATCTAATTTTCCTACGCGTACGCACAAGGATAATATGTCAATAATGACAGAAATACATCATATTTTAAAATTGTACTTATTTATTTATCATTTATTAAAAAGTATACACCTACACATAATAGAATTTTCCATACAGTTTTAATAACACATTGTATGTTAACAAGTTATTTGAACATAATCTCATTTAATTTGACTGAATTTAATATAGTCATTATTATCCCTAGTTAATTTCAGCGTACAATCATCGTATATTAAAAAAATACCCTAATAAATCATTGTATTGATTGAACACTTATGGCAAGTGACTTCTGATATTTAAGAAATGTATTATTGAACACATGGTATATAAATAATAATAATAATAATGACAATACGCACGCAAAGCGAGTTGATTTATTAAAAAACGTGGAATATTTGAGAGAGTGAGAGAGCAACATTGTTTCATGTCATTCATCCATAAAGTGCCAGAGATTGCAGAATCACTTGGTTTACGGCGATAATGATTTTAATGTTGATACTTCCATACTCGGAATGCTGCCTCTTGCGAAAGTAAATTACGCCAATTTTCCCCTTAATTAAGTGTAATTCGGTAACCATCGAGTTCTTTTTGAACGTTTCCCTTCGGACTGGGTGACGAGTGACGAGTGACGGGCGACGAGTGACGGGTGGCGGGTGGCGGGTGACAGGTGGCGAGAAAGTTATCTCCCCACCCGGCCGAGAGTATACTCGCCCCGCTGATCCGTCTTGCCCGAGCCGCCGACGCTACGACCCGACCCGGCGCTCGACACCGCCCGCCTCTAAGGAGGACTGCACTCCACTCACTTCGCTTATGCTCTATTGAAGACCCGAGAATTAGAAGATGTCTATTGCTAACGAGCGTTTAATAAACACTCACTCGTGTCCGCACTTACATTAGTGTCTAGCCCCGCGTTCTGGAATATTCTACGTACCTGTATCGACAAGCGTCGTCAGACTACCTTTCGACTGTAAAGTTTTATACATTTCATTTTATATACGTTATAGATTGAGTGACTGCCTTCAAATTATACATGTAGTCATTATTAGACTTTCACATTCTAACCCACACAACTTAATGCTCACAACCTAACCTATGCAATGCGAGAATGTGATGTCTAAGGTAAGAGGGAGAGAAGGAGAAAGGAGAATGTATTAAAAATATTATAACAAGAAAATTGTAAACAAATTACCCTAGTATAATCCATTAACAGAAAGCATAAAGGAAAGGTATGTAAAACGTTAAAAAATAAAATATGTAAGTCTATAATTAAGTTAAACAATTATAATGGCGCGCGTGTACGGATGAGACTAGTGTCGAAAGCGCGTAAAGGGCAGTAGAGTTGAACGAGTCGATTGCCGCGTGTATTTTTTAAGTAGAGTAGAACGACGCAACCGATACTTCTCATCTCAACTTAAGAATTGATTCGAAATATTTGAGAAGTAATACTTGTTATCTATAATATTCCTGTCGCGTGAATAGCTTTACCTCAGTAACTTGAAATGCGCGGTGTACAATGCACGAACGGTGACTGCGGATGGCTCGCGGAATGCGTCATCAGTTATCATCTAAAAACACTTCATACATTTATTCAACACAGTCGTGCACCAGTCAATGAAACATTACCATTTTATAACATCTGTTAAGTTTATGGATTGTCTCCATAAAATAATATCTCGGTCAGGTGGTGCTACGCGCCCAGAGACTTGACAATTCTCCGAGTCTGTCTGCCGGACTTGTGTCTCGTGTCGCGTCATCGAAGGCGCTGCGGCTGCGGCCATTCATTACGATGCCGCGCACGCTCGCCTCCGGTTTTTTCTTTCCTTATATTTATTTATTATTATTTCTATAGCCATCAGCGCACAGCGCTACCCCTATAGGGAGCCGTTAATTGAACGGAAACACTTCTGTGCGGTCCAATTTAGTTAACCCTCGTGTAACAATATTTTGTCGGCGAACCGATGCCAACGAGTTGCCACCTAACTCACATTGGCTATCCATAGTCGACTACATTTTCATTACTTGATGCATTTTTAGTAAAGCAGGTGAGAAACCGCCTAATGTTTCTTTACGTTTACTTAAAATGATGGCCACATTTTTGGTATCGCTCATTTTCCCGCGGAGTACTATCCTAGTTACATGCGTGCCCTGGCTTAGTACATTCAAAAACAATCATTATTCATTTAATAATATTTATTCGCCAAGTGCATTCATTTCATCACATATAAAAATATATGATGTTTAAAAGAAATAAGAATCCCAAAGGAAGGCGAAGGCTCGCAGTGAAGAACGTTTGGTTTGGTTTAGTACTCGTAGCGATCAGTGATGCTCGGACCCCTCGCTTATTGCTTCTGGGAGCGTCTTAACAATTTCAAAACCTTTTGTTTCATTTAGTGTCTATTCTCCATTAATTAGGTATTTCTTTCGAGAATTTAGATCATTTTTATACCCCTGTGACAAATACTGTTTTGAAATTCATTTAGAATTCTGGAATCCACTGGATTATCTTACAGCATTGTCACCATTGTCACCATCGTCGCTAATCCGGAACAGAATCAACGACGTCGCCGATGGATGAAATCCGAAGGTTCTTGCTAACCGTAGAAAAGCGCAAACGCTGGCGCACACAAGAGCTAAGGGACGGCAGTCGCTCGCAGCCATCTGCTGAATTATAAAAATCTATTGAAAATTAACAATTCTCGGGACGAAGCGATGATCAATAAAATTGTTACTTTAATATATCCAGGACTAATATTTATATAAAATAGGATAAAAATGCTATTTTGTGACGAGATATTCCGATTCTCCAACGATCCAGACACGTCAGTAATTGACCAAAACAGTTTGACTTCAGTCTCTTGGAAATATAGAAATATTAGGGAAGGTAATGTTATTAATTTGAGTTTTTTTTTGTATTTCGACTGTATCCAAGTTATTAATTATTAATTCTTTATATGGTATCGAGTTTCGGCTATCGAAAGAGTAATTAGTTTACATAATGTGATAAGAAAACTCTGAGAAGTTATTATTTTTTAGACATGGCGCTGTTTTTTAATTCTCGTGTAAGTGATATAAATACCGTTTTTATTTTGGTCATCGTAAATGACCGATATAGTGATATTAGCAAATACGGGTGACTCGTGAGGATAATGATCATTCTGTATCGTGCGGACGGCAAAGTATTATTTACGACTAACCTTCAGACCAATCCAGGCGTAGTAAGCAGTTCGCAGCGAGATACGTCTCGATAATGCGCGGCTCGCCTCGAGTAGCAAGTAGCGGGTACCGAGTACCGAGTAGTGAGCGACCGCTCCGTCTGTCCGACTCCCGACTCCGCGTGCTCGGCCTCCGGACCGCGGAGAATATTTATCCCGAGTGTCTTTTGAAACTCGTCCAAATGTTGGACCAATCGCGGGGCGGGGCGCGCGCGTGGGCGTCGGGCTCGCTATGGACAACGGCGCGCTTGACGCAACTCCAAATATTCACGGCGTCTTCTGGTGACTCACCCTGCACCCTGCACCCTCCTCCAGTCAGAATGTAAAACGTGATCAACTGTACTGGTCACCGGGTACTAGTAAGATATATGGTTCCGTAAAACACCTGCAATCCCTATATTATAATAATTAAGCAAATGAAACCAAAATTCGAGCATTACGATATAACGTACCAAAATTATTTAAAATGTTATAGAATGCCTCATCGTGTGTCCTTCCAAAGCATTGCCGCCACATGAACGGTGATGTAATGACCAATTCATGTTAGTACGCCCACAATTACATTGATTGATAATCATTGAAATAACACACACGTACGTCAGTGTAATGCTTATGACTAAATTCAAAATTAATTAATCTTATCAGGCAATTAACAGTCACCAGCGAGCCAGACCGCATTACCGCAACTACTGGTGTGCACTTTATAATACATAAATACTCTTTGACCATTTCGCGGCCAAACGTGGCTAATGAATACAGTTAGCGTAATATACTAATTGTATTCAAACAGTAACTAGCAGATAATATATAGGCCGTGCGGGCGGCTATTGTGGCCGCTGTGCAGTCAGCGTCTCAATAGAATCTACATTTCAATAATAGACCTTTCCCCCAAAACAAACCACACATAAATAATATTTAATACTCGATGTTGTCAAAATTAAAATTAATGTTAAATGCAAAGACTTGTGTGTGTGGAATTTTAAATCACATGAAACATTTGGAACATTTACGCATTACATTATTAGATTTTGATTTAATATTTCATTTTAGTTGGACGGTTTAGAAGCTGGCTCGTCAAGTATTCATACATTTAAAACAAAATAAGAGACTTTTATACAGAAATATATATAAAATATTTGATATCCAAATTAATTTGAATAAGTAGCTGTTTGTATTTTTCAATCTACGAGTAAGTTAGGTTAGGTTAGGCGCTTTGCATTCTGATTCCCTCGAAGGAAAATCGAACCTGAATCCCTCTCGTGTTTATATGAATGCTTTTTTAATCAGTCGATTCCAATAATAATAGACTGGAATACAATACCCTTCCGATTGATTTCATCTGAACGACGCTCATCTTTCGATTCACTGATCCATGATTCCATGATCCACATTCCATGATTCACTGATCCATGATTCCATGATCCACATTCTATGATCCACATTCCATGATCCACATTCCATGATTTACCGATTCCATGATTCACCGATTCCACGATCCTTCGGATGCATCATTTGAACGGCCGATCGCTCTACTCGAGGCGTGATTAGATCTAAAAGTGTAGAAGCTGTTCGACAAGAATAATATATTTACAAACTCCAATACGGAGTGCGTGGGAATATTCGTTTCAATAAAATAAAAAATAACGTGGCTTAGTAACCTTGAATGAATGTCACAAGTCACAAATGGTCGCCGTCAGCAGTAACACCGCATATCTTACAATTGTGTATTTTTACAGAAGAGGGACAGAACTAGTTTCAAATGATTTTTGTACAATTACTCAAGTATTACTTACCTTTCTAGAGTTGTAAACAGGAGCAGATTCTTTCTAAACTGAAACTGAACTATACTTAGGTACGATTCTCTTGACTTGTGCGCAGTTGACAGGGAGGTTACAGATATGTGGTGATTACATTTAGATATAGATACGATATAGAACGATTCCCTGCGAAAATTCAAATCCAATGATATAAATATCTTAATGTGACAAAAAATTGAGATATGCGGTGTTGCTGCTGACCGTGACGAAATGGAGTTTAAGTTTGGATCTGTTGTTCGTCGAATGCAACAATGGGGTTGGACGCGTCCGAGTGAGGCGCGAGGCCCGTATTACATGGGATGGAATCTTGTCCAGAATGTCGATCCGAAGATTAAGTACGTACCAGATATGCTGTATAATTCGTGAACAGAATTTCCTTTTCTCATCACAACTCATATATTGGTAAATGTCGCAACGACTCTCAATACTTTTATTTAAAATGTTCGATTCAATAAGTTTGCGGTAGACGTATTATATCTACACATTAGCTGATATATACCGTGTATTTGAAAGCTCGCTGTTCTGACTGTTTGGGTTGCACAATATTTATTACTGAACTTATAAAAGTTTCGTTTTTTTGGATCGTTCTCATGACGCAACACCGTTTCAAGTCGCATTACAGGAGTCATCAAGTAATATTTTTTAAATGTAATATTTCATCTTAACTCGACGCTAATAATAACATAATCTGTTTTATCATCGTCTGTAATTTTTATCACTTAATCAATCCTAATCTTTAATCTTACCTAAATAATAAAATAAAGATGTATGAATTTCAGTCATTGACGTCAGAAATGACGTAGGTGTTTAATATATCCCTTCTGTCGCAGTTCGAGTATCTTATTTGGATCTTTTGTACACTTAGCGGAAGCTCTTAACTCCAAAGTGGTCGGCGGTGTGACGATGCGCGGTGGGGCTATTTGCGGATCGGCTTCTATTTGCGGTCCCGACTCAGCGGCCGCACCGGACCGAGGGGAATCCTCGCGGCGTCAGACGGATCCGGACGCCGAGAGTACCTGCCGCCAGCAGATGATGGACCGTTATTCTTCTCATCAATCTCGCGCCAAAACGGCCTCCGTGAGAATGCGGGAATTCAAAAAATGAATAGATTCAGAGGCATTTCGAAAAGAAAGAATTCGCGTAGGTTCACAACTTGGGTAGGCACGTTGAAATGTTTCTAAACTTTTTGTGTCTTTGTCTGTCTGAAGTGAATGTAGCGCTAACATTTGTGGGACTTTCTCTTCTACTCGTGACCGCGGCGCGGCGGCGGCGCCGCGTCTGTTCTCTCGGAGCCATGTTCGATCAGATCTCGTGAAAGGCCAGATAGGTCGGGCACACCGCATCAACAATCGGCGCGTAACGTCCTCGTTCCTCGAAGATCTAACCGATCCATTAATCTTTAACGGGATCACAAGTCTGGATTATCTCTGGAGTACTCACCGAGTTGAGTTACGTGGATACTAACGAGTACTACGAGCCGTTGCTGTATTTGATTACTTCACACACTTTCACCGAGCGCACCAGGAACCTGTCTTTTTGTCGTAGCAATGCCCATCATGTGTCTGCTTTCTGGATCCCTATATATCGCCTTGCTCAATATTAAGTGCATGTATTTTTATCTAAACCTTTATCTATGTCTTCTTCCCACAATTATATATTCGGAGTACCTCAGGGATCAGTTCTCGGACCACTATTGTATATTTTATATACGAAAGATGTAGAATATGTAATGATATCGTCAGGGTTGTGGCCTCACTGTTTTGTAGACGATTTTTTCTGTAAGCCGGATGAGATAGAAGTATTAAACGGAAAAATTGCAAAATGCGTTGAGAAAATGGGCGAGTGGATGGCGCAAAACCGACTTACACTGAATCCACCCAAAACAGAGCTACTATAAACAGCAACACCTAATCCTTAAAACAAAACCTAATCCAGGAATCAATGTCTATAGGAATGCTAAATCTGCAGTTAAGTTGTTAGACGCGCACATTAATTCAGATTTTTCAATGAATACACAAAACAGGCAAACAGTGCGCGCTTTTATCAACTGAGACAGATTAAAAGTATTCGGAGACATCTTCCTCTTGAGGCAGCCCGTCTACTCATTGCGGTGTCACGCGTGGACTACCAATGGCCTGCCAATGTTTCAACCCATTCTTATTGCGGCAGCACGGATAATATATGTAGTTTCTAAATTCTCTCATATAACATTCCTGTTGCACGAGCTATATTGGCTAAGGTTCCCTGAAAGAGTTAAATGTAAATTGTGCTGGTTGATGTACAAGGCGACGCATAACATGACGCCTCTGTATCTTCAAGAGCTTTGTATCCCGGACAATAGTAGACGTCAAACTCTCAGGTCAGCCGTTGCCAGAAGTCTTAAGCGGTAGCGGGCTTAAAAGCGTGGAACTCTTTGCCCTCCGTCATAAGGAACGATGAATGCATCAGATACTTTATTGGGGAAGAGACTAAAAACGCAGCTTTTGAAAAATCATTAGTGAAAAATAACAGTTATTTATTTTAAATACAAAGATAATGTAGGATTATAAACAGTTTATAGGTAAATTATTTTACGAAAATTATCCAATATTTTTATTAATATGATTATTTTATATTGTGCCCAAGTGTGTATTCTATCCATTGGCCCTTTGGATTTTCGATGGTGTATATTATGGACCTCTTTTCTTGCACTCTCCCCGGTACCTCCTCTTTTATAATTTGCTTAGCCAGCTTATTACATCCTCCATCCTTCTTCATCATCGCGTCTCGAATGCTTCCAACCTATTTCGCTCTTTCTGGCTAGATTTCCAAAATATTCCGACTAATCCATTCATCTCTCATTCTCCGAGAATACAAACTCTCCGAAAGAGACCGACGGAGCGAGTGTACACTCTACCATACGAATGGGTTGTTGTGTTTCGTCCAGCTCACGTGCATCTGTCCAGTTCTACTTTCTCTCTGGATTATTTATCCAATGTTGGAGCGCATTCACTATCTTCGATGGAGGCTGTCTTTGTATGTATGTATTCGCGTTCACTACCTGTCTGTATATTTTCTATATGAAATTTACATTCCAGTCAGAGTACATAATCGCTTAACGTTAATTTGTAAGTATTTATTTATTTATTTAACAATTATAATAATACAAAATAAAGTTACGGCGTAGGGTAGGTAAATTCAGTCGCCGAGAATGAATATTCTTCGTATCGTAAAGATATGTGGGTGCTCCTGGGATTTTGGCACCATGTTCTGAAAATGCAACTTCACAACAAAAATGTGTTCTCCTTAAAAATATATAAGTTATATCAAAGTTTATCGAAATTTAATTCTGGCGTCTCCTAGTATATTTTACTCAAAGGAATTTGGGATAAACCGTAATATAAAGTAGATTGCTTTTAAAAATGGAATAATACAGAATGTTCTCGTAAATTCAAAATTTGTCGGCAACGTATTCTATTCGATCGCTATAGCGAAAATGATAAATGTTTTTTTCTGTATTATATATTTTTATAGTTGATCAATTTAATTGTTATTATAAATAATATTTTCTGATACTCAGTACTAGTAAGTGTCACATTCGGTAATGAACTTTTTTCGGCGCTGTCTCGGGCGAAAGAGCAGCGAGAATCCACGTTGAGTTTTCGTCGTGTCGTACACGAGTACACCGGCGAGTGGAGGGACCGAAGAGGCACGAGCGAGACTCGACACGCCACCGCTACAGTTACACCGTCCGTCTGTCCGTCTGTCCGTCTGTCCGTCTCGACTATTCACGGTGACTTCATTAAACAGTTCGTCAACACGACTGCCTTTGGAAAGGTGTCTCTTCAGGCGCTGATGTTGGCATGAATACAATTGCATCTTCAACCGATGTGTTCTGCAAATAATGACATAGATCAACTTTGAACTGCCTTAAGTGACCGTCTTCAATCAGTTGAATCAGCAATAATGTTTCATTTACAATTCCCAATTCAATTTCAAAATTCATCACATGACGTTATCTGTTCCCGTTGTCTTCAACACTCGCCTCGTGTGTTTCCCTCGTTATTCTCTCAACTAATACGTTCCACGTGACCAAACATATCGTTTGATTGACTGCGCAACAAACGGCTGCACGTGATTAAACGACCCGGCATGATCGGACGGACCAAATTTTTGAGGATGCCCCTGTTGATGATAGCTTCAACAGCGTGGACGGGGCGTGCCGGGACAGAAGAGTGTTGAGTTCTATCCTCTGTGTTACCCTTGTGAAAAAATGACGTGATGTTAAATTCGTTTCGGTATGAATACTTTATCTGGTCAGAGACAACGAACAAGCCAAAGAAGACTCCGATGCGATAGGAAATAAACCCATGTAATAAAAATAAAATGAAGGCATTAAGGATTATTTGTTGAATTCAGATTTAACTGAAGAATTGAAAATGACTTCGATAGTGACAAATATAATTGAAGCAGTTTGATAATACAGAACAGAATGGTGGAACATCGAATACATTCTCAGGGTCTCGGTACAGTTTCCTGGCTCGCGCGCAGTACTGCAGTGTGTAATGTGTAATGTGTAACTGGCCTCGCCTAGCGCCGGTCATCGTCGAGGTCGCTTGAGGCGTGTATGCAAATGAGACTATGTATATGATATCACACCGTAAAATGAAATTCGCGCCCAATATTTATTTATTTGTTTGAACCTATAATGTCGTTGATAACATGCTATTAAATCGTGGCAAAATTCTTTTTACAGATAGATTAGCGGCATTCAAGCGTGCCTAGTATACGACTGTAAGTTTTTAAAATTTATATTCCAGTCATACGTTCCTGCGTGCAGTTACGAAATGTAATCACAAATGTGCATTAGGAAACCAACATTTATTTAAAACGTAAAGTATTGACTGACAGCGATGATTTATTTGAAATTCGAAATATTTGTTTCCTCGGTAAAAAATATTATTCGGAGTAGATATTTTTAACGCATTTTTATAAAGGAGGTAGATTACTATTTAAATTAACGATTCGAGGACTTGACAATATTTTTAAAAACTAATTTAAATATTTCTTCTTGACATAATGATTTGAAACTTTGATGAAGAATACTCAATAATCCGTGCTTATTTAAAGCTTAAACAACCGTCCTAGGATGGTCTTCAGACTGATTACATATACCGAGTGATACACACATCCAGTGTACAATGTTCAAGCCGCACGTGCCTAACTTTAACCACGTCCGAGATCACGCAACAAAAAGCATTCTTAAAAAGTTTTACTTGCGATTATTTACATTAATTTAAATATTTTTTGATTCCACATTATATACCGAATAAAAAAATAAAAGATCATCGAACTTCGAGCGGCCGGACTATTTTCTTTTTAGATGATTTAGGGCCTAAAAATAGAATAGGTTAATTAAGCTAATAATTATTTCGAAGTACTGATATTTAAAGCTCAACATGATTTTGTAAAATCTCCTATAATAATAAATTCCGTAACTGTACGGAATTTGTTCATACTCTTTAAACATTTTCGACTTGTAATTTATTCTGGTATATATATATATATAAACAAACATAATATATTATAATACCGTGTCGGGTTGCTCCTCTCAGTCAAGTAATAAGGTGTTAAATATTGCAAAAGCAGATGGTAGCCCTCCTCCGTCAAGTGTATTGATTCTGACATTAATATTAAGGACGCCATTACTTACTCGTTTTTAGAAACCCTAAACTGTATCCACCAATAAAAGCTGACCTAATATTGTCCTTTAGGTTTTTGTGGGTAATTTGGCCGCGCCGTTCGCGTCCATTCGGCGGGTCGGCTTTCTACAACTGGTTTAACCCCGAATCACTCGTACCATTAGAAAAAAAAAAAAATATTTTTATCACGGGTGGGGTAGGTAAAGTAAGGTAGTGGCGGGGCGGGGTACGTGTGTACGTCACGTCTATTTAAATGCTAGTTGCGTCATTTATTTCATCTGGATCAGTACTGAAAAATATCGAATTCATATCAACAAGTCATTATTTAAAATAATAATTCCCGATTTTGTTCTGTTATCTGCATCCCACTAATCGCTGTGACAACTTTTTATTAAATTTGTTTAACAATTATTTGAGAATATTTTACTAATTTAACTTGGCCAGATACTGCAGGGTACTGCACTCAATTTAGCGTATGAACGGTGAATCACCGTGTAGTAGAACGAGAACAAACGATAACAGTGTAGATTGAGTCAGCAAATTTCATTTTTCACCTTTTATTAGTACAAATACAATATATCTTATTTTACGAATTAAAAATGTATAAATTAACGTTAAAAAATTATTTTTAAATGCTATTAATTGCCGGTTCAACCGAATGGATTACGAAGATCCAGAGTGAACTTATAAATAAACACAAACAAAATAAACTTTAGAAATCATTTTTGCCGTAAAAAAATGTCTAACTCGTAACATTTTTAAAATACTGTCTGCGCCCGCCTACTCGAGGGGTCGCGGGCGAAGCACAAACAGATCTAAAAATACAACCTTAAAGTAATTCCGCGTAAATTTATTCCGGCAACCCCCGGCGGAGGTCTACCGACTTGACGAAAATATTGTCATACAATTTGTTACCCTAGTGCCCTGGTCGGGAACGTTCGGGGGCGGATAGATTTAAACAAATTAAAAAATTTAGCTCGGCGGGTCGGCCATTATCAATAGGCTGGGCTCAATCAATAGTCTTTAATTGGTAACACTTGACATCTTTTCCGTCACTTCCGTGTATCATGTGATCGTCGGCGTCGCTTTGTTTTACACTCCAGTTCTTCCCCCAAGATCCGTGGCGAGGAAATTGTTAACTACCTATACACGCGCTTAAATCGACATTCTACCGGCGGAAGGCATCGCAACAAACATCTTAACGCATCAGCGTATTGACGAATCGGCGCAAGACAGGGCAAGGTGGAAGCGCCATGTCGAGACTCCTAAGATAAAAGTAATGGGTGATATTTCCAATACCAGCGGTTAGCCCGTCCCATGACGTAAGAATGCAATTGATGTAATTCTATTATTTATTGTGGTTACTTAATCTTAATGTACCTAGGGCACACGTACATAATAAAATATGCGAAAATCGTTAATAGTCAAATATTTTTAAAAAAAACCTGCTTTCATAACTTTGGTTTGATAATGCGTCATTAATTTAGATTTACGTTTTAAACCTAATTCATATTTGAAAGGAAATTTAAATTTCACTCTGATATAATTTTTTAGTTAACTTTAAAATTTGCCCGCAAAAATAAAGCTGGGTCTTCTTTATTCATATGCGATTCTTATGCCTCATTTGCATTTGGAATTATACCAGATCATTATTTATTGAATGTTCTTATTTTTTAAAATACTAAGTGTAATAATTATTGCGTTGAATAAATGTAAATAAAGTCATGTGCGCTGAAGGACTTGAATCATTATGCGGTGCTAATGTGGTATGCATCAGAGACATGGACCGTGTCAGTCGGTCAAACGGTCAGTGCACAAATTAAGAATGACACGGAGAGCGATGGAAAGGTCAAAGTTGAATAAATCAATCCGCTGCGGAATAAGGAACAGAATTTGCTCGTCACGCCGCCCAGTAATACCAGTCAATTGGTGTTACACACCTCGTTGTGTTGGTACATCTCGTCTCGATCTTACCGTGTTCTTACTCCCAAAGCCGTATGTAAAAACACCTGTCGCTGCACCTCTGTTCTGCAATTCCTCGGGGAACTGTTCATCTTTTGTAACTATCCAATTTTAGCGAATTTCTTCTAATAACACAATCATTTCTTTGTTTCAGGTATGTTGAACACATCAGCATCGGTCTAATGGAAGCGCGGATAGGGAGGGATCTATCTAGTGGAAGAAAAATCCCCGAAATCTATGAAGTAATACTTTTTATCCTTAATATCTAATAGGCTTACTATGACCGATTCCTAAGATGAAGTAATCTTAATAAAAACAATCGACTGGGTACAATTACTATTCTCGCGGTTGTGTGTAAACATCGTATGTGTGTGTTTGTGTTATGTGAACACTTCACTAGGAATTAAATTGTATTACATTTATTTTTTAGAAAACGTTTGTCTAGCATTGTACTTTGTGTAGGTGGGTGGTAGGTACCTACGAGGTATGTATCTGTGTTTTTTAAAATATTTTCTTTAGGTACATATCGTGTAGGTATCTTCTGAATTCGCAAGTTCTTTATCTATTTTAATTTTCGAACATGTGAAATCCTAAAAACTCTAAAAATGGTTAAAACATAAGTTTGACGTCATCATCGGTATTGAATTAACCCATTGATCGCGTTCATAAATACGCGTGACATCTTTCATACGCTGCACTCTTTGGCGGCGTTATAATTTACGACTTGACGATAATGCTACAAATGTATGATTTGTTTTTAAGAAATCGATAGCAAAGGTTCTCAAGTATCCGCATAAGCAAAATTATCCATGAGAGAACACAACATCACTAGCGCCATTTGCGGTATTATTAATACGCAATAGAGTGAAGTAGGGATCTGCGCGGGCGCTGATTTCTGAGACTGATGCACACTATTTACATGTTTTTAAATAGTGACATTAAATTTAACTCTATAGTTTGAATTAATTTTTAAAACGCATGACATTATACACGCATAAACTGAGTTTCTAGCGGAGTAATGTCTAATGCATACGTTAGTTGACCATAGATTTGAGTCCAGCCAGTAAAGTTGTAGCAACAGTTACCCGAGACACCTAGTCCTTGACTATCATTATTTATTTCAGTTTTTTTCACGATATCAATTATAAAATTAAACGTGTCTCGACATCTATAGGAAACAAATATTTGTATGAAAAATCGGTGACGTTTTGACACGATGAACTGTTTAAACTTCAATTGCAATAAACCGGCACCTAACATAATCAAATAAACGTAATTTGTTCAATTGATGTCAAAGATTAAAATTACGTTCTAACATAGTTAGTTTATTTATTTTAAACTATTGTTAAATATTCAAATAGCACAAAATATTTAGACGATAAAAAAATAACTTATTAAATGACATTATTATTAACAAAGAAACAAATTCAATAGTTGATGAGTTGAAAAAGTTTACAAACTTGAAAAATGTTTACACTATGTACACTTCAAAGAAACGAGTTTCAAATACTGTGTTATGAATTTATCAAAATATTTCATTCGCGCCTAAATATGATATCCAGGATATGCAGGACCTAGAACACGAGCGCGCTGACTGAGGCGGGTGAATTTGAATAACTGAACGACACTGGACGATACGAGAACTTTTATTATTTCGTGTTTGTTTATAAGATAGCTAATAATCATTGAGAAATATCGACAGATTTCGGTATAATTTTGGTACGATTTTCACCGCTCCTCAGCGCGTATGTACGCACTAGCGGCGGGCGAAACGCGGCGACTCATATTTGAGTCACCCGCGCTATGGACATGGTAAGGCGCGACTCACGTATGAGTCGCCCGCGGGGAATGGGTTAAATATGAATATTAGGGTGCGAAATTTTTCAGGATTTACGAGGCTTCAGATGTTTACACGTCAAAAATGCAGGTGAATAATAGATAGAATTGATGATAAACGGGATCGCGGTCTGTTCAGCAGGAAGCCGGAGGCACTTGACGGTCCGGGTCACAGAGCGGCGGGAGTGCGACCTCTCCGGTTCAACGTTGTTGACTTTGCTCTGACGTCACGAGCACGTGCCAATTTAACCTGCTACATTGTTGCGTTAGGGAAACCTTCCTCTCGAAATTATTAATATATAGCAATATTTATTATTTTATTAAACATAATTAATTGTTTAATTTATTATATTTGCATTGCTTAATATCCCTCGTCTGATGCCGGAGGCTTTTTTCTTTCTTCCTCGTTTCGTCATAAGGCAGGCGCCTAGAGAGAGAGGGTGAGAGATACATTGTGCGTCTGTATTATGTAGTACTGGAACACTTCGGTTAGCAACGAATGCGGCTAGTAGTAGCTAACGTAGTACTACGCGCCAATATTTGTCTTAGTTAGAAATAGGTCTGAATATTTATATAAAATAAAGTGATTTTTATCATTAATAATATTAAGGAAAACACATTCTTCTTGTGAAGATGTCATTATTCAGAAGCATTATTTATTATTCATTATTTCCAATTTGTAATTTGGAAAAGTGTAACATATTGGTTCGAAAACTTGTCACGAAAGATGTCAGTACACCTTCCCCAGATTGTAAATAGAGATCCAAATTCGAATCCCGGTAGTGCAAAATCAATATTTTTCGATACAATTGATTTTATATGTATATCTTTATAATGAATACATTTAATTAGTATTTATTGAGAAAATATTTTGTTTAAAGCACTATTTATTGATATATCAACATGTTTCGATACCAATGGTGTCTGCTTCAGGAAACTATTTATTATATTGAGTGATGTAAACAATGTATCTTCTCTTATTATTCATATAATATGTTATGTGGCCACAAACTAATTTTGAAAATATTGAAGAATACGTTTTCTAATAATCCTTCTGCTAGTGTATATTCAAAAAGTTCCTCTCGCCTGCTTCTGCTATCTCTTTTCTATCTCAGGATGGCCCGACACAACACATATTGCAAAAAATTCATTTTTGAGTCAGCTGATATATGTTCAACTGATAGTGATTGCATTTCTTTTACATCAATATATTAAAATATTTCCATACCTTTTAACATAGAATATGTTTCTTCGAAGACTCTCCCGGTAGAATGGGTCACGAGACTGCGTTAAATATAGCATGTTAGAAAATATCGTAACGTTTTATATGAGGGTCGTGGGTGGGGGGATTAATATATAAGAACGTTGTTACCTGTATTTAATATCTTTGTTGACGTCAATGAGAAAGAAATATAAAATTAAAAACGGGACTGAGACATAGAACGCGTTTTATTACAATCTTTTATTCCTTATTTTTTAATATTTATACTCCTAAAGTTTATCTATATTTATAAAAATGTCTTGTAAAATATGAACGTTTAATACCTATTGCCTATTTACTAAATGCGTATAAAAACTTTTATTTTTGTTAATCACTAATTCTTAACCAGTTCTTAATTCTTAAGTGTATTTGTTCCTTTATATAAATAAATGTCTATATATATTAAGTTGATTTCTTTTAGTTACATGTCCCCCGAGTACAGCCACTCCTCACTTAACGACTATCTCGTTTAACGACCGCTCGACTTACGACCGTTATTGTACGCCTACGAACACTACGCCCCCTGTTCGAGAACCACCTATTCTCCGAGTCCCATTGTCGTCAGCAGGGAAGAGACACTTAATGTCATAAGATTTAGCGTCGTCTACCTCTAGCGCCACGCGAGGTGTCGTCGAACTATTTGATGACGTGATACCTTACAATTATTTGTTCATCGACATTGATATATTGTATTGTGTTTGTTTCATTACCAATATTTAAAAACCTAATTAACAATATTCTTCTATGCAATATGTAAATGACTGGAAGTTAACCTTTACCATACCATGATATAAAATATCCGAACGCAGCCATGTTTTCATCTCGTGTTACCGTAAATAACAGTTAGAAAAAATATTTTTATTAGCTTAAATGGCTTTAAGGGCACGAATTTACTCTAAATATTTAGCATTCAATTTTGAAAAAATGATTAATAACATAATTTAGAGCATTCATTAAATCCTATACAATGTGTCACAAATTTTTCTATGTCCAATTCCCTTATACATATACCTGTGTTATTTCCAATAAATAAATAACGCCAGGGAGAGCACCCTGCACCGTACCCCTTCCTATCTACAGTGCGCGATGCTCGTACCGTAGCTGGCCGTTAAGCGAGGACTAACTAACTATACGGTCAGAGGGTAGAAAGGATTGACTAAATATGTAATTTAAAACGAGAAATATGACGTAGTGCAGACAAGGCAGTGTAAGTGTCTGATGTAAAGATTTAGTCCTGACGAAAGCCCATTGTCACAATACGAGTGAATATATTATTTTAGTCTAAATTATAAATGTGAATAAAAGCGCCCATTCCTCGAGTATTTTAATTTCAAGCGAAATAATTTACGTAGCAGGCAATTCTCTTAATGCGCCTTATTTCGTGGGGCCTCTATATCCAGAAAAACGGGAATATAAACTTTTTACGGAGCCTTAGCTAATATAAGGCGATCCGGCTCTGCCCGGCCGGCGCGGAGCCGAAAGGTTAATAAATAGTCCGCGGCCGCCTCCATCTGTTGAGCGCCATCCAAAGTTTTTTAATCAAGCCGTATCTATTTATCTCATTCGCCCGGTTAGCGGAGACGGCCGTTAATGTCGGCTACTCGGAATGTTAATACCTCTGCCCGTACTGCCGCCCGCCGCCCGCCGCCCGCTGCCCGCTTTATAGTCGAGATAAGATAACGATAAGGATCCGCCATATTCAGCGATCATTCATCATTGGACATTCGTTCTGCTGTGATGATTCTGCACCGCGCGATACCATTTCTGAAGGCCAGCAAGGTATCTCCCCCAGAATGAGATGTACCGAGCGAAAGATTCAAAATAATGCTCGGAAATATTTTACTTACATATGATGACAAATATATGGCGGGAAATACTATTCGAATGTCGCCTTCTAAATTCAACTACAGATCGCTATTTGCGCATGCGTGAGCACCGCAGAACCGGCTACTAACCTGGGGGCGAATGAGTAGGATCGATATGGGAGCTTTTGCACGTGGAACGGTCCTGTATAAGCGGAGGATCGCCATTCAACCCAGACCGTGGCATACGAATACGTTTCATTATGTACTTCTTCACTTATGTAATGTTGTTCTTTGTACGCTATTATTATATGTATATTGTATAAATGATACAAAAATTTCTTGCCGTAGGACAATGAGGGGTTTATTTTATTTAATAACCGTGCAACTTGGCGGCGGGCCATGGTTGCCACGTGGCATTATAAATTGTTAACCTGGCGGCAAATGAGAATGACCGATATGGTAGCATTTGCTCATAAAACCTCACCTCTCACTGCAGACCGATGTCGCCTCCAGCCATAATAACTGGATTGCGACCTTTAAACATACACGTGACATATTATACAGGGTATCCTTTTTGAAACCTGTCCTTAGTCGGGGTCAACTCAGAGCCCGAGTGTCGTTTGGTGGCGTAAGTAGAGAATTCTACTGACGGCACATTCCTCTCGTCAGACAGTCTGCATTACTATACTATTGCGTACGTACTAGGTAGAGGCGTGCACTGCAAACATGCAAAAGATTCTGGGAAATTAAATAATCCTTATTTCTGTAAAATTCTAGCCGTTCTTGGCCGGATTAGCGTGACCGACGACTTTTGTCTAGCCGAGGGCTATTAAAAAAAATTGCGAATCATTTATGAACAACTTCATGTTGATGGTTGTGTGCAATTTGCCAGCTCGTAGGTAAGGTCGTTATTTATTTAAGTCGTCTGTTCAATCCGATGATAATCATATAGAACTAAATATTTTCTTACTGAACCTACATTGGCATCTTTTCCAATTTTCTGCATTTTTCAAACAATTTGTGCTTAATTCTGCTGTCTTCGAAAGGGATTAATCTTCACTGAAAACTGCGTGCAATGATACCTTCTACATATTTCCATATTTGATTTGCAAACTGCAAACAGACTAAAAGTTTTGTTTTCATGGTGTATTCCAACCAAGTCCAACGTCATCGTGTCAACGTGTTTGCATAGATAAAAGTTATAGGTTATAATTTATTATCTGCCAGGCAAGGTAGTTTGCATTTTTTGGGATATTATTACATAACCTCGATTATTTAATGAAATTAATTTATTTCTGTTACGGTAATTTGTAAAGCTAGTTATTTAAATGTATGTTTTTGAGTACTGTTAATGAAACATTTTAAATCCATTGTCCGAAGGCGAAGTTGTAGATAATATTTTAAGCGAAATCAAAACAGAGTACGGTACCGAGCAATAAAAGAACTTGCCTTTTTTTTAAAGTATTCACAATTATATTCTAAATTTAAATTGATAGTATTGTTCTGAAAATTAGAATAACTTTTTGATACCTATTGTAGATATACTTAGTAAACATCGTCGGTAACAACATAACCTATGTTTGTGCCTACTGCTCGCCACTGATACTACGCAATGCCACCTACACTTGGAATGTACGTTACTATTCGACTGATCGAATTAAAGTTACATGTTTTCGTATCGTCCATATATTTGTTTCCCCTCTAGAACTGGCGGTGTATCCCATTATAAGGCCATTGTTAATTTTGCATTATTTTAATTGATATAAGAAATTATTCTTTCTGAAAGATTATATTATTTCTTAATGAGAACACGTTATTATTGTGAAGTTGCACTTTTTCAGAAGCTAGGTCTGCGGTATTTTTAATTTAAATTAAATTAATCAACTGGAAAGATATACTTAAAAAATGGAATAACAGATGTATTCATTTGAAAAAGCTACAGAATATAACATCAAAAATTTGTCGTAAACCTACTTGGTTGATATAGCGAAATTGGATAATGCATGGAATAGGAAAAGGTCCAAATTCGAATCCCAGTAGCAACTAAAATAGATTTTTTCTGTATATCTTTCTAGTTGATTAATTTAATTTATATTGAATATATTATTGTATAATAATATTTCATTACTCTTTTTTAAACAGAGACTGGCAACAGTATTCTTTGTAAGGCCTAGGATGAGTTGAGGCCGCCGTGATACGTCTCCAGGCCGGTGTCTTAGCGCTAAACCAATTATTATTTACCGTCCGCTGCGCCACTGCCACTGGCCACTTTATCTACTGAATTGATGCGTGTCGGGTTAACAAATGTCACTTACCCGCCTGGCCTACCTCCGCTACAATGCTCGAGAGTACAAATAAAAAGAATATGTAATAATGCACGAATTAAATAAATAAATAAATGTGCCCGGATGGTGGGGGAGGCGCGCGCAGTAAATTCGGATCCAAAATGTGTCCAGTTGCAGCGCTTAAATGACGGCGATCGGTAGCTGCTGACGTCACTCATAATATTCCGTCGGCACGGACAACGTGACGGCCTTCATCGGTGCTGCGGCACGTGTCCGGGCACTCGGCGCGCTCGCGTCGGCGGCCCGTCTGGCTCCGTCGGCCGAGATGCACGTGTCCGGGCAAGTCCGCACGCCTGTCGCTGATCAGCCGCACTTCATCAATGTTCACTTCACCTTCATCGACGGTCTAACACCGGCTGACCTACATCATATTGATCTACATCATATCGCGCGGCACGGGAAACGACGTAACGAGGGGATGCCTTTATAATCTGATATATTTAATAGTTGACTACCCGCGCAACGCCTACTGTGTAATATTGTATGTGGAATTTTCTGCGTTATGTAACTTGACCAGTTTAAATTTTCTAAATAAAATGTTATCGTTTTCATATAAATTGTACATTTTTGCATTTACGATGCAACAATTTTGATATAATTTGAGTGTGAAAGACTAGAGATCTTGCCTCGGTAGATACATACTCGTATATGTAAGTACTGCTAATGCTACTGAAGGGCTACGTAACAGCTAACAGCCTTTCCAGAATTGAGAAATGTTTAGAAAAGTCTGTGTAATTGATTACCATACGAAATCGAGAGTTTTGGCTGAATACTCTTTATTTTTTTAGAGCACAAATTGTGAGTGATTTTTTTGCCTAGAGTTCATATTATTTCGCTATTTTTCATCCACCATCCCACGATTCTGATCGTAAAAAATGAGACTTTCGGAATGTGTCGGCGGTTTCTGGGTCAGCCGATGGGGCGCTGTCAGGGCAGAAGCGGAGCCAGGAGTCAGTGCACAGAGGCGCGTAGGGGTAGTAATGAGTAACGAGCGATGTCGGCTTATTTCACTTTTATTCGGACTGATTCGCGAGTATTATAAGTCTAATCCGACAATTACTTTTTAGCAACTCACTTTCACACATATTATTTACGAGTCTACGCAAAATCATATCCCTCCAAGTTCGTTCTTTGGCTTTCGTTCGCAAATTTTGCATTAATTTGGACCACAACTATATCAGATCTGGTGGCAGTGAGATTTGGTTCCTGTTAAACATTATAATTTCAGCGATAATTATTTTGCAACATTTGACTATGTTGCGTAATGGCATAGATGCCGGAAGAAGCAGGATTCGGAAGGAAGTTCCACTCACCACAATCCGTTCTCCTGGCAAGGGTTTGACACTATCTCCGTTCAGGATCTTGAATGATTCAGACTGCAATAGATGGTCACGTAGACACACTTCTCACTCTATTTTACACTGCGAAATCTTTTGTAACCGAACCGTCGTTGTAAACAGACTAGATCCAACGCATTCTAGCGCTTTCTCGCAGCGAGCTATTGTTGGAAACTTTCACCAGATCTAACACTATTTGAAAAATATACTTTTCCTGTACAAGATTAATTATTGAAACGTTTCTTTGTAATAAAAGCTAATTGATATCTAAATGGTTAGTTTATATCAATTTTTAATGGAAACTCATTTAAATTGTGAAAATACAATTTCAGAAATTAGTTCTGTGATATTCAAAACAAATTAATTGTATATTGATTCAATTGCAATTGTACAAAGATACAAAAATAATATTTGGTTTCCATCGGAAACTAAATATTTTTTAGATATAGTTTTTTTTCTACATCTTTCTAATTCGTTCATTTGATTTGTTTCAATTTATATCCCCCTACACATCTTTCCCACTTATCTTACTTCATTTGGAAGATGACGTCATCGGAGATCATCCTCAATCAATCAATTGATGTATGATTGATTCTAAGTGAATTGACATTAGTAAATGTATTGATTATTTTGGGTCAGTGTCGTCTGGTCTGGTCGAGTTTCGCTGTCTTCTGTCGGGCCGACGTGACCTCGTGTCGCGCGTGTCGTCTCTCGGGAGACAGGAGCCGAGAGAAGACGCTCCTCGACCGCGCTCCTCCAGCAACCATAATAATATACTTCACTTTTATTGAAGCCGACATTACAAAATGATATCCGAGTTCGTTTATTAATTATCTCGTTACTCAAATATTTGTATGTAGCCGTGACGATATGAATAGATGTGTACAGCCGATAATAACGCTGTAGCTACATATCTCAGGCCGTATATATCTCCGACATGATCTGTTCGGTCCATGCCGTAGCCATTTTGGAAGGCTGCCAGATTCCGAATACTATAAATATTAGATATTACCCTAATGCTCTAGTTGTCTACTTTATATATCCTTATTTGTACATTCGAGGTGCTTTGCGCGCATCACATCACGGTTTCTAAATTTGATTTTTTTGATATCAATCTTACAAATAGAATGTCGGCCTCGATATTACCTAATACGGTTTATGTATTATAATTTTAGTTTTACATTGTGGTTATTCATTTTACCCTAAACTAAACCACTTTTATGAGTTAATTATGCACCAACCGGTTTCGGAAAATACATTAAAAGCATAGTTTTTTTGACAACCTGATGAAGGAAAATGTATTTTCCGAAACCGGTCGGTATACCCATAATTAACTCATAAAAGTGGTTTAAAAACAAAGTTAATAAATAATTCAATATTATTATAATTTTTCCTACGAATCGCTTTAAAATATTTTTGTATTCTGAAAAATAAATAGAGAATGAGGCGTTTCTTTTTGTGAGGTTTTGTTGCGATAAATAAGAATAAATTGACATTTTCATTAATTAGATTTCCGCTTCTTAAGAGGAACATATTACAAGAATTCTTTACTTCATCTGCAGACAATAATTGTTTCCTTTCATCGGTTTGCTCAGTAACGGTGACCGATAACAAAGAGCCGATTAAGTAACGTCACAAGTCACAATCCCGTCGCACTGCGACCGCTTTCTGGTATCGTACAGTGCAGACCGCGGGGTGGTGTCTGGCGACTAATTGCGCACGTCGGAGATACACGAGTATTATGAAACTGGTCTCCGCTTGTGGGAAAGTAGACAATTACATACTGCACAAAGTGTATCTTTATATTTACCTACTCCCTCGAAGTTTCGCCCGATACGCCCACATTCTAGATTATAGATCATTCGCATTAGTTCCTTTGCCCCTATTAATCTGTATTGTATAGCACTACATAGAATTATATATACTGCGATGGCCGCTATTCTGTGTCAAACCGTTTTGATACAAGGTCAATAATTGCGCGCATTCCTTGTTTATTCATCCAATACTGATGCGGGGCTACTCATTCGAACTTCCAACACCTACAAATATACAGTAGACGCCGGTTACTATGTACGGTGGTTATTAGAATCAGCCGCATTTTGTGCTCTATTTTCAAATGACGGAATCGATCACCAAACACATAGGGCGTATTTCTAAGTATGTTTTGCAGTTTTTTAAAAATAGATATGCTTACACGGAATACGTGTCACGTCAATATTCTTACTTAAAACCAAACTAAACTTTTGATGACCTCCTAGAGAGGGGCTCGAACCCCCGATCACTAGATCACTAGACGAGTATCGTAACCGTTAGACTACAAGCGGGTCAAATAATAAACAATAATAGTGTCACCGATTCCTCAATAATTACCCTTATGGCACACAACAGATATCACCCTCTTTATAATTGAATGTCTAGTATTGGCCAGACCTCGGTCGAGCGCACCGCGCCGCATTGTTTACCTGTCACACGTGATTTCATGTCACAGTTTGGCACGTTCTTCTCAAAGTGTCGGTGTTTGATAACTCTAATTTCTTTACTGTATTGAATTACTTTATGGACTCTTTACATTCTAAAACGATTATAAAATTTGTCTGTTTGCATTTGTTTGAAGTATGTACAATAAAATAATATTATACTGCGCTTTCCCATCTATATCTATGACTTTATGGATGCTCGATTAAACGGCCAGGTCAGTGAGACGCGAACATGCCAAAAACGTATTTTAATATCTCTAGGTTAAGATTACTTAAATGTTTTCTCTTTTATATATTCAATAACAGTATTTAAATATATATTCAATTTGGTATGAAGTATAAGTACAATGTCTTTATTACGAGTAAAAAAACATATGTGATATCTGTCATCTTTTCTTTTCTATACTGTCTATGGTATACCATAGAATAAAGCACTCTCCGCAGTGTCAAAAAAACGATTTTTGATTATGTTTCAAATTTGATATAAAACCATTCATTCGATTCCAAATAGCTTTTTTGTATTTATTATTGTCTATCGGCGAACAAAAATAGAATAATTTTAATAGCATCGAGGTTTTATTCACGTGTGGTTGTTTTGGGGATAGCTTCATCACTGAAATATAAATTGTATTCAGACCCTGACCGCGCAGCGGTCATTAACGGCAACTATTGGCCCTCAAGCGGCCATAATACTTGCCCGCAGAGCCTAGCAGCAAGCAATCGGCGATAGCCGATGAGACACTGATCGCGCAGCGGCCACAATAGCCTTCTGCAGGTCTTAGCAGCAAGAAATCGGCGATAGGCGATGAGACTCCGATCACGCAACCACGTAGCGGCCACAATAGCCGCCCGCAGGGTCTCGCAGTAAGCAATCGGCGATTGCTTATCTGTTGGTACATAAATATTGGTGATCCTATATTACCTTTGTTTATTAATCATACGTATTATCTTTGTGTACAGTACATAGTAGTTTGGAAAAAATAGAATCAAAATATTGAAGAACCGATGTGATTATAATAACCGGCGTTTCCTGCACATATTCCCCATCTACATAATATTATTGTTCTTATAGTTTTCAACTATTCAAAGGATCGTTACACGAGTATAAGTCACTTTAGATTTTTTTTATAAATTAAATAATTTTCCGTCCTTATTTTATTTTACGTAACCCACACAGCCGACGTCTTCTCATGTTAGAGAAGTCGATGCACGCGGGAATGTGTGAAAGCGAATGTAATCTGGCTATTCAGATCTGGGAACTAAACAAAGCATCAATATTGAATACCGGTCGCACTCTGCACCTGCGGTGGAAAGTATTGGCAAACTGACTTTCCGCTTCTTTTTCTGTTATAATGTTGTCTATTGTGTCCGGTTTATTTACAATATTTCTGAATTGCGCAATAGATGTTACTAATGTCTAATATTTGTCAAAAACTGCTGAGAATAATATCAATTTAAGATAGCTCCAGGTGTACAGTACGTACACACATATATAATATATAGCATGTATCATTTTACTAAAGATGATTTTGTGTTTTCTTATTGGAAATTAAGACAGAGTACAGGATTTCTGCATTCAAATATAGATTCTACGGAAGCCCTGGCGCAGCGGTTATTATCTTTCAGTATTTGTTAAAATAAAAATACAAACTTGTCCATGCTATCCAATAAATATAATCTAAGTATAATAATATATCCATTATAAATTCAAAAACTGTATACAATAGTTTTATCTCTAAACATCATACAAAGCACTTATATGCCGCTTCTTAGGCTACGACGATATTTAGCCAAGACATTCGTCACTTTGTTCAATGCCCAGCTGTTAATGATTACATCTTCAGCCAATATTTCCCTAATGGGCGAGCGTAACTTCTCCCGCGGAGATTTATTCTCTGGAACCTTCTCTGACCCTTGCGGAGATGCTGACGGGCTGACGGGGGCGGGCGAGGAGAGCCGGGAATCGAGATATTCCTCGCGCTGGATGTGGTGTCGGTCGGCTCGGACCTCTCGCCGTGCTCAGGAAGATATTTCTAGAAAGACATCGGTCTGCAGTTCTTGAACGGGAACTAATAAATGTAACACGAAGCCAGTTGCAGTCGACATTCAAAATAACTATCTCGCTGGCAGTTGCGATGCCACGCCACGCAAAACTAATATTTATTTCACATTTGACATGAATGGTAATGAATGGTTTTACATTGAATGGTAATGAATGGTTTTACATTGCTAAGATTTTTTCTAAATCAAATAAAAACATTCCGATTTGATATAAAATGTATGCATGATGACTGTTTCTATTGTACGCCGCCACGCTGTGCGTGCACGCAGCTTTAATTATGGATTTCTTGTATGAAATTACGTCTCATCACCAGTCAGTTGACGTTTTGATATAGTTTCACGTATATATATATATATATATATATGTAGGTCATATTTTTATTTCTTTATTTTTGAGTAACAAACAGTGTAACAATAACTAGTATATAAGAAACTAAAAAATAGTATACTCAAACAAACTAATAAACTTAAAAATAGTACATCTTAAAAAAGATAACTGAAAAAAGAAACAAAATAGTGTTTTTAAACTGAACTGAAGTGAAGAGGGTAGGGAAATGGGATGCAATATATACCATTTATGTTAATAGTTATTGAAAAGTTGGCGTAGTTTAATTTTAAAGGGAAGCAATTTATTTTTGAAAATGTCTAAGTTATTAGAAGAATTTACGGCATTATATTTTGACGTAGAGCGGATCACAAAACAATTTTTTATGTAATTAGTTCTGCCAATATTTGGGTAAAAAAGATTATTTGATCGTGTTGGGTGTGTGGGACAGTTAAAAGTTATTTGTTCTAATAAATAGGGCGAGTCAACTAAGTTATTTAAAATTTTATAGAGGTAGGATAAATGTTGTGCGTTTCTTCTATTTAAAAGGGAGGGGATTTTATAGAAACGCTCACTTTCTGAATGAGATTTAATGTCTAAGCGGTCACGTGAATTTAACATGTTAAAAAAGTTTATGTTGAACATTTTCAATTCGGTCGCTGTAGGTGGAATAATGTGCGTTCCAAACTACCGATCCGAATTCTAGTTGACTGCGTACAAATGAGAAATATAGAATAATAAGAGTAAACGGTGATTGGAATGGGTTCGAGGTTCTAGCGATGATAGCGTATGATCAGTACCTACGTGTAGTAGACTCTCGCATGTATTACGACCACGGTTAATCGAGAGTCTACTATAATTTTTTTAAATATTAAATTTATTTTTAAATTAATTGGTATGTATCAGAAAATTAAACTGGTGAAATTATGACACAAATTATCATTTGAGCGAGCTTAGATTCAGTGTTTACTTTTGATGTAAGCTGGCGGGGGCATCGTGTCGAAATGTATATTAAAATTACGCATGCGAGCAGTTGATTTATTTTGACATTTTTAAATGTTTTCAACTTCTTGAAAATTCTCTTTTCAAATTCTGAATTTATTATCTTCGTATTTTTATTTGACTCATTTTTTCACGCCTGATAACTAACTTACCATCACGCCGTTTCTCCGCGGGGGTAGGCAGAGAGGATAGAGCCCCATACTCTTCTGTCCTGACACACAATTCTCGCTTCATCCACATTCATACATATTCTCTTACAAGCTCGCCGATTATTGTGGCTTCTGACTGGACCATCTTCCAGTATCTGCTTTACCCGGTTGTGCTGAGTCTTCCGCGGACGCCCCCTATTTCTAGTGTCATCAACCATCCGTCCACCCCTGATAATGGACTTATTTTATTTTGATTGCATTCCCTGTGTTGGAACGGGCCGGACCGTACCACTCAGTGGTTCTTCAGGAAAGGGTGGATCGCACCCCCGACGCCGGACAACCCGACTAGAGCAAACTGGCTCAAATGAGATAACGACTTTGCGCTTTGATAGAGCCAATCAGAGTTCCGTCCGACCGACGAACTATCTGGACGGCTTCCAAGGGTCCCGACCTACCGCCGTCATGCCGACCCTTCCCGAAGAGATTTATGAATTCCTCTCGCAAACCGTCTAATGGCGAATCGTTTTATCTTCATTTTTTATGATTGGCCGACTCGTTCTCCGCGAACATGTTCTTATCTTCGGAAGCGAGCTTCGCGGAGAGATCGTGTCTCGGCGCTGGGATAAACTCATATATATGATTATTTATTATTTAGATTACTCCATTGCGGGTATTTATTTCAAATACGTTGTGCTTCTTTACACTCGAAATATAATGAACGTCGACGAGGTTGGTAGTCACCTCAGACCTGCACAATCGAGGAACTCTTCAACCTAATATTCAGGATTTTTCCAGCTTCATCATAGATAAAAGAGTCAAGGAAGTGTCCCCACAAGAATTTTTGTTCCCACTGTGTTCCCATTAAATATATTTTTGTGTTAGGAGAACACATTCTTATTGTGAAGTTGTAATTATTCAGAACAGACGGTCTGTGATATTTTTAATATTAATTAAATATATTAATTAGAAAGATATACATATAAAATCAATTTTATAAAAATTAAATCAAAATATTCTTGTTGTGCCACCAGGATTCGAACCTGGATCTCTTTTCAAACCGGGGAAGGTGCATTATCCAATTATGGCTCTTTCAAATAATATATCTAATTCATATTTAAAATATTTTTGTGTGTCGCTGTATTCCCATCAAATATATTGTCCAAAGTTGAAAATACACAGGTGCAGTGGAATAAGCTTCGCACGAAATCGTTTAACAAAATAAATCCATTAACATGAACAAATATGTATTGTAGTAAATGTACTTAATATTAAGGGCTTCAAATAATAAATGTTCTTGTGTAGGTAGTTTTGAATGGAGTTTTCTGTCTCTTGTTTCTATTATGAACTTAATGATAAGGACTTCGGGAATATAGTTTGTGATTTAAATAGAGTAAGTATATTTTTAATTCGAGAAGAACAACATGTATAGAATTTAATGAGCTTTCTATTTTTTATTAGTTTAACATGGACAAATATTTTAGTCCCCGTGATTTTGTGTTAAACGATTTCTACTGTATATTGCATTATCAAAAAATGGAAAATGGTCGACCACAGTACAACCTTAACTTGATCAATTATCAAAAAAAAAAAACAAATACCCAATCAGACATTTACGTGATGTACATACCGTACAATAAAGCGGTTTGTGTCACGGCTGCAGAATGAATCTCGGCTAAAATGTATACCGCACGACCGTAGACGTTATTTGCATTTTTGGCACGATCATAAATAATAATACATTGTCGACATTATCAGTAACGATAAAGCTGCTTCGTTTTATTAAATTATTCTTTTTTATTTATTGCCTCCTTAACTAGACTGAAACAGGTGTTTTTTTTTACAGTGGTCTCGTCAATGGTAATTTTCAGCTCCCGGTTAACTTGTGTCATCTTCTTTCCCTTAACTCGCCACGTTTAATTTATATAATAGCAAGTTTTTTGAACGAAATGGTATTGACTTGTAATATAGTATTTCCTATTCTATAATATTATTGATTTTTTTTTTATAAAAGTTTTTAACTTGATTAATGGCACAAATCACCCCTGAAGGGTGGATTGCCTATTTTAATAAATAAGAAGGAAGTCTGCGCTAAAGGAGATGGGTTCATCGGTTATATCTAACAGAAAACAATAACAAGTTCATTGAAATGCTTCATTTTAGGAATTTAAATTTTCACAAATAATTGTAAGACACAGTCGTGCACGCATAATCCGCAGACTCGATTATACGCACCTGGGAACGGAGACCGAGCCGAGAGGTCGCGTCGCGCCGGGCGGGGCCGCTGCCCATCGCGCCGACTTCTTTGGACACCCAGTTCCGCATCTCCCCACCGCCCTCACAGTCACACTCGAGCTTCACTCACAATCAGAGCTGCCTTTACTGGTTTATTTATTTAATGTACATATTATTTTGAATGGGATTCGGTACATTTATTGGGTACCCCGAGAACTTGACTATTTCGCAATGCCTCGCGTCACAATTGTGCGCGTCATATATTATGTCGCCTACAGACGTCACTTGAATCGATAATGAAACCGATATTTACATGACGTACATACCATTGTTTATTTTTAATTTTAATGTATTATCTTCCTACGCATGTAAAATGTTATTTTATTAGGAAAACATATAGCTTTACAGTAATAAATACATCCGATTACGTGTTTTCGTTGGAGTTGAGTGGAGTGGTGGTGACACTGTATAAGATATGTAAAAAAAAAGAAATATAAATATTTCTTCAGCCGAAAAAATAAAACATTTAAATGTTAAACCTCGTAGAAACGAAAACTGTCAATTAATTCTGACAGACACTTTAAAGTACATTATAGCGCGAGTATTTTATTTCACCAACAGGTGGCAACCTATCCAAATCATTTTTTTCTTCATATCCCTTTTCAAAATTTGTGCACTTATTTTAAGAGTTAAAATATTTGGGAAGGGAGGAATTAAAATCTTTACTAAAAAATTGAAGGTATTTATTGATTAATTGGTGGTAGAGTACGGCGCATTTCTTTCGTCACCTTTTCGTATTTATTGTTACACAAAAAAGCGCGTTTTCCTACAGTAAGAAAAGAAAGTTTAGTTACCACTGTAGTATTTCCTGAACAAGGTGTAGACGGTCGATTAGTGCCCCTCATTAAAACAAATGACTAACCAATAAGAAATACAAAATTTCCGCCGCCGCGCCGGGGACGTAAAAATGTTTCGCCTCGTTTGCAGTACAATAGTGCCGAATGACCCATAAAAGTGTACCGTTTAGCCGAACAATACCTACTTATTTATGTAATACAACATTGGAACAATTATTCTAATGTATCGAACACCCGGTCGCCAGTGGCTAGACTCGCCGGTCGCCGGCAGGGCCTCCGATACCGGAATAGATCGTAGGTACTACTCCTTTTTTTAAATAATATATATTTTACTTTAATTATTTATTTAATCGTGTGGTTTAACAAAGTAATAATAATAATAAACAATAAAATATAATATTTGTACGTTGATTATAAAAATACACACGTTTAGATGTAAGACGCTCGAGCAGTAACAGAAAGCTCGGGGTTTCGCTTCTCATACTTGGAGACACCGAGGCAGTCCGATTGTTCATAGCGCACGCACTCACTTTTGAAAATAATGAATAATAGAAGGCATATTTATATGCACGAGATGCCTGGCGAGTTGATGAAGGGTTGTAAGGGTTGTCGCGAGGGGTATCTTTTCTAACCTTAACCTGAATACAATAAATAACAGCGGGTAATTTCATTCGAATACACTTCACCTTCTTTTGTGGCGAACTGAATAAGCCAAAATTGAAAACTTGAATGTTTAGTTGAGCAGTCCTCACCCACCTACTTTTTGACGTCTAAGTTTTTAACGTTTTTTTGTTAAATCATTTTGTGAAGACTTTTTCGATATTGTTTGTGAGAGATTCTGGTACTGGTGTATTAATAATATACGAAAAATACCTAACCGTGTCCGAGAAAATAAATCAAACGTTATTTTCATTTAGTACCAGAAGTACCGGAACAACGACACCACCCGAAAGTCCGGTAAGTACTTATTTTTTTAGCATTAGGTATCAGGGGGTGAATAGTATGGGGAGGTTATTGAAAATAGATTGTTATAGAAAGTTGTGAAATTTTAACATGGTTCTTAAGTTAAAGTTTTCTACCGGTGAAACGCTCGGTATCAAGTATAACATACGTTACGCATGTACGCATCTCTATTTAAAAAAACACTTAAGTACCCAAATACTGAAATTTTTGGTTTTGTTTATAGGTTCGTTTAAATAAAATAAAAATGATATCCAATTAACGTTTTTGTTATACTTTTGCAATTGTAACTTAACGTTGATCTAGCGTTCACGGAAGTATATAATATTAAACCGGTATTCTGATATATGTCTACCGGTTTTATCGGTATGGGGATCCCTAGTCGAGGTCGAGAGGCTGCCCCGTAGCTGCCTACGTTATTTTATACGTTTTTTTATAAAGAGTGTTTATAAAATTAGCATTTTAAGTATGCGTTAAAAGTTTTACAAGCCGCTGACTAGTGTGCCGGCTAGTGAGCGGGGCGGGAGGCAGCCATACAGGCATAATCTGTAATGGAGTAATGAGTGGGTGCTTTTGATTGGCTTGTTTTAATCACATCATTATTTTATCTCACGATTATTCACAATCGTAACGGGCAGTATTAAAGCACACGTAATGCTGCGGAAATACGCTGGCGGTAATACATTTGTGGGAATTAATGTGCACAAGGTATCTTTTTCGTCGCTTCCTCGCGTTCTCTTCCATCACTCGGCGTTCTACCTCTCCATGTTGTCGCTCTCTCACCTGCGACATATCCAAAGAGTTGCAGGACACGTCGTAGGGAGAGATGTCACTCTCGTATATCGAGTTCGTGGACCATCGATACGTCGGTGCATCTAGTTGCGAGTGGTATTCTCTACACCCTTCTCTAACACCAAATGTCGAATGCGTCACTCCTGTGTCTTCTGAATTAATTGTCCGAGTTTTTGAAGCGTATAAAGCTATATATATATGACCGAGAATTTAACTAATTGCATTTTGATATGTCTAATCTAAATATGTTGTTTTTCCAGATTTAGTCTAGGCACGACATCGAACATCTTGGTCATTTTTCACACAATGTCTAATTAATTAACAATTTTTTTGAATGTTGTATCTATATGATGTATCGCGTTTAGGACATTGTTGTTAAATATAGCGTGCAAACAAGAATATTTCAGTGTCGATAACCGTTTAACTGTTTAGGATAGAGAAAATGTAGCAAGAAATTAACGAGAAATATCCATTTTTCAGAGAAACGATTTAAATGATAATTAAAAACATCAACATATAATGAGGCACTTCATTACGTTGATATTTTATAATTAATATCAACTGCCTAATTAATCCTTGACGACCAAATTCGGCGGACTTCGAGACCTTTCCTTGCCATCCGCCGATGGTGGCCGGGAGTGGTCGAGTTCACCGTTCCCGTCATGAAGCCTAAAGCCTTCCCGCCCGGGTGACTTTCCCCCCTCGTCTGACGGTGGCACGGTGGCTGGTGGCTGGCGGCGCATCAGCGGGAGGGGAGGACGAGGAAATCTGGATTTAGAGTCGTTCGACTAGTTTAGATGTCTCGAGAAACGCTAGACGGACATAATTTAAAATAATGTCACCTGCGTGAGTAGGACATAATTGAAATAATTACCTACCTGTATTATGGCAGCATTACAGTTCTACAAATTTCAAATTTCCGACAAAATGAAAAGAAATGTTCTCTCAGCACCAAACGCTTCAATCGCTGGATGTGTATATTGTATTATTATACCTATATAGAAGAATCACAATGAGTGTGTTTAATAAGACAAAGAAGACCTAGTTTATTTGTAGCTATTGTGATGAGATGTGGTGAATGATCTCGGTCAGCTCATAAGTGATTCCACCAGGTCTGAAACAATATTAACGGTCTGCGTCAGCGGCGACTTCCCTAAGGGAACGACGGCCGTAATCGATGTTTTTTGATGTTTGAAATTCGAGCCTAAATATGCCGGCGGCGCTGATACGTAATAATAGATATGTCGGGGCGGGGCTCGGGTAACTAAAACACTACAAAACGAATGATGTTTCTACGATTTGTGAGGCTCCAAATGTGTACTCGCACATTAACTGCAGCTGGTGGAACTTATTGGCCATCATTTGTAATTTATCGCTCTGGTAACAGTAAACGACCGTACCATTCGGTCGAGACCGAATACTGCTTAATACTCCCCGATGCACAGCGCAGCTCTAATCGATACTTTCCTACCGCGGAGATAATGCTTTACCAGGCCGTATATTTTCTTCACTCGCGTGAATCCCTCATCGTATCACGCGTCTACCCATAACCGATATTCAACTTTCCGTTCTGCTCTCGTACAGAGCCAAACTCCCGCGGCACCACCGAGCACCGCTGCTTTGCAAATCGCGGCAATTCGGCGGCAGAGTACGGGCGTAGAAAATAAATTAAAACTGGTTGATCGTGCATTAGATCGGCTGATCGATAGATGAGGTGCCAAACGACGATCACTTAATTCCACCCGGCTAGGCCTAGGCTAGCAGCAGATCTGTCGACCGTCGTCACGGGTGTACACTCTTTATAGGTATATTTTGAAAAAAATTGACATACGAGGACACTCGTATATATATAAATGTAACTAATCCAGTATTGAAGAATGCCTATTCATACTAATTTCTATGAAATCAAATCTCTAGAATTTAGGCAGCTGAATACATTCAGAATAAATATGACCAGTTACAGTACATAATACAGAAAATAGATATTGTAATTAGTGAAGTGATAATTGATATAGAATGGTGTTATAGAAATTAAAATGATTTGATAAATATCTAATATAATCTATTAACTTGTTTTTGCCAGGGTGACCGTAACGCTACACGAAGTTAAAAGTGATGCGTTTTATCTGGCGGGAGTTTTTTCATTCCGGAAAGTTTTGACTCTCGGAAGACGCCAGAAACGGAATTAAAATACGTCGTGCGGATTGATCAACTTTGCCACTTTCGTAATGTTACAAGTTCACGCCGCCAGGCAGACACGGGGCGACGGGGCGACGGGGCGACCGAGAGCGGGTTACATTGGACACCTGCGGTTTAACCGTTGTTACGGTATTTTTTGCGGAACCTTAATCCATTTATCTTCGCTGTTTATCGAAACACGCGCGTCGGACTATCTGGACCCCTGTTTGAGAAATTAAAGTAGGAACCCACAAACAAAAGTCTCCACTCGGCGTGCAGGTTGGCAATATTGTATAATATATACCACAAATCGTTCGTTGGTTCGAGTCCGACTCCTATTTCTATGATGGACATTTACAGGCGAAAAAAAAGAACATGTTCGCATTTATAATCTAATCAAAGTGTCCGCGGTTTTTCCGAAATAACGTATCTTTCTAATAACTTATATTAGGTTTTATAATTTGACGAGAATATATAATATCGAGTAGTCTACTGAGGCTATTAATACTGATGCACTGCATGGAAATGGAGCGCACTGAATATCATGAATAATAGCTGATTTGTGTTTAATTTAAATATAATTAATATTTTATCTACAATCAAAAAATCGGAGTAATAATCCAACTCTTACCAAAATACATTTAATTAATGGGTATATGCATTATTATAAAAATTAGAAGGTTAAATTAATTTGATGTTAAATTTTTTATTTATTTATTGGTAAACGGCTATATGTGTTTTTTAAATAAATACATTTTATTTAATATGCATATATTGGATTAGTGGAATTGACATAAAAAATTGTTTTTGATGCATTCACATGAAACGTGAACACGAAATATGTCACGACCAGGTAAACTGGAGGATGGTCTTGTTAGAAGCCTCAATCGGCAAGCTTGTATGAGAATGTAGATGAGGCGATAATCGTGTGCCAGGACAGAAGAGTGTGGCGCTCTATCCTCTCTGCCTACTGTTAGTCACATGAAACACCTTTAACGATCTAGTGCATCGAAAAGGTACTCGATAAGTTATCAAGTCAGTCAAATAGAGGACTAAAATACGTTTTTTTTAATATTCACATTTTCTGAAGCCGTTTTCAAAAATCAAATAGTAAAAATTTTGTATAATCAAATTATACAAAATCAAATAGCCATTTTTCTACTGGTCATCAATATTATTTCATTGCTGAACTAACTTATTAAATATAAATGAAGTTAATAATACCCAGTGTCGTAATTAAGTCCACCAACCGGAAAATGTTTAAAATATTACGCTTAGTCCCACTTCCGTTTCCGGTATCCCGCCATTGCTCGCCGTTTACTTTCGCGCGAGACCATCCCCGAGTGGACGGAAGTGACTTCCGGTCCAGGTTGCAGCAGACTACCGCGTCTTGTGATACGAGTATCTCCGGTTTAAGTCCAACTCGATGCTTCTGACATCAAGTGGACGGGTACCCACTAATGCCTCATACATACATAGATATTTGCACATCCAGGCTTAGGCTTCCGACAACTTCTGGTCCAGTTTGTAGTAGATATTTGGATACGCCAGATTTTTGTGGACCCCCTCGCCTCGAACTGTTCACGCCCCTCTCGTCAGACCAGCTTTCTTAACCTAATCGTACAAATTCTTGATCTTCAGTCTTAGCTAAGTTTTAATAAGAAATCTAAAATTAACTTGCTTAAGGATCGAACACCCGATCTCTCGGTTTCCAAGTGAGCGTCTTACATAGTCGTGTGGTATTTAATACAAATAAATTAATCAGTTAGAAAGATATACAGAGAAAAAATCTATGGAAAAAATATTTCGTTGCTAGCGGGTTTCGAACCTGGACCTCTTCCTGTCCGGGAAAGCGTTTTCTCCACTTTCGGTATAGCGATCGAATACATTCCCGATAAATTTTGAACTTATATTCTGCAATATTTCCAATTGATACATCTACTATTCCCGGATAGGAAGAGGCCCAGGTTCGAATCCCGGTAGCGAAATATTTTGTCAATAGATATTTTTTTTTGTACATCTTTATAGTTGATTAATTTAATTTGCACGATAATCCTACAATCTGGTTTAAAATACAATATAAATACAACACATTCTAAAAACACACATCTGTATTGTTATCAAGTCCAGGCTTTGCGCTGTAATCGTAAATGTTTAGACACGCCGATGGCTAATTCCAATTGCAGTATAATCCAATTAGTTGGAGAGATTCAGAAGAATTATCGTGGTAATAACCGATGGACAATAATTAGTGAGAGGAATCATTACCAGTCCGTATACCGACTCAAGGTCCTCGGCTGGCATAACAGTGTGTTGTGTTGTGTTGTGCGCGTGCGTGCACGTGCCGGGCAGCGCCGGTGTAAATATCGCGCGGGAAATTGGCCCCGAAGGCGGGAAAGCTGAGCAAATTTGATTCCTTTTCCCTCCTCTCTCTTTCTACCGTCGTCGCGCTCCCCATTCAATCTGCGCCTTTTTATACTGAACGATAACGCCTCTAGCGACCGCTTTCCTAACTATTCTGGTGAATAGTTAAGTAAAGAAAGAAAAAAAAGTTAAGAAAAGTAGAAAATCTAATCTTGTGTGGAAACGTCGCCGCAAAATGTCGCGCGTTTTATTCCATTTTTATAATAATCGCGATAATTAGTATTACTGATGGTAATATTTATTACTAAGAATGTTAACTAAGCGTGTAATGGGTACGTATTTGTCAATGAGTAATATATTTATCTCCATTGTATAGTTAGCTACCGTTCTGCATCAACACTTATCGTTATTTTCAACTTAACTACGTTTCTAATTATTTCAAAGCAAATCTCCAAAAGATTTATCTCCAAACTTGTGATTTGGAAAGTTAAAAAGTCAACAGTGTCACTTAGTTCCGTTCCTGGGAGTATGTGAATGAAGTATGAATTGATATTCCCGGTTATTTGAGGTATTATCTTTTATCTTTGAAATATTTGTTCAAAGTGCACTCGGTATTGGCGATGTTTTTGTCGCACGGTGACTTCCAAGTCAGCGGTACCCGCAATAGTTGCTCATGAATCATGGAAGGGTGACCGTACTTGGAACTCGTGTTCGATTGAAGTTTTTTTGTGCAAGTTTTTATCGCTTGTCCGAAATGACTGGGATTTTCAATGTTTTTAATATATTTTGGGAGTGAATTATATAACTCGGGTGCAACAAAACCTAACTTGTTTGACTATATATATGCATTATCATCCCTGGCTTCACAATCCGGTATGTGTCCTGGCCTCCCCGAGAATACACATCCACGCTTCCGCCAATCGCTTACTCCATTTTCTTTGACACATCCCAAAATACTCCCGGCCGTACTTCTTTTTAATCTATCTAGACTATAATTTTATACGCCGCCTGGGAGTTGCTAAATTATTCTTAAGTTCTGGCGCTTTAGGTATTCAAGATTGCGGCAAAAGAAAACTTCCGCAGAGTTCGAGAGTCGTGCCGTGTCCGCCATTCAAACTAATAAATACGCGTAGTGTGCCAAATCGAGAAAAGAAAATTGAGGCGTCTACCGATGTGATTTTTGATGCATTAAAGTTGAAGCCGCGAACTCCGACCGGCAGCGCCATCTGCGGGCGGGCGGCCGAGGCGGCGGTTTCCCGCGCGGCCGCGTCGCCGCCCGCCATTACTTGTCAGCCCAGCCCAGCCCAGACTATGAGGCTACTGCTGCGGGCCGCGTCCTCACTGCCCTCGTCCGAATATCAATTATATGTATTCACGCTAAAGGATGGTTCGTCTAACCCGATCGCCGCTCGCTGTATGCTAATCCAACGTCCGAGGATTTTATCACATTTTTACAATTCACGACCTGTCGCCCGTCTGTATGGAGATTTCTACGTTAAACTTGTCGGATGTGACGGCCGATAAGTTTTACTTAATTGGTCGCGTGGCAACGACTCGATTTGGCATTCTGCCGTTTATTTATCGAATTGTATTATTTCCCGCATTTTTTAAATCTTGTTTTATTAATTACTAGCAGAAAGCAGTCGGCAAATCATCGCCTGCAATTGATAAACTATTACATACACAATTGTATTCATTACGTCAGCTTCACTGGGATATGCCCGAACCATTTTACGCTTCGCAATCCTGAGGGTGTGGGCGACGCGGCTATTCAGCCTACTCCAAAATATTTTGTGTGTGAATGAATACCTGACTAAATTACGAGTCGCAAATGTTCAATGAGTGTGTACAAATTCCGTACCGTCATAGAATATATGATTGTATCAGATTTTTTTTAAATAATCCGAAAACTACGACTCCTTTTTCAATGTTTACGTTTCTGACATGGTTGAGATTAGGTACACGCAAAATACTATTTTTCATATGTTGTGCATTGGGTGTGTTACACCCGGCATATATAATACATAGGTAGGTGATATGGATATTTGACCTCAGGCTGCAGTGACTTGGTAAAAGCTTTGCACATTCTCTGAACAATGCCACACTATTAACAACACAACCAGTGCCAGTGGCGTGGTGGAACCGTAATTCTGCACCCACTGCTAAACCCATTGCATATCTATTGATTCAGTGCGTATTTAGATTTGGTGTACCGGCAAAGCCGCCCAAGACGTTGCCGCGCGGAACAACCCCGTCAATGGCGCGCCGACAAACCCGCGCTAACGACGCCGCGCGGTACAAAATTAACAAATTAAATGAAATGGAAAAAAAATAAATTGTTAGGTTAAGTTAGTGAAATTTAAAGTGTCTGTTGAGTATTTTTTAATCTTTGGTTTGTATAATTCGCGATTCTTTCATATTATAAGAATGTTTTCATTTTTATTGGATATAAAATACAATGCATATGAATAAATATCCTCATTTACTGGCTTCGGGCGGCTTTGTCGGTGCGCCATTGTCGGGGTGCCGTATTAAGCTTAGGGAAAACATACATCTAAATGGCAATATTGTATTCTCACTTGCATCTTCACATTTCACCTGTGCTGTGAGCAGTTTTACTAATTAATTAACTCATTAAGATGATCCGTTCACTGTCCGTCACGGGCGCCTCCCCCTGGCGCCTCCCCCTGGCGCCCTCCCCCTGGCGCCGTCACGCGTCCCGTGCAATGTTAACCGATCATTACACACCGAATACATTCAATCAATCGTTTCGACTCTTCCTACCGTCTTCTGCTACTGCCGGTTCTAACGTACGTTTTGGTGGAACATTCTCGAAGGTATTGACCGCATTATTAATAATACGAGCGGATAAGCAATCTGCGGGCGGCTCTTGTGGCCGCTTCGTCAATATACTCGCTAATGTGTGTGTTTTTCTTACGCGTAATTTATTACATTGTCTTTAGACAATGTACACTTCATTTCTTATTTAATAAATATATTGCGTACTGTTATTGAATCTATAAAAGAGAAAAAATTTAATAATTTTTACCTAGATATATTAAAAACACGTTCGTTTTTGCTCTATTCGCGCTTTACAGACCTGTCCGTTTAACCGAGCACTTTACAGCCACAAATGATATTACGTCCGAATCCATCGCATCCAGAGTCATAGATAATATACGGGGAAGCGCAATAATAATAACAAACAATACTAATTTCACATTCATTGTCAAAATTGTAATCATACAGCTGTTCTGTGACCGACGATCTGACAATTTTTAAACTCGTCAGAGAGGCGCTCCGTCAGAACTTGTTGCCATACTTTGAAGAAAAAAACTTATTCTTCTAGCGCCATCTATGATCTACAGTTTCGAACATATTTGTGCCGAATGAAGCTAGTTTTAAATATCACAGACTAACCCAGTTTTATTCCACCTCAATGTGAGTGCTCAACATTGACGTCACAGGCGCAAACCACTGTGAGACACCTGATGGTGGACGGGAGAAAGACTATCGAATACCATCTCGCTACCGTCGGCCCGCGCCGGTCTTCTCAAGTCGAGGAGTCACTTCTCAATTTGTTTACTAGACGCGTAGAAAGCGCTGAAATCGATAACGCGTCGTATTGCGTCGCTTGTTTTCTGTTCGCGACTACACTGCCGAGGTGCCGCTCTGTGCACTGGACGGTGGACGGTGGACGCTGTCGTCGCGACACGTGCCGTGCGCGTGACGACACCTCCGCCGGGCGCGGCCTCCATTCGCAGATCTGACAATGGAAATTAATTAGAAATTTGTAGTTTTCACAGTTGGAGGGTCGACAAATGAATTAGTTCGCGGTCGGACCTCTCGCCTTTTATCTGGTTTTCGATCCCGATACAAGTTAGGCCATACAAATCGCATACAATCAAATTTAGTATGGACACCGAGCGATGACTGGAATTGCGCTAAAAAGTGTTAAAAGATTGTTAGCAATAACATAATATTAATTATTAAGAAAATATACATATAGATGCAATAATAGTTATTTTGTTGTCGCGATGTCGTGTCTTCACCCTCAGTCAGATTGCAATAGTATTTTAATACGAATATCTCTTATCTGAAGATGAAGAGCTTATTTACCACGGTCAAGTAATTAGGCACGTTTTGTTTCTATTATTCCATTTTTATTATATCATAATAAGGTGAACCTGGGGCAAACGGACACTTATGGCCAAACCTACTAACATACGCTGTGAGTGTTTAGTGTTGTGTGTGTTCCGTATTCCGTACAATTAACATTCTTATTGTGAAGTTGTAATTATTCAGATCAGACGGTCTGTGATGTTTTAAATACTAATTAAATGTATTAATTATAAAGATATACGTATAAAATCAATTTTATCGAAAAATATTGTTGTTGCGCTACCGGGATTACATACAGATTCGAACATTTGTCGTTAAAAATACTGTCGCTGTAGCATAGTTGATAATGCACCTTCCCCGGATTGGAAAAGAGATCCAGGTTCGAATCCCAGTAGCGCAACGACGATATTTTTCGATAAAATTGATTTTATGTTTATATCTTTATAATTAATACATTTAATTGTGGTTCTTGTAATCATGGATATAAAGAAGGGAAAAATTGGATTCAGTGCGTCGAGCCTAAAGTCTGACATCACGAAGAATGTGAAATGAAAAGGAACTTTTTTTCAGATGTGTGCAATGTCATATCGAAGAGATTGATAGATGTCCGTTTGCCCCTTAAACAACAAAACTTTGATTTTTCAGTTTTTCTTTGTTTGATGTATTTGTAAAGATATATTTTTAATCGTCCTAGATAATATTTTTTTTTTCTTTTCTCATTTTATGTGAAGGGTGTCCGTTTGCCTCGGGATTACCCTATGTAATATTCTCAAATTGAATATTATTATGTATATATTATTATTACGAGTTTTCTTAAATGTATAAAGTAGCGTCTGCATGCAAAAAATGTAAATGCTCTACCTCGGCACTGACCCAGCGAGGCTGGCATTAACATTAACATTGTGGTAACATTGGCCGCGGCCCGAGGCTGGTCAGCTGGTCAGCTGGATGTGTATACAATAGCGAGATATAAACGAAATGACCGCAATAGTTGATGAGTGTGTGCCGATCTCCACCTGCCACTGACCCTTGACCGTTTCTATCCGCAGGTTACTACCAGCCCGCGGGTCCCCTGATCTCGGCCGGGCCCCTGCACGGCGGCTTCAAGGGGGCCGAGGGGACGGGCAGCGGGGCTCCGCCGCCCCCGCAGGACAACGCCTACTCCAGATACCCTTACTCGCAGCCTCAACAGGTAAATATCATTTTATAATCTTCCGGAGGGACGCTCGCCGCCTTCCGCGGCCGCGGTTGTTCAGGAAACTGCCTTGCAGATTCCGCCGTATCACGAGGGATAACATTTGTAGAAGAATCCATGTTGGATTATGAAGTGTCGACTGTTTCTAAGTTCGTCCAGTTATTTTGTTTAATCGGGATCTATTTGGTATATTTGTCGGGTCTAATCACTACTTACTACGCGCAATTATTTAGTCGCAGTTTTAAGTACGAATGCGCATGCGCGCACATGTGGCTACAAGTGAGCCCTAGTTTTCTAGCATAATATTACCTCATAAAATATTTTTGCAATGTGACAGAAAATCGCAATCGCACACTTGGGTGTGCGAGTCATCGAGCCGGTCGGTCATCATCCTGGACATCATTTATATTTGTTTATATAATGATAGATGTGTACTTATTAATTACTGATTCATTTTCTATTTTTCCACTTACCATAATAAATGGTAATAACATACTAAATGTTCTTCTTGTGCATTATCCGTTCAACGGACATTGGTTACCGTGTCGGCAGCTTCCCGGAGGACAGCAGTGAGTGTGGTTAATCTTGTCCGGTAGCCGTCCGTGTATCGCTGTATCGCCGTATCGCCGTATCGCCGCCCTGGGGCACCATTTTTGGGCCGCTCCAGACGCGTCAGCGTATTGTAGTCGATAAATAGATCGACCCTTTGTCTAGATTCGGTTGATAAATTTCATAATTCATTACAACTTTAATCATGATTCAACCGATATTATGATACCACATTGTGATACCAGTTTTCCAATATTTTGTCATATCGGGTAAAATCCCCCCTTTTGTCACGATTTGTTTGGCGAATTCGTCCACGTTGACATATCTGTTGACGCGATTCAATCAGTAAATGTCATTCGTTTAGTGGTGTGTGGTGTGTGGTGTGTGGTGTGTGGTGTGTGGTGTGTGGTGTGTGGTGTGTGGTGTGTGGTGTGTGGTGTGTGGTGTGTGGTGTGTGGTGTGTGGTGTGTGGTGTGTGGTGTGTGGTGTGTGGTGTGTGGTGTGTGGTGTGTGGTGTGTGGTGTGTGGTGTGTGGTGTGTGGTGTGTGGTGTGTGGTGTGTGGTGTGTGGTGTGTGGTGTGCTCCGCACCGCATTGCGCTCCCGGCGGGCGGTACTGCGACACTCCTCATCGTACACTTGTCATACTTATGTGGTTATTTTATCTTTTATACTTTACATCTCGTTCATCATCTATACCTGTGTTATATCGGACTATTGTTCTATCGCACGTGTTTGATAACCACGAACTGCGCAAAAGCACCAAAGTAGTGCGCACACTGCTATATGCGATATGGACGTTATACAGCCGCAACCTGAAGCGAAGCACTCGGAGAAACATCGCAAGAGATGCTCGAGGAAGATCTTAGGTATAAAATGGGAAGAGCGCAGAACAAAGTGAGTGTCTTTGAATAGGCAAACATTCCCAGTGTCAAAAGTACGATCCTGAAGCACCAATTACGACGGGTGGTACACGGCTTCCCAAACGAGTTGTGTTTGAGCAGCTATTTCACCACAAAAGAAGACAGGTCGGGCCGAGGAAAATATTGAAAGGCACCCTGAACGCGACTCTGAGCAGACGTGGCATAGACAGTGGTGTAGTGATAATAAAAAAGTACCAAATCGAATATGTTTGAGGTTAAAAATAAATGGTTTTAGCCAGCGATAAATTAGCGCTTGCAAACCACGCCCGTGTCAAAAGACTATCGAACTATAACATGTAAATTCAAGGATGACTATTTATTTAAATTGAGTAAATATTTCATCTGTCTCCAAGTGCACGCGGTCGACGGTTGAAAGAATTGGATACCGTCGCGCGCCTAGATGATCCAATTTTTAACAAAAATAACCTATAAAATTTCCCGCACGACTCACGTTTTGAAAATGCTCCAGTCCTATATATTTTTTGCATTCTCGTCATATTCTAATGTATTCTTGCTGCGTGATATTTGATGTACTAAATTCTATGCGGAATATTTTGAATCTAAATATTTATTAATGTACTTAAATAGTCCCGTGTCAAAAAAAAAGTGACAGGGCGGCGCCCTGGCTCGAAAAGAAGCATCAGGGCGCCGCTCTGGCCCCATTACCGGGACCGTTCTATGAGCGAAAGCCTTCACATCGGTCCCACTAATTTACCGCCAGATTGGCATTTTTTTAAACGCTATATGGCAATGATCGTGTACAATGGCGTCAAAAAGTACATTGGGGAGGAGAAATATGCGAAATAAACCACGGCGGACGTCCTCGTACAAGGTCACGAGCACGTCAGCTGTCAATATCGCTCGTGTACAAAAGAGCGGCGCACGCTGAGTTGACGGCGGCAGGGTTCGCTGTGCGCGCATTTTCATTTGCGCAGTCAAAACTAAATATTTGTATTAACGAATTAAAGTTGCAGGCGATTTTAACGCGTCTTCTGGATGATGAACATGGCTTAAACAGATGTTCAAGACAAACAAATGAACAGTGGTGATCTAACTGTACGAGAATTCATCTTGCCCGATTAAACCGGATCGGACGCGATGAAGAATTTCTCGATTTTAATGAAAGTCACCGAGAATGAGTGTCACTAAATTGACGGGTGCGGGATGTTGAGCTATCGGCGCGTCATTTCAGAGCAACGAATGACGGAGATATCTTGCAGTGATACCGCGCATCCTGATGCTGACGGAAGGGGAAGATAAGTTGCAAGTAGTGCAAGCTCAAGCACTAGCACTAGGATGACAAATATTACAAATATATCATAAAACTCAGCAATAGGCAAAAAACAATAATTTTTACTCACTTATTTTTTTGATAACTTTTTTTATTAAAATATTTATGGCGAAATTTATTTGACAACCCTATAACATCCCGGCCGGCGTTTGCGTTGCGCAAACACACGTGCGCAACGTGATTTTTGTAATTTTTTTCAACACTTTCGGATCGACAGGAAAATTAAATGAATTAAAAATTAAGGAGCAGTGAGCGGCAAACGAAGGAAACTATTCCTAAAACAGTACTTACTGTACTTGATCTCGATGTTACTTATGTACACATTCATTTCGGTCCAATAGGTAAATCGAACCAGTACAATTTAGTTCATCTGCTCTTCGTGCGTGCTGCCTGAAGGGGCGAGGGGGTGGGAATAGTGTACCAGAGTTATTATTACTAGTTACTAGAGACATTATTATTGAATCGCTCACGACCAACTTCTGGATAAGCTTCCGGCTAGAGAGCCAAAATTTGAAAATAGTTTTGGGTGATCCAAAATCAACCCCTATTTTATCTTTCACGGTTAGAAACGTTATACGTCTGTCAAATAAAAATTATACCGTTCATGAAAATGAGTTGATACATCATTGAAGTGGTGAAAATTCTGTAGAAAAATTCGCGGAAACATTCCGTACTTTTGGTCCATATGAATCCTCGTTCCGTTCTGTTGTTGAGTTAATAAAAAAAATAGAATGTTCCAGCAGTGTTGCTGGCGTGTAAACTAGAAACATTGCTCGCCCAACCAGATTGAGTGAAAACATTTCTACTGTCCAGATTTTATTTTATGTATCGATAAGAAGACGTGCACAGCAATTAGACACATCATTTGCCACTTGCACCGTATTTAGCGTCAAGATTTTGGCCTGAAGGTTTATAAACTTACATTGATGTAAGAATTAAAGCCTGCAGACCTTAGGGACGGTTTAGTTTGGCCAATTAGGTTCGTTTAGGTGTCGTTCCGAATTAATACAGTATTTTAACCTCCAATAACAGATTTGAATTTGAATTACGCATTATTAATTTCGAGTCAGCATAACATTAGAAGAAGAGGCTGAAATTTAGAAAATATTTTATGTGGAAAGTATTTATTTTGTTTTTATTTTATTTTGCGTCAATTACTATTTATGATATATATATATATACCATAATGTCCATAATAAGAATACAGTTCTCAAGCAAAAAATTTAATTAACCAGGCATTAATTCCTCTTGAGGCACCCCGTCTACTTATAAATGCATTTGTGGTGTCACGTGTGGACTATTGTAACAGCATCTATGCTGGCCTACCAATGTTTCAGCTGGATAGATTACAATCTATTCTAAATGCGGCTGCACGGATAATATATGGAGTTTCCAAATTCTCTCATATAACATCCCTTTTACATCAGCTACATTGGCTCCGGTTCCCTGAAAGAGTTGAATTTAAATTGTGCTGGTTGATGTACAAGGCGACACATAACACGGCGCCTCTATATTCAAGAACTTTATATCCCAGACAATTTGAATGGTAGACGTCAAACTCTCAGGTCAGCCTCTACTTCAGCTGCAGGAAGGGTTGTAGAACCGATCAGCCGTTGCCAGAAGTCTAAATTTAGTGAACGGGTATTCGCAGCGGCAGGCCCGAAAGCGTGGAACTCTTTGCCCTCCGTTATTAGAAACAGTGCATCAGAGACTTTATTTAAGAAGAAACTAAAAACACACTTTTTCAAAAAATCATTTCCATAAGTGAAAATAACGATATTTTAATTTAAAAAAACATATTATGTGTAAAGCGCCTTTGAGGTGAAAGTTTTTACGAAAATGGCGCTATACAAATTATCCATTATTATTATTATTTCATTATATGTCAGAGGCAATGAACAAAATACACAATGAAACGTGACCGTTTGCAGGTGATGCACTACGGTGGCGGTTTTGGAGCTTCGCATCCCCAGTACGGCGGCTACGGACCCCCGGGCCGGCTGGGCGCGATGGGGGCCCCGGCGGCGCCGCCCGCGCCACCCGCGCCGCCCGCCTGTTACCGCGCCCCACCCGCGCATCGTCCCCCGCCGAGCTACCGACCGCCGCCGCCTGACCAGGTACGCTTGGCTCGATGCCTTACTAAAAATTTGTTCAAAATTGACATCTCATTCCTCTTCCATTCAATTGTCAGATGCCCGAAACCACCACGCGGGCGTGCGAAGTGATGATGAAATGAAATCACATCACGTCACGTCACGTCACGGAATGAAGGAAATCTTTCTTCGGCAGTTCGAAACGTCGCTAGTTAAAAAGTCATAGAATTTCATAAAATATTTTAATAGGACCCTTTCCATTATTTTTATATTTTTTTCTTAATTTAAAAAAAATAAAATATAAAAATTAAAATATGTTTTTTTTCTTAAAGTTGTCATAAAATATTTTGTGGTGTAATTTGATTCGTAAGTGATCATAAGTAAGACACAAAATCAATGTTCTTCCACTATTTGTCATTTCTTTATATGCCTTACCATTATTAATATTAAAAGCTTATGGCTTATTAGCATGTCCGTTATCCGGGCTGACCTTAACTTTGCAAATGTCTGTCAGTATTATAAATGGAAACAATTACGGCGCGTGCATGCGTAGTCTGCTTCTTCCGTCAAGGCACTTTCAGGAATGCAGATATTTTTTATTATATTTATGCAGTTTTGATTTTATTTTTACAAAGTAACGTGAGCTGTTATGACAAATATTAGTGTTTCGAAGGTTCCTTGTTGAGTGAGAACTTTTAAAAAAGCAACAGAGCACTCTCCAGCACCCCCGGAGAGCTATCAGTGTGCCAGACTACCGTACCGGCTAAATTAATTAATTCTAGGTGCATTTAAACTATTTTTCTTAGGTTAGTCGGTGACTCGGCACACTGCTATTACCATACTCTATAAAATGCCGCTAAGTGATTCACACTTTGTGTAACTTGGTTTTAATTAGCATATCTGATGTATTGTATCGAACACTTGAAAGTACGACTGGAATAGAATTATTAATGTAAAACTTTATTAATAAATGTAATAAGAAGGCTTTTCTTCAAACTATTCTTACGTTAGTTCTCTCAATATTTGTATGACACAAAGGTATTCTTGCAACTTCCTGACAAATGATCTACAATCTGACATAGAGAGAATTCAGATATCCCCAGATTGTAGATCTTGATCTACTACCGATACTTAACATTAAAACAACATTCTTTTAGAATAAGTAATGGAGCAGCTAAGCACAATTGGACTGAGACATGGTATGTTTTTTGTATATTTGCAGGGCTCCCCCGCAGGCGGGGAGGCGTACGCCCCGCAGTACTGCGCCCCCTGCTATCAACACCCGCACGTACCGCCTCGACCTGCCGTCGCCTATCTAGGTAAATCTACTGACTACCTTCCTCAGTTATTATTTCTTCGTCAATCGTTGTAATTTAGGCCGCAGACAATATTTTAGCGATATTGTATAATGACATTTTTTAATTTTCAGATTCGGCCTATCAAGGCTGCCCGTGTCCGATGCAATCGTGTCCAAAAAACGTCCATACTGGGCCCGTTACTGGTAACCCCCCTGCCAGTGGCGGCCCCGGCAAGACTAGTCCGCCGCGAGGAGGAGGGGGGACGGGCAGCCGGGGAGGAGACTTCCGGCGCTGCTCCGTGCTAGCTCCGTCGCTGCCCCCCGAGGCGCTGGGCCCGCCCTCGCCGGCGCGAGGTTCGGCCGGCCTGGACCCTCCGCACCCTCCGCGTCGCGCTCGCCTCGGCAAGGCCATGGCGCGCAAGTCCATCGCTCCCGGAGACACCTCCTCCATGTTGCTGGCGTGCCGCCCGGGACCGAGCCCCCCTGCGCCCCCCGTCGCTCACCCCGACAACGTCAAGAGCGAGGCGGACAGCGGGGACGAGGTCATCCTGCTCGACTCTCCAGGATCCAAAATGGCCCCCATTGATGTTTCATCTTCGGAAGAAAATTGTCCCGATAATAGAAGTGAGAAAGACTGCGTAATAGTGAGACATACTGAAAATGAAGATATTGTGATAGATTTGTCATCAGACACTAAAAAAGAAAATACTGATACTGCTGAACTTTTACCTGCGAGACCCAAAAACCCTTCTACAACAGATGTGCAAGCGCTGAAGGAGCATAATGTTGATAGTAATGTAGTGATGAAGGAAATAATTAAAAAGTCGGGTGATGTTAAACCAAAAGCCGGAATAAAAAGGAGATGTTCGAAGCTGGAGATAGATATGGAAGTAGATTTGGACGACAGTCTGGCTGCTAATGGGATTGGAGAACATGTCAAACTCCAGAAGAGACAAAAAGTGTCCATAACCGACCTCCAGGCCCCCAAAAAGACCTTTACAGGAAGTTATAAGGATCTTATAAAGAAGAATGATAAAGTTTTCAAACTGAACAATGGGAAGAGACAGTTAAACACTGTTAAAACAGAAAAGTGCAAGTTGCCAGGGAAAGGAATCTCTTTAATAGACTCTGATAAATCCATCACGATAAGAGTTGTTAACAAAAGAAAAAGCACGAGTCCATCTGTTCGCCATTCACCCATCAACAAAAGGAAAAGATTTGGAAGTAGCCTTCTCAAATTAGCCGATAAAAGATCTGCACAATCGGTCCAAGAAGAACCCGAAAGTGAAAAACATCGCGAAAGCTGTAAAAAAAGTTTATTAGCTTCCATCCCTAAATCCAAAAGTGTCACCCTACTGGATGACTTGATAATGAAAAACAATCTCGATCGAGTCATCGAAAGTGTTGTCAAGAATGCTCCCGTCGAAGAAGTCACAACTGCTGAACCCAGTCCGGCAGCTCTATTCTCTAACCCTTCTAAAGGTCCTGCTAAGGCGTCGAGTTGTACGAGTATGCTGAAAACCTTAAAGTGTAGCCCGGCCGGTGAAGAATCCGGGGCTAATCCGAAAGGCAGAACAGTTCTAAACATAAACAATAATGTAGTGAAAAAAGTGAATGAAGTAGATTGCAGCTCGGGGAAGGCGGAGAGGAAGCTATCTACGGAGAAACGAGGACGTACTGATTCCAAATCTCCCGGAACCATCAATAGGATATCAGAAAAAAAGCAGAAGGAAACGACAAAAATAAAAAATGTAGATAATGAGATGGCAAAAGATTCGACTGCACATGCAAAAGCTGACGGCGCAAAGGCTAAAAAGGCTACCACCTCCACCACCACCAAGTCTTGCGCTAAAAGTTTGGGAAAGAGAAAAGGAAAATCAACAGAGGCATCGGACAATTTGGAAAGCGCTCCTTGCCTGGACAGTCTGCGGGACCTGCCTCTTCTGAGAAGGGGGCCCTCGGGACCCAAATGGAGCAACGGATGGACTTGGGAAGGAGAGCCCCAATACAGCAAAGTGTATATAAATGTAAGTTGAACAGTCTTTTAAAATACATTATTGCCTTTGGCTTTCTGTTACGTATTGACTAACCTGTGCATTGTGCTATTCCAGAACGAGGAGAACTGCATATGGGCGCGCTGCTGGGTGGGTATGAGGCATTCTCGGGCGGGGGACTCGGTGCGGCGCGGAGACTCAGTGTTGTTGAGAGCCGGTGCGCGGCGCTCCGAGCCTCCCTTTGTGGCTCGTGTCTCGCAGCTCTGGGAGAACCCCACCGACGGTGAGTGAACCATGTACAATGCCTCATCTTAGATATATTTGTGTTTTGCTCTCCTCTCCATATGTTGTGTTATTAGTAGTATAATATCATTAATTATTTTGACGTTTACATTTATACAACATAAAATTCCTACTTTTCGCTACCATGTGGCAAAGGTTTTTTAAATAAATTTTCTTTTGGAAACTAATAACTGATACCTCATTATTTTCATCTGATAATAATAGTCCCCAAAAGCAGTGTTTTCAATATAGGCATTTCCATGTTTCTATTAAACTTTGATCCATTGGTTGTATTATAGTCATGGTATTTTGGTAGAAGATATTTTACTGTACACGTTTTGTGAATCTGGCTTAAATTGTCAGATTCAAAGGTGCGTTATCGAGTAATATCACAATATACATACCTCCTTTTATCAATATTATTTTGGTATATTTTTACTGGTATTTTGGCTTTTGTTTAAAAGTGTCATCATTCCTCCGTGTCTTTTTTCTGACAATCTTACGAGACTGGGTGACTTGTTATATTGTTAAAGCACCATCTCCAGAATGGCTTCCTAATAAGATACACCGTGCTTGTTGAATTGCCACAAACCAGTATGGTTACACTGGCTCCGGTGCAGTATTTTGATTATGCTAAGGAATTAAGGGTGTTGAGATATTTTATTACCATATTTAAACTTTGCCGTAATTATGAAAACATGCAAAAGACACACTTAAATTTTATTTAAACACAAACATAAATAAAATAAGTGTTTTTGGTGAAACTTTGTGGAATTCCATCATTATTTTGTAAATTGAGTTGAAACGCTGTTTTATTTCACTATATTAAATGTTAGAACGTTTTCGGGAACATCTTTCCATTATCAATAATACAATTAAAGTTAACAACATTTTCAGACAGTAACTAAGGATGTATCTGGAGTTAAGGGTGGTGGGGGTGGAGTTAAAATGAATAAGAGGGGATGTAATGGATGGTATTTGGATGTTTATTATTTTCTTATTGTTCAAAATTATTAAATTCTCTAAGATGTCTGACTTTCGTCCTTTGGCGCAACTATGTACTTCTACATCTCATCTCATTATAGAGTCCTTTGGTTTTACTTTCTGATGAACTAAATTGATAAGCCATCGGCGCGCCCACCTCTTGCCCTAATTGAATTTCTTCATTTTTATCAATGTTATCACTGAAGCCTAGAAAAAAAGTATTGATGTGGTACCGTAAAAGTATTTCCTAACATTTTTAGTATAATCTTAGGAAAGTGGTGGTCATTTTTTGTGGCTAATTCTAGAAATACATGAAGAGGGGACGTTCATTTCTAGGCAACAAAAAGTGTAGATGGATGTTTAAGGACTCATATTGTTGTTGCAGGAGAGATGATGGTGTCCCTGCTGTGGTACTACCGGCCGGAGCACACGGAGCGGGGCCGCCAGCCGGAGGACTGCATGGACGAGGTGTTTGCTTCCCGTCACAGAGACGCCAACAGCGTAGCCTGCATAGAGGACAAGTGCTACGTGCTCACTTACAATGAGTATTGCAGGTATGATTTACTCATGAAATTTCTTCGCAATATAAATATATTAATTCTTTCACCGAAAGGATTTCTCTCGTTCTATCTTTAAGCGATGCAGTATTTTATATTCTTGCACTTAATATCGCTTGATGAATTGCATCTCCCGCTCTATGTATTGTCACTTGAGTTGTTGTATTTTGACATATTTTTGGGTGTTCAAGTGTTAATCCATCGTTTTACTGCACTTTCAATCAATCCACTTCCGAATCTGTGAGACTTTAATGTTATAATTAAAATGTAAATCTTTTTTTCTTTTTAGTACTTTAAAAGTGTTTCTTAACATTTTCAAGACAGATACATTAGCTAATATAAAAGCATCTCTGTTTTTGTGGCTTAATTTAATTGAACAAAACACTGATTAATCCAAAAATGGTTGGCAGAGATAATTTATCATAGGAACTTCTAAAATGATTTTTCAAAACCATGAAAACAGATAAAAGTTTTTTTTTTTGGTTCCATGGTCCCATTATTTTAAATAAAAAGTCAGTGTGTATTGATATAATATACATACCTAGACGTTTATTTAGTGTAATTACCCTGAGCCTATTATTATTCATACTTGCATTCTGCGTTAGTGGTTTGTCTTCCAACAAGCGCTTTGCTAATTTCGAAAATAGGAAAGGGTTCATTTAGATTTTGTTTTTTACTTAGACATTCTACCACAGATTATTTATTTATTATTATACTAGACAACATTGTCTTAATTTGAATGAATCTCATAAGAATAATCACTCAGATTCAAATCTTCAGAACTGATGATTTATTCATACAAATATTAAATTACCTAAATTTTTGGAATCAGTAATAAATCCAGAATGACCCTCACAAGTCTGTCATGATCTCTCCTGTTTACACATTATTTTAAATGACAACATTTCTTGAAAAATGAACCTTTACATTATGGACTTCCGATGCCTTCTTTCTTACACTGTTCTGTTGCTGGATGTATTATTTTTCCACTAATTTAAGTACAATTCAATAAATAAGGAAATATATAATTATGACGGTTTGGTTAAAATAATCTTTATTTTGGGCTTATTTCATCCCAAAAAATAATTTATCTTGCTGTTAACATGTAAAATTACATTCCTATTCCCTTTTGTATGCAAAAGTATTGCAGTAAATGTTTTTTTAGTCCATAGTCCTAATATTATTTCCTCATTAGTCGGGAAAATCAAACGACTTAATGCTGAGTAATTTTTAAATTGACCATAGATAATTGTTTTCTGACCATATATAAATCCTACCGTGTCATTTCTGAGTAGCAACCTTACAATGAGATATTAAATGTTATTTTGTGTGTTTGCAGATACCGCAAGCGGCTGCGAGCTACGGAAGACAATGTCCGCTGCACTCCGAGTGTGGTCCCGAGTATGCCTTCTGCCGAGGTGATCCCCGCGCTAGCCACCAACGACTCCCGCTTGCCCCCTGACGTATCCCCCGATCTGGTTCTGTTCTGCCGCCGTGTCTACGACTTCAGGCTCAAGAAGGTCATCAGTGCCGCCGTGAAAGGGAAAGCCTATTACAATTAAGGATCAATTACGCGAGTGCTCGTCCCGTGACAGCCTTTCGCACTTGTATCAAAATAACTTAGTTATTTATATATACGAGATATTGTATATTTTTAAGTCGGTGATTTGTTCATCGTGTTTTTGTTAGTAGTCTGTAGATGAAAGGAAATACGGATCGATGGTACTTACGGAGAGTGACCACTTCTTAAGATTTTTATTGAATGCGAAGACAGCTATCGAAAAATAAGGTGACTACGTACACGTTACATGCGATTCCATTGAAATGGTATTACGTAGGAAGTTGACAATTATTTAAATGTTTGTTTATATTTTAGTTTCTTGCACAATTGACATGTATTTATGAAATTTGTTATTACAAGATCAATGCACTTTCTTACTTTATTTATATGTGTTACATGATTATTTGTAAAAGTATGTTTCATAACATTTCCCTTTTTATATATGGCGCAGTTCAAAATCATGTTTCACTGGAATAACCCAGGTGCAGATCTTTCCCAGAGTTGTTGCTTTTTAGGACTGTACCTTATGATGACTGCGTGCTGGCCGTTGCCGTGTTTCGGAGGATGTGATCAGTGGAGCAGGCACTCGAGTATAACTAATAGCAGACGTTAATACTGGACTCTGTGGACAGAGGCAGACGTATAGAAATGTACATATTTGCATTATTATGTGACTCCGCATTGTTTGACCTCTCAGAGTTCTTAAAACCTTCTGAAATAAGAGTCTTTGACCGTAGAATGGGTTATTTGTTATCATTTTCGTGCTGACGATTTTCTAAAAGTAACCTTTTTTGGTTCAGTATAAATTATTAATTTTTGTGGAAAAAATCCAAAATAAAGCATTTATCCTTTGACTTGTTGATGTTGTTGAGAGTTTTATTTGTAAATTGAATAAATATATTTTTTATTATTTCTTCACTTTTATGCACATATCATTATGTGAGTTAAAATGCAAACACTTTTGTACCGTTTCACAGAATTTGTTTTATACATGTATAAAAATACAAGCAACCTTTTTGCATCATCCTTTTTATATGAAACACAATACTTTTATATGAATCCACCAAAACTCATACGCCGATATGAGTAATTCTATAGATTTTATTTTACTTGGATATAAAATCGCAAAAGTGCCTGCGAAAGTTGCAAAGTGCCTGGAATTTAAAAGCAAATCTGTGAAAAGGTGTCGAGTGCTTTGTTTTGTCTTCATCCTCGGTTCCGACCGGGGGGATGTTACGGGTCGGTCACGAGCCCCGCACGACCAGATTGTCCTCTGCCAACATATCGACCGTAGCAATATATCAAGGGGGGTTGACTGCATTGAATGTTTCCGCATCGGATGGACAGATTTCTCGGGAGGCTCTTCAGTTAGGTGTAATCTGTACCGATAGTGTGCGGAAGTACACGTGACAGCACAAATTGTTAATGTTGATCTAAACGAGGATTCTCTGCGCCAAGTTTGTCGGGAAGGGAGAATATTATTGTTTTAAGTGATGGTAGGGAATACTAAACATGAGGGAACATTGTATAATATGATTTGATTGTAACTAGATTTAGAACAGAGATATATTACTATGAGATGATTGTGCTCTATCATATATATTTGAAGAAGTATACATATTGTACCATGATATTTACTTGTTTAGGGAACTGTGTGACTAGTTAGTACCTCTTCGTAATTTAATAAGTGATAAACCTTACGACATATAATATATATCTTTGGATTACATAGTTTCAAACCGCATCAGTAGTCATGTCTACGATTTCTGACTGTACTTATGGAGAGTAATAATATCGAGGGATCGACTGGCAATCAACTGGGAAATATGAACTGGATTCCTATCGGAGAATATTCTTTCGTAGTTGATCGGTTTACAATATTTTGAATCATTGCATTTTTTCATTTTTCACCGTACGGTGAAAAGAATAATAATTTTGTATACATATTATGTTAAGTTTAAAAATGATAAACTTAATAGTAAAGTTGTATGAAACAAGGTGCAAATAGATTACCATTAATGTTATGTTATGTTAATGAACTAAAATTAAGTCTCATACAGTGCTGGTCTTCTGTTGTACTAGAACCTGCGACCTACGACCTACGACCAAACTCCGGGCGCACGCTTCACCCTAGGTAATTGTGTGTACTATTGTAATATCGGCCAGTCAAGTCAATTCAACACACACTATAACAGATTAGTTGATTTCTCTAAACTTAGAAGGTTAAATTGAATTATTTCCTTATTTTATAAATTACACCGAGTTTTTTTGTATTTTGTTCTAGAACTCCTGTTTGTGCGATAATGAATGCTCGGGAATTATTGTAGTCAGTACTTTGCGCTCAGTCAAGAATGAATTAAAATTTTATTTATTTGTGTTATCATTTCTTGTAGTTTGTTGCCTCTATTTAATAATCATCATTAATATATGTGTTTTTATTTCTATTTCATTTTGGTTTTATTTTTCAAACCTAAATCCTGTACCTATTATTTCCTTTATCATTAGCAGCGTCCTCCGGAAGATTCATTTCAGCAACCTAAGATTCCACAAGAGACACTCAATTTTTATCTGGGATTATTTCCACCGCGTATTGCACTAGGAGTGGCGATGTACATAAGGTAGACATCTTCGGGACTGGTCCCAGTCTGACTAGATTCCGGGTATCGCTCGCATCAGTAGATTAAATCCCTTATTGATAATGTGTGTTAAAATATTGTCAAAGTGTACCACGTAATGCTTTTGGATGTCATTTAATATAAAAATATTTGACCCTCCAAACAAACAAACACACTATATTCTGGTTTTATTAAAAATAAGAAACATCGATTGATCAAACATAACTTGAATAGTTTCTGTGGTGGTGGCGGTTGCCAATTTGATCCTGTCTCATTTTCACATTTCTTCCGACCATTGTTCTTAATTTGTAAAATAAGAATGTGAATAGTTATTTTTCTTTACTGAAAAGGGCTCATAATTTAATATCAATAAATGTTGAGAGTTCTCCATATCTCCAAGTGATTCAATCATCATCCAGAGTCTCTGAGAATGTTCACGGAGATCACCAGCTAAACGGTGCCTATTTTTCCAACGTTTATCCTAGTTGTAATGGGCAGTATATTTATTTGATAAACTATTGGTACATAATACTACAAAATATGTGATTTTGTAAACAAACCACTATTAATATGATTTTAGCTAAAGTAATAGTTGGCCTTTTTAAAACTGTTTTGTACATTCAAACATTTATCTATACCTTTACAAATGATAAAGAATTTTTTATGAATTATTAATTTAATTACTACTGTGGTCTTAATTTTGCATAGCGATTGCATTGACACATTTTTTAATAAAATCTGTAGTCCTGGCATCTACCTCGTTTGTTTGTGATAATACTTTTCATCACTATTGCCACGAGGTAACTAATTACGGAGAAGTATAATCTGACCAAAACCACAAACTTTTGTCGAGAGTGCTACAATAATTGTTTACAGAACTGCACAGCTTTGGGGCGCCGTGATAATACAGGCTCAATATTTAGTTTTCGCAGTGGAATAGCACAAATCATTCTTAATGATTGGTTTTATTCAGTCAGTGGGGGGCTATGGATATACTTTTCATTCCCACAATTATTTGTAATCAAATCATTTTGTATCAGATAAGTTTTCAGGTTCTCATAAGCATAGATAATATGTGTGTGTCTTTTTGGGATATCACAGAGCATTTATCTGTAATAATCTCTATATAGAAGTATCTGTACTATGTTATTGCTTTTTTAATTATATTAACCAATTCAATCATTATTATGATGTGTAACTATAATTGTAATAAAATAACATAAGTTTCCATCCGATTCATTTTATACCTGTTATCAGTGACTGGGGACCACAAGGTGGCTTCAGTGTAAATTGAAATTTAAAAAGTTTATAATGTAATTGTTGTATACTTATTTCCACCATTAGTTATCTGATTTTTAAACAACTGAAGTGTATGTAAATAAGCTTGTTATTTTAAATTTTGTAGATTTCTTAAATTCGGTGACTAGGTAATAGTAATCTTATTTCCGTGGGATGAGCCACAAACTGGTGGAAAGACGTACAAAAGATTTATTCTAAAAAATATACTCCAAAATAGGTGAAGATTAAATCACTGTAGGTACTATACAAACCATCACTCGTTACTTTTGTTTGCTTGCTTTGTATTTTGTTGGTATCTTTTTTGCTTGAAGAATTAATTATTAAGCCTTGTTGTTAGGTGCCTTGCTGTCTGTCCCCCCATTGTCATTAGAAATGTGTGTGCGCTATTTAAATAATCTATGGTTTATCTGTCTTCTACAAATAAATGTGAACTAAGTCAAATAAAATGGTTTTCTTTACACTCACTCCTTCAAAATCATTAATTGTGTGTATCATAAACAAATACTGAGAAACTATTCTGCAACACTCGACAGATTTCAAGTCGTTATTTGTGTATCAAATACAGCAAGCACAATTTTCAATATTTTCAGGGACAGAGGAAAGTTATAGACATGGACACTTGATAAATCAACAAGATAATCTTGGTTCAAACACAAATCAGCATTTTACAACCATTCACATTCTTATGAGTAGTTTTCTATGCTATTCTACTGTTTACAATATAGTTATTCTGCATATGTTGTAAAGTAGGTAACAGATATTTTGAGTATGTCCAAATCTTTGTAGGAACCAATTACTGGGATTTATCCCCCGAGAGACTCATCATGGCATCTATAATATATATTCAAGGTAAGAGATATTTTTGAACTTGAAAGTTGATAACAAATGTGACAATTAGGATTATGTGTCCAGTTTGTGTTGGCCATATTGTGCCCTACTGTAACAAAGTCAGTGCAATATAACATCTGAGCAATACTAAGGTGTGCGGGTATTTATCATAATCTTTATCAAGACTTCTTCATGTGCCGCTTTTTATCAAATGTTGGCGACCATGTTGCAGTATGTTGATTTATCCTGTACACGATCACCAACATCTTGGACATTAAACCACTTTATGAGGTTAAGCAGCCAAGATAATCTCTCTGTACCTAAGCCTCTGCTGCATTTTATCTTCCTCTTCATAATGAATTGTAAAAGATCACATTTTTCATTGTGGAGAATGTAACCAGAGTGTGCAGCTTCCCTTGATAGTTGCTAATAATAATAATAATAAGTAGATAGATCATTTTTATAGCACCATTTTCATAAATATTTCACCTCAAGGGCGCTTTACACAACTTATTTAAGTCAAGATAACTAACAACATAAATATGCATCTTAATACATCTTCATTGGTGATGTGGTCAACACATGCCCTACCAGTAGCCTTATACTGGTATGATATAAGGCTACTGGTTGGGTCCTCCCCCAGTGCACTAATAATAGCATTGGTCCTTAAAATAGCACAAACGATTTTTTATGCACACACCGTGATCCAAAATCAGAAATGAAGAACATTGCAACTGATTCATGTTTTTATCACCGAATTGTACTTTGAACCACCTGACTCCTTACTATTATACCTTTAATTATTATTATTTTTTATAATTGAATACATAATTTAGTACATTAAAAGATCATAGAATGTGCTTGTTGGTCCTGTGGTTAAGACCCTCGCCTAGTGATCCAGTGGTTGGGGGTTCGAGCCTTATTTCAAGAGGTCATCAAGTTAGTCCTATTTTCATAGCACAAGTGTTTAGCTTATTTCGAAAACAGTAAGAATATTGACGTGACATGTATTTTTTTAAATAAAAAAATAATATACACATACAGGTTGGCTCAACAAAAGTGAGAACATCTTGTAACACGTGAGTTATTTAAAAACATAATGTAATATACAATATTTTGCGTATGTCCAAATCTTTGTAGGAACTAATTACTGGGTTTTATCCCCTGGGGGATTGTCATCAAGATTAAGATGTCTCATAGAGATGAAGATATTATTTTTATATGAGAAGTATGGAAGTCTTTGGCATTACTGGGCTTACAACCTGTCATCGGCTGGCTTAAGTGATCACTTTACACAATGTAACGTTGACCTAGTTTACCCACGCTACCACATCTATCAAATTTTTGGAAGTTGTATATATATTAAATCAAGATGGAACATTTCACTTATTTATAACCAGTTATGCTGTCGCCATCTATTGATATCAAATCTACTGCTTTTAAATCTGGGCAGTTCGATGGTTACATGCCTGGCTCGATGAACGCAAATTAACATTCTCACGATGAAGAAAGTTAATTGTATTTCTGGCTGTGTGAGATGGAGCTCCGTCCTGCTGTAATGTTCAGTTATGCAGTAATGTCTAGCTATACTTCAGGCTTTGTTTTGAAACTTTTTGATCATTTTCCTAGCACCCCAACGTTTTTCAATTCGAAAATTTTTGATCAGAATACAGTCTTCTGCAGTGATTTTTGTCATTCTGGGCAACAATTTGAAAAAACCAAAAATAAACAATGGGAATATTAATAATCAAAGATGGCGACTGAAAATTGTCTAAATAAAACGTAATATATGTAAATAGGTATGTAAGTAAATTATTAAACTATTTAAGCTATTGTTGATATTGTTAAACTAGTTTTGATGTTATTATATCACATTTTACGAAATGTTCTCACTTTTTTTGGGCCACCTTGTATATCATTAGACTTAAGAAACAATGGTAAGTAAAGATCTCTGGAGAACATGTCTGATGTAAAAGTTTTATAAAAGAATTTTAACAAATAAATGGGTGTTGAAAAACTAGATATTACCTATTCAGATATATTACTTGGAAATTCTACCAACTCATGATTACAGATGGCAATAAATTATATACATATAGTTACACAATAAATTTTCAATTAAAAAAAAAAATCAAGCTATGTCTTTATTGAGTAGCAAAGTGTTTGATGTAGAAGAATCTTCGAATTGATTTGATAAATGATATATCAGGAAAGTATCTAATACAATGTGCCTTCGACATAGTCCCATCAGCCAGTGCTTAGGCAATTTAATTAATTAATTTTATATATTTGTATTCATGAATATTATAAATACATACAAGCTTTGAAAATAATACTATCAATATATATCTATTAAATAAAACATTGAAACAAAATAAAATAAAATATCACAAATCGAATAGACTACAGTATATTTCTACAACTAATAGAGTTCTAATTTCTGTGGTAAATGTTCTCTCTCCTTAAGTAACATTGCAAAGTTATGAAATTATGATATCTGATATTCGGATTCATGTCTGAAGGGCCAAATTATATCTTCTTTTCTCCACTCTTTCACATTTTAATACATTAAACTCACTCAAATTTTAATACATTAAATTAATTACTTTTTAATATGTTTATTGGTGACCGAGTGGATGTAAACTTATCTACAAATTCAAAAATAGAGAATTTCTTTCCAGCATGAGTCAGGTTTAAGTTAGTTGGTCCAAAACGTCTTTGAACTAGTTTCAGCCTAAGAAAATTTTAATGTTCACAAAAATTATATCAGGAAGAATATTATACATATTATTTATTTGTCGATGACAAAAAAAATGGAAAATATCTCAGAAATACAGATAAACTATAAAAGTACAACCTTATACAATATTGTCTATGCAAATTCAATACTGCATATGAGCCAATCATTTCAAAATACTTTTTTTGGCGCTTTCAGTTGAACAGCACACGCCGCATTGATTGGCACATTCAAATTTGTCGCTCTTAAACATTTTGACAAATGGTTCTTCCACGATATTGGCCTTACACCGATGATATATGTATGCATACAATACAATTAAATTAAAATGATAATAATCAAAAAGAAATTTTAGAAACTAATTAATACCTATTATTAGACGATATGCAGCCAATAGGCAGTTTTCAGTCAACCATTGCTCACAAAATGTATTGCATTGTATATGTTCATCAGGTATTTAGAGTATTCAGAGTATGGCAAAGAAGATATACGAGGCGAGTGTTGAATAAGCAGTGCCTGCAATAGACTTGGCATAACAAGATATACCAAGTACTGGAGGATGGCTCTGTTAGAAATTTCAATAACCGAAGAGCAAGCATGAGAAGAAAGAGGGCGAGGCAAGAATTGTTTTCCAGGACAGAAGACTCTGACATTCTATCCTCTCAGCCCTTTAGAATTTAAATAATAGATATTAAGAAAATGCCTGATTGGGTATTGATTTGCATTAATTGGTTAAATAATGTATACAGTGGAAGCTCGGTTGACAAACTGAATGCGTTCCGTAAAACTGCTCGAAAACCGAGTTGTTTGTTTTCCTATAACAATCAATGTAAAATGTACAAATTCATCTGTTTAAGCCTCCAAGAAAGTGGCCTTTTATCATCTTTATTTTCTACTTCTTCAAGGACCTAGGAACATTTTTCATCAGTCTCTGAAAATAATATTTCCTGTGTTACCGTCTTTTGCTGCTCATTAAGAAACTGTTCCAGTTCTTCCGTGGTGAATTCTGAGACTACCTGCCTGTTCATAAACTGAAATTCTATTCACAAACTGAAGAAATTTTTCATCAGGATTTTTGTTCATAAACCGAATTGTTCGTAAACAGTCGTTCATAAATCGAGGTTCCACTGTATTATACTTTGGTAAACCATTTCCCATTTTTAAAAAAAAAATATTTTTACGATTAAAAACGTTATTATTTATATAATAAATAATATACAAGAAATACCAAAAACTAAACTGCATATATGTAGAAATATTATTTTATTTACTGTGCTCAAAGGCAAATAGGAACCACAAGTGAAAAATCAAAAAGACAGTTTTTAATTTATTTTGTGAGGATATGTGCATTAATTCTTCCAAATGAAATGTATCACTTTCGTAATGAGGAAAAAAAAATTAAAAATCTATATTACTTTAGGATTTGTGGCTTAAGTTCTTATATCAGGAAATTATCACTGCTTTGTGCCATGCAAAACAATAACACAGTAAATTTTTAGTGTCTTTGTCACTTTGTCTTTTTAGTGTATATTATTTTGTTTTAAATACATTTGGTGACCCAATGCTTGAAACAATCAATTTGGAGATATAAAAAGATTATAGTAATTCTTTCTCAACCTCTTAAAAGTTATTAATTTAAAAAAAGCGCCACAGTTTAAAATGTCTATGGTGTACTACATCCGATTTAGAGTTGCCATATGAGAGGATTATGTCAAAATGGTATTCATTTTGCTCACGAGATGTCTCTAAGCGGCACAATTCGTTAAAAATGTCCACGTGACGTCAACTTCGGGTTTGTTCGTTTCATAGAATGAGCACCGAATATAGCCGAATGGGTCAATGTCTGAAGCATCTAAAAAATTGCTCGTGGGATTCTCTGTCGTTCTGTGGATAATGATGTAAAACGCTGATAAAATAGTAGAAATGGGTGTTTAGAGGCTCAAAAACGTTTTTACGTATTGTGTTGTTCGTTAATTTAGTCTTAAGCTTATTTTAATCTACATTTCACCGTGAAAATAACGAATTTTAGATCGTTGTAGTGCGGAAGTTTAGTGCAAGTGCAAGGGTGGTAACAAGAAATGTGAAAGATCTATGAGTTTTGTGAACGTTTGGGTTTTAATTACACAACGACAAGAATGAGTGGACGCCCCAGGACTACGTCGTTTGCTGAAGGCAGCAAACAGCCTCCGAATCCACCTCTGGGGGGCCTGAAGATCAGTAGTAAGTATATCGGCTGCCTACCTCTTGTCGGCCATCGTGATTTCTATGGCTGTGACGTATCTCGGGTTCTTTAAACATGGCCGCGGGGTGCCACAACTCGACAAAGACGTATTTTCCTTCATACAACTTTACTCTTTGTAATAAAATCGATCATTTGGGCAACTCGCTTATTTCAAGGACCACCTCTTTTTATTAAAGTGTCTTCGTGAGGCCTGACGAATTATCGATTTAACTTTTATGGTAGATATTATATTGGATCCTTTAATAACCTAACTTCCTAAATTCCTAAGTTGGTGATTGCCTGTAAACGTAGCAGAAACGTAATGGAAAACATTTAATTTTGTACGCATGACACGATAAAACCTCTTCGATCGCCGCCATCGCGGTTAAACCCACCGCAGCCCTGGCGCCTCCCGACTTTTCGCAATCCATTTTACCTTCGAGACAGCCGTGCATAACCTTTCAGTGTCTACAATACATACGTATTTCATCTTTACATCAAACTGACGTATCGTCAAATGATTCAAACTTTAACAGAGATCAGTTGACAGGTGATCATCGAATAATTTCGCCCTTTGCTAATAATTCGACAAGTCGACAATCCCAAATGGATTTGACAGTGTGACAAATTTCTTTATGTGGGAAATTGCTGTCGGTGGATTGTCGGCTAATATAATATTGTAAAACTAATTGTGTAGCTTAAGACTTCGGTTAATCAACTTTTATAATATTCTAATTTCAAAAATTATGTCGTTGGGTGTAAAACATGGATAAAGTCCTACAGAAATTCAATTACGTAATTAGAAACTGACTTAAAGATACTAAACGTCAATGTATTTTTTACGGAATTGACGATTTCTTTTTATCGAATATTGATTTAATAATTATATTAAATCCAAATAAAGAATTGCTATCCAAAGAATGAGCGTGTTATACATTATTCTACTTGCAAATATTTGAGAACTACATTGCGTTGATAATTTTGTAATTTAGCGGGCGTGCTATATAAAATCGGGGGTCGGGGGTCCTAGTAATTTCAACAAAGTTATTTGTGAATTTACTATACAGGGCAATTTAAATTTATAATATTATAGTACACCCGTATTAATAATATAATATTTCTGAATCCAGAAGGAAAAAAATGTTATAATGATTTTTTTCGCACCTGACACATCTATTTTAAAAAAAATATTCGAATATAAAAGACTTACTGATCGATCCATTTATTTGACATATTTTCTAGGCACGTATTCTATTTTTAAACCGCGTTATTTTTTGTTCCGCAAGTTATAGATCTGGGATACACAGCTCTGGCCACGAAATGTCTAGTAGTAAGTCGTCTAATAGCAAGACAAGTAAGACAAATAAATTTCAAAAATTCCGTTGCCTGGGTGAGTCTTGTGCATATTGCAAATTGCAAATAATATGATAATAGTATAATCCGGTTTCTTCGCTTTCTCCGCCGATCCAATATCACGAAACCAACTAAATAATCACTCATAGTTTACCGCAGAATAAATGAAATGAAAGATTTTAGTTTCTCAGATTCAGCGCAAGCAGGAACCGCGCGATGGGATTTGTGGCAAAACACAGCCGACGAACGCTCTTAATATACTCGTGACTCCCATTCGGCAACAAAGCGAAATGTACCAATACGCATGTTCAACATGGAATCAGGATAGCCGGATATAACCCAAAGCGTACGAATCTTTTCCAATTAGGATAATGGGTACACTTTATTGAGGTAGGTCGTCAAATTTTATGGTAAATATTTGGTCTTACAGGTTTTACGATTGTACTAAACTTTTTAGCGAATTAGGTTTTTTGCCGCCAAGTCTCACATTTTATAATTAAATAAACGGAACGCTCTCTATTTCATTAAACGGACCATTAAAATCCGATTACTATTCGTGAATTGCATTTTCTTCGCAACTGTAGACTGGAGTCTATAACCACGTCGCCGTCAAAGTATATATTTTTTATTGTGACAGATTATCAGCAGGTCGTTAATGACTTAATTAGATAGTAGTCATAGTCACATTAAAGTACTAAAGTACTAATACAATTTTGAACAAGAAAATGGCGTCCGTCGCGCCGGAAGTTGCGGGAGTTTACTAAATCTGCAAACATTACGAAACCATTTTCCAAACAATCTCGGTTTACTACTGTTTAGCGCTAAAATGTATATATTTCATGTGATCATTTATTATGTATTATATCTAATATGCCGGCATAACGACCCTGGAATATATGAGATACTTCAGCACCCCCCTGTTGGCGAAATTGGGTCATGCATTATATATGCATTTATACCTACATATTTTGAGGTGTTTTTTTTTTCAAATCTGATAACACTAATATGTTTTATCAGTGGCTTAACTTGTTTTGTTAAATTGCGTACTTCTATTATGGTATGCATGATTATGCCTCAAAAAGTATTTTTTTAAATAATTATGTGTACGTGGAATTATTGTATCGAATTTTTTTCTATTTTCAAACTATGCTAAACACTTGTTTTGTGAAAATAGGCGTAACTTAGCGGTATCCCGGGACGAGCCTCGAACCACCGACCACTAGACGAGAGTCTTACCGTTAGACCAAAGAAGCCCGTTCATTTATTATGTATTTGCATTCGTGTCCCGAGGTAAAATTGTGTTACTATATCTGCCTTCTGTAGGAAGCAGACTGCGGTGTCTGTGACGTCAGGATGACGACATGCACCCGTAACAGCCCGAGTGAGACAGTCCGGGGGTGGCTGCTCCAGTTGCCGCCCGCCCCACCCCGCTGCACTGGCACACTTCCCTCGGGCACCGTCCCTTCTCCATCCTCCATATTCTCCGCATTGTTACAAGACTCGGCGGGACACTCGGCTCTAGCGCTGTACTGTTGACACCTGTCATGGCAGCTGCTTGCGATTTCCGCTTTCTAGCTCCGATCGCCGTGACCATTAGGCGCTAATAATTTATAATATCGTATGCTTAATATTGGTATTAGTTAAGACGACATATTGATTTTTTTAAAAGACCGCGGCGAGTATTAAATACTTTCAAATTTAACAGAAAATTTCCTAGCGATGGATAAAGTTTAGCATCCAAAACGTAATAATTATTTATTAAATAATATTTGATCGGTCCTCTAGATATTGTACTACACGTACACATTTTTTTGACTATCACTAGTTTCGGCAAGAGCGGTCCTTCCCATCTACATGTGTAAATTGAACTAAAATTAAATACAGTCGGCTATTGGGGCGGTGGGGCACGCGAGGGCGGGAGTGGCTACATTGTTTCTAGGAAAGATCGATAATAGCGACGAAGGATTTGAAAATATGATATTATTCATTAATGTTTTCTCCGAATTCAAATTTTTCTGAATTTCATACGACTCAAAAAATTGTGTGTGCAGTACAAAGTGAAAATAAAAAGGATATATTTTTTTAAAATTAAAAATGTTACACCACGAAGTAAATGCCAAATAAATCAATGATATTAAAAGATTTTGAATTTAAACTACCGGCTCCAGTGGCTGTGTTAGAAATCTGTTGCTCCGCTATTTTTTTGTAGAAAAATGGTCATAAAATATATTTTCACGCGTACTTTGCGTACACACATATGGTTCTAATAGGATAGATCATAAATGAAGGAAAGTCTTCACCCCGCGGGGACCTAACCTAACACCTAACATTTTATAAATCTGAGGGGAGACGGATAGATCAGATAGATGTATAACAGAAGTGAGAGGAATGAAGGGTCATCCCATCTTTAGGCGACCAACCCCCATATCTATGAGGATTATAAATTAATATTATACGTTTTTCTACCAATTATTTTATTCTCGTCTTTTTCTTTGTGTCTAGCGATATGATCGGTACTTAGTAGTAAGTTTTAGTTCATGTTTTTAATTGTTTAACTCTCAGTGTCGCCCTGAAAATGTATGAAATATGCACAGAATACCTGACATTTTAAACTGGAAGAAAATTTAAAAATATATATATATATATTAACATACTCCTAATGTAGCTCATGGGTCATCTTACGAAACGTTTTAAATTGAATACCTTTCACGGTTGGTGCTGAAAGTACATTCGGTGCATTTAAATTTGGCAACATTTTCTCCCATCACTAATTAGCTTATCATTCCCACCGCTGACAACATCCCTCGATGTCGTTCTGGCATCGGCTCTCCGAGAGCTGACGTCTCGTCTCCTGACATGTTTCTCCTCCAACGGCCGACGCGGTGTGATGAGGACATTTCGTTATTTAGTTGTTCGGGCGTCTGACGTTATCAATTGATCGCTTGGCGCGTTGCGAACCATCAAAGTAAACACTCATCTGTTTTATCTGTGACGCACTAGTTTTAATAATATATAATCTATAATGAACAGAAATACACAGAAACTGAATATGACGTTTTACTCGACCAAATTAACGGTTGAGAAATTTCTCGGTCAAAAGGTGGTGGAATATTGCATGGTTCGTTGCCAAAATGACCGCCGACTCTTGCGTTGAATATGTTCGCTATTTCAGTATCTAGCACCGATACTAATCTGCCAAGGTGCCGCAGCAACAGAGTCCATATCGATAAAACTTCGTTTCTTTCCTTTGACCCAGAACAACCGGCACTGTGTGCGACCCGGACGCGGTATTCAACAGAAGAAGTCTGCCTCCAGAAATATTGCAACATTTTATTTGTAGCGGAGTGATAAAAAATATCATTTAAGATTTTAAACTTATTTGTATAAAATAACACTTTTATTTTAATGCGTATCGGTATTCTCCATTTTTGTACCAGAATTGCGAGACAGTGACGAGTTTATATAAAAAAAAGTTTTTAAAATTATTTTCGTTTAAGTGTACTGTATGTGTACCTGCGGTCAGTATGACACCTAATCAAATGTGTATGTTGCGTACATTTTAATAATCGATATCAGCTTAATATTATCTTTTTACTATTTTAAGAATTTTCGACGATAAAAAACACTCTTTCTATTTTTTGCTCACCCAGACGATATTTTTAGAGACGGGTTTTAAAAAAAAAAACAAACTACAAAAACGCCAATATCGAGCAGGTATTTTTGTATTTTACAATTTTGTAATTCTTAATTAAAAGACACTCGCGTGTTAAATAATCTAAATTTTAATTAATCGAATTTTAGAGATTACTAAATATTCTTCGAGTTATCCTGAATCTTGAACCAAAAATTAACTCCAGGAAAGCTGATCGCCGAGCTATGGTTGGTGTTCACGATGAGGAAGTTGCGATATTTCATGTCGAAAGGCACCAAGCACCAGCACCAGCATCCAGAGGAGTGAGTGTACTGATGAAGCGGGAATATATTTTGGTTTCTCCGCAATTATTCAGCAACTGGCCCGTGTATTTGGTGCATTTGGTTGTTAGTGGACTTTGTACCGTGCCACCGAAAAGGTGATCATTCTTAAAACCTTTTTCGAGGCGTCGGTGTTAGCTGCTTGATAGGAAAGAATGACGTATAGCGTTTACTTCCACATAACATCGAAAGAATATAAACTTTCTGGAACTACTGCTCGAACCTGCATTTTTTTTTTAGAAAAACTCGCGGTACTCTGAGATAAATTTACATTTGGTTCAACCGAAAAAACCCAAATAAATTATATACTTTTTAACCGTATATACATAAATATTTATATCGCGAAGTATGCGGGCGCGCGTGCCGTACTCGAGTGTGCTATTTATAGACGTTATTTGATTCTTACTGTACGCCTATTGGTTTTATATTATTTTAATACGAGTAGAAATCATTTTGATTTATACATACTTTGTCAGAAAAAGTTCTAAACATTACATATGCATTAATCAATGCCGTCTGCACGAATCGTACAATTGAATTATTCGGAGACTTTCACCTTGTACCTTCCAGTGGAATATTTATTAATGTACACTAATCTGCCGATCGGTAGTCGCTTGTAGGCTCGGCCCTACGGCAGGTGAAAGGCCCTGCGCCTCCTCTCTCCGAACCGGTTAGTGGCCCGTTTCTACATTATACCTTAATCTATATTGCTAGGCCCCCGTCTTGTAGACCACGTCGATTCGTATCCTATCAGCTGTAGCCGCCCTTCCGCTCCGCACGACGTCCTGGAGAAAGTAAAGGTTGCAGATGAAATGCGTGTATTATGTTATTTCATTCTATATGGTCATGGTCTTCAATACTCATGACATGAATACATTAATCTAAAGTAAATTTAGTATTGAACCATTGGTTTTTGATCTTATAAAGCCAACCGGTTTCAGACAGTTGGGTTCTTCCTATATTTATCATTTTTGAATGTTTTGTTAATCTGAGAACTAAAAGCTATGTAATCCTAGTCAGCAATACACACTTCTCTCTCTTGTTCTAACTAGAGCACATTTAATTTGGCCCACATCACTTATGATTTACTTTGATATTTAGCAGCGATATTTTTTTTCGTAGAATCCTTTTCTGGACTCGAGTGTTTATTATGCCTGCCGGGTCTAGAATTAGTGTTTTTTTCATTAAATAAATAAATGGTTATATTAATCTCCCGCAGTCCGTCAAATTTTCTACGGATTATCTGTAGTTTTCAAAAATCATTTTTGAAATTGAAAGAAAACTAGGAATTTAACCTGAACATTTTTTTTTAAAGTAGTTAAGAAAGTAGAACAGTGGAGCTAGTAGGTGGAATGGAATTAGTACCGCTAAATCTACATTGATTATTTGATATTGCCGTAGTTATAGACCAAATATTGTATAACATTTTATCAAGATCCAGGAAGAGATTGTAGGCTACACCTCACGAATACTGGTTTGGTTCCATACATGCATATTTTTTCTGTAACCGTCTCAACATTTTTCGGATTAAGATAATTTTTAAATAAGTGAAACGTAAACCAGATTGGGCTAAGTCGCCTATAGTTTTTCACCAGTCAATCTTTCACATTTGAGGGGTTCCAAAGCTCCACTTTACGATGGACGAAAATAGAGAATGACGTATTTTAAAATAACTGCTCTTGAAGACATGTTTGTGTGTTTTACAAACGTTTTATCAAAAGCATATCAATTTTAAAATCTCCGCTGTGGCTAGAAAATATTTACAAATACGTAAATAGCAGTGCAGTTTTGCTTTTGAATTCCTCATCTTTTTTCTTTTCTTTAAATATTTTTATAAAATCGTAAATGGTATAAGCCATCAGAAGGAATGTCATTATGTCGACAGGCATTGTTGCCAGTCTCTGAAGTCAAAAACTAAGCAAATAACATAACGTGATCATTATTATATGGTTTAATCCTCTAGACCAGGTCTCATTAAGAGAGATGTTGTTCCCTTTATAACTTCATTGTTCGTGTTGATTTATTCCGGGTTTCGCTGGTAATGTCGCGTACCAAACACAACATTGGCTAGCGCGCTTGTACTGTTCCCCTTAATGCTAGTTTTGTTTTGATCACACGGTGCTATTGTAAAAGCGCGA